>CM060667.1:15389330-15756623 GCA_030686955.1 Odontamblyopus rebecca
CCAGAGGACTTTTTCTTGGGGGTCCCTCCCCAGCAGACCACAGTGTTGAATAGGACACTAAAGGCCAATATTTTGTTTGTGCTTAGCAACTGCCTAATTATACATAAAGCTATTTGAAAACGTAAGGAAGAGGGTACTGCACAAACCATAACTGACTCTTATCCACTTTGGACTGAAGCAGAGTTTAATACATAAATATATTTTCCCCAAAGTACGTATACTTTTAATCTAAATCGGTAGCACAAGTCGGCTCAAAAATATCAGCAGATCTTATTACCCATAGTTTTCTCTGGATTCTAATCGATCAGCATCTTCCATAAAAACCCATATAGGTCGATCTCTGGTTCAGTGGCACATAACTGTAAGTCATCTCCCTCTGTAAAGGTTCTAATATCTAATATTGTATGTATAAATGTATGTATGTAGTAGTATAAATGTATGTATGTAGTAGTATGTAGTAGTAGTATGTAGTAGTAGCATGTAGTAGTAGCATGTAGTAGTAGTATAAAGTAGTAGTATGTAGTAGTAGTATGTAGTAGTAGCATGTAGTAGTAGCATGTAGTAGTAGTATAAAGTAGTAGTATGTAGTAGTAGTATGTAGTAGTAGTAGTCGGTATAGACATTGGTCAGCTCAGTGTTCTGCCCCTCAACCTCTTATTTTCAGATCATTCTCTGATCACCTTTCAGCTCATTCTAGAGGGCTTCACCGTGCCCATAAATAAAACTCAGAATAAAAGATCATTAAATTATCGATCTGTAGGAGAGTTTAAGGACAAAATTCAGCCAATATTCAGCTCTATGCTGATTGAGTGTGAAGGAAGCAGCTTCCTCAGCTCCAGTCCCATAGTTATCGATCAGTTTGTTGACAAGGCAATGCTCTCATTAAAAACAGTTCTAGACAAAGTAGCTCCACTAAAACAAAAAGTCACTAAACCAAATCGAGTTTCACCATGGTTTAATTCTGAAACTCATCTTCTTAAACAAACAGCCTGTAAATTAGAAAAGATCTGGCGCCACTCCAGCTCAGAGCAGTCTCTGAATGCCTGGAAAAATAGTCTCTTAATTTATAAATGTCCCTATGTAAGGCTAAGACCAGGTATTACTCAACTCTAATAGAAAAAACCAGAACAATCCCAGGTTTGTATAACAATCCCAGGTTTGTTTAATCCCCTCCTCGAACCGCCACCTTAACGTGGTGAAGGGGTTTGAGTGCCCGAATGATCCCCGGAGCTATGTTGTCGGGGGCTTTATGCCCCTGGTAGGGTCACCCAAGGCAAACAGGTCTGGGAAGATGAGTCAGACGAAGAGCGGTTCAGAAGACCCTTATGATGAATGGCGACACCGGGGCCCCACCCTGGAGCCAGGCCTGGGGTGGGTGCACGCCGGCGAGCGTCTGGAGGCCGGGCCCAGCCCGAAGGAGCGACGTGGGGCCGCCCTCACCACCTGCGAGAGGAGCCATAGGGGTCAGGTGCGGAGAGATCTGGGCAGCGGTCGAAGGCAGGGGCCTCGGCGACCGGATCTCCGGACATGGAGACTACCTCTGGGGACATGGAATGTCACCTCGCTGGGGGGGAAGGAGCCTGAGTTTGTGCGGGAGGTTGAGCATTACCGGCTAGACATAGTCGGCCTCACCTCCACGCACAGCTTGGGTTCCGGAACCCAACTCCTTGAGAGGCCGCGGGTAGCGGCGGCGAGCTGGTGTGAGCCTGCTCATCACCCCACAGCTCAGCCGCTGCGTGTTGGAGTTCACCCCGGTGAACGAGAGGGTCACGTCCCTGTGCCTTCGGGTCGGGGACAGGTCTCTCACTGTGGTGTTGGCCTACGGGCTGAACAGCAGTGCAGAGTATCCAGCCTTCTTGGAGTCTCTGGGAGGGGTACTGGACAGTGCACCAACCGGGGACTCCGTTGTTCTACTGGGGGACTTCATCGCCCACGTGGACAACGACAGTGACACTTGGAGAGGGGTGATTGGGAGGAACGGCCTCCCCGATCTGAACCTGAGCAGTGTTCTGTTATTGGACTTCTGTGCTAGTCACAGTTTGTCCATAACGAACACCATGTTCGAGCACAAGGGGGTCCATCGGTGCACGAGGCACCAGGACTCCCTAGGCCGGAGGTCGATGATCGATTTTGTTGTCATGTCATCTGACCTCCGGCCGTGTGTCTTGGACAGTCGGGTGAAGAGAGGGGCAGAGCTGTCAACTGATCACCACCTGGTGGTGAGTTGGGTCCGCTGGCGGAGGAGGAATCCAGAAAGACCTGGCAGGCCCAAACGTATCGTGAGGGTCTGTTGGGAACTTCTGGCGGAACCTTCTGTCAGTGCGGCCTTCAACTCACACCTCCGGAAGAGCTTCTCCCGGATCCCGAGGGAGGCTGGGGACATGGAGCCCGAGTGGGCTTCGTTCTCGGCCTCTATTGTCGATGCGGCCGCTCATAGATGTGGCCGTAAGGTCTGTGGTGCCTGTCGTAGCGGCAATCCCCGAACCTGGTGGTGGACACTGGAAGTAAGGGATGCCGTCAAGCTGAAGAAGGAGTCCTACCGGGCCTTGCTGGCTCGGGGGACTCCTGAAGCAGCTGACAGTTACCAAGCGTGCTGCAGCCCGGGCAGAGGCAAAAACTGGGGTCTGGGAGGAGTTCGGGGAGGCCCCAAGGAAATTCTGGCAAACCGTCTGGCACCTCAGGAGGGGGAAGCAGTTCTTCACCAACACTGTTTACAGTGTGGGGGGAGAGCTGCTGACCTCGACTGGGGATGTTGTCGGGCGGTGGAAGGAATACTTTGGGGATCTCCTCAATCCCACCGTCACGTCCTCTGAAGAGGAGGCCGAGGCTGGGGACCCACAGGCGGAGCCACCCATCACCCTGGCCAAAGTCACTGAGGTGGTCGGAAAGCTCCTCGGTGGCAAGGCTCCGGGGCTGGATGAGATCCGTCCTGAGTACCTTAAGTCTCTGGGTGTTGTGGGGCTGTCTTGGCTGACACACCTCTGCAACATCGCGTGGCGGTCGGGAACAGTACCTTTGGACTGGCAGACCGGGGTGGTGGTCCCTCTGTATAAGAAGGGGGACCAGAGGGTGTGTTCCAACTATAGGGGAATCACACTCCTCAGCCTCCCCGGTAAAGTCTATGCCAGGGTACTGGAGAGGAGAATTCGGCCGATAGTCGAACCTCGGATTCAAAAGGAGCGGTGTAGTTTTCGGCCTGGTTGTGGAACACTGGACCAGCTCTACACCCTCCATTGGGTGCTCGAGGGTTCATGGGAGTTTGCCCAACCAGTCCACATGTGCTTTGTGGACCTGGAGAAGGCATTCGACCGTGTCCCTCATGGTGTCCTGTGAGGGGTGCTCCGGGAGTATGGGGTCCGGGGCCCTTTGCTAAGGGCTGTCTGGTCCCTATATGACCGGAGCAGGAGCTGTGTTCGCATTGCCGGCAGTAAGACAGACTTGTTCCCGGTGCATGTTGGACTCCACCAGGGCTGCCCTTTGTCACCGGTTCTGTTTAATGTATTTATGGACAGAATTTCTAGGCGCAGTCAGGGGCCGGAGGGGGTCCAGTTCGGGGACCACAGGATCTCATCTCTGCTTTTTGCGGATGATGTTGTCCTGTTGGCTCCATCGAGCCAGGACCTGCAGCGTGCACTGGGGCAGTTTGCAGCCGAGTGTAAAGCGGCCGGGGACTGTCAATTAACTATTTCCGAATCAATGGGTCGCTAATAAATATTTACTTTAAAACAATGAATAGTAAGACAGTACTGACTGAATAAATAAATAAATAAATATTCTTCTATACAGTGAACCAATACCAATAATAAAAGTGCTATACATTAAAACTACAGTGCTAAAATAATGTGCAGGCAACACCCTTCCCCACTAAAAAAATGTTAAACCCAACATTTTCCCTTTACATTACCAGAGCAGGGCTAGACTTTAGATTTTAACCAGGCAACAGTGGCAAATTAACAACATTATACAGTACACTAGCAAAAATTAAGATTCAGTGTCTGTTACTTGACATGGCAGTAACACGAGACTAGAAAGAGGCCATTGTGTTTTTAAAATTTTAGGAGCACAGAAAAAAAAATGGGGGCACAGGTTTTGGTTTGAACGATTATTACAGTGCAGAACTTATGCACACCAACCCCAACCCTGAATAAATTTAATACAAAAAAAAAAGAATTATGACTGTACTTTTCCTGCATTATCACAATGTTTTTATAACTACCGTATATCTTCATTTTATCTGATTAATATTTAGACTTAAAATAAGCCAAACAAACTGTACTTCACTTGAACACTCTGTGGCACTTTTTGGACCGTCACCCGCAGTTTAAGAACCTCTTCTTTAAGAGAACTTCCACTGGCACTTTACAGAAAACTGTTTCAAAGTGTAATAAGTGGATAGGATTATTAAACCTGTATTTTCAAATTCATAACTGGAGTTACATTGTCTTAGTGGTTTTAAAGTGTTTTTTAGCCTCTGCACATTTACCAAACCAGACGCACATTGTGACAAACAGATTTATTTGGCATTTTCTTACTCAAACTTCAGCCCACATACCGCCTGCTCTGTGCTGTAGCTCTGCTCTGTGCGGACACGGACATAAAATTAGTATTGGCGTATTTGACGAGGCGGATGGACCGGTGAGATGTTTAACCTGCCCTGTGATGCGGGCTGAGGGTGCGCGCTGTGGACAAGCCGCGCACTGGCGGTGCTGCGGTGTCCGCGGGCTCCAGTGCACAGGTCCCGCACACCGGTACAAGTTTATTGCCGACAGCAGCGGCCGTAATGAAATATGATCGAACTCAGTATTCAGACCTTGAGTCCGTGACGAGACCGAGTCCAAATGCGCTCGAGTCCAAGACGAGACCGAGACAAAGCTCTCACTTTAGCGGCGGAGGAAGTCCGGCGGTGTAGGGGTGTCTACTGTGGTGGGACAGGTGTGGGTTGTTCTGCGGTGCCGCACCTCGGTTAAGGGGGCGTGGGTGTGTTTTGAAGCGGAGTTTGTTCGTATCAGTGATATCGGCCACACGTGGAGTTCGTATGCTGGGGTCGTGCGCGGTCGGAGGTGTCGTGCCCGGGCACGGTTCGCTTGCGCTCGCGCTGGGCATGTGTGCTGCGCTTTAGGGGCTCCAGGCTTGGGCACAATTCTAAAGTCCTAGTGTGAGTGCGCCCCTAATGTTTGATACATTTAGAACGTTTAGCTCATCAGTTACATCTGTACGCAGCTCTCCTTACTGTGGCTGCAGAAGCACTCGCACTGGTGCGACTGTTTTGTTTTCCTCGTTCGCACGACGAAATATTTACTCGCAAATGCGAGTGAAATGGGCGCACTGTAGAGCCCTGCTTGCTACCACTCCCAACAGGTGTATATTTAGACCTCAGATAGCTTAGCTTAAGTAGCTGTAGCGGTAGTGATGTAATTAACTATTTCTGGATCAATGGGGCGCTAATAAATATTTACCTTAAAACAGTGAATAGTAGACAATACTGACTGAATAAATAAATAAATATTGTACATACAGTGAATCGATACAATTATAAAAGTGCTATACATTAAAACTACAGTGCTAAAATAATGTGCAGGCAACACAGATAAATAAAAGCAAAGAAACACCTTGAAAACATGTACGCCATTCCATAGAACTCACCTATAATGTGTGCTAAAGATGCTAGCAGCTCGTCTCCATGGAGAAACATGCCCCACTAGAAAAATGTGAGTCAGTGTAAAATGTGGTCGTCTGCCCTCACTCTGCCTGTATCATCACCTCTGCCCTCTTTCCTTCTGCCCTCTTTCCTTCTGCCCTTTCTCTCTCTGGCCGTTACCTCTCTCTCTGCCCTCTTTCCTTCTGCCCTCTGCCTCTCTCTGCCCCTTCTCTCTCTGCCCTTTCTCTCTCTGGCCGTTGCCTCTCTCTGCGCTTGCTCCTCCGCCCACTCTCTTTCTGCCCTCTCCACAGCGTACTGTGGTCCAAAGCAAGAAAAATGATCTGACGAAGACTTTTGCCAAAAAGCTATTTAAAAAAAGAAAAGAAAAAAGCTTTGACCCCTCTACAAGAGCCGTGGTGTGTGTTTTCACATTCATTTGACTGACACCTCATTACTAGCACAATGTATAGAAAGTAATTTTCAAATTTAAAGGAATTTTCAGACCTATTCTGTAAACTGGACTTTTCAGAGCTTTTCACTATGTTATAATAGTTTCTTCTCATTGACCCTCTGAACTTTTATTTAGAGTAATTAGTGTTATGTAATCTTTATTCTCTTGTATTCAAGACATCATTGCTCTAATCTATCCCTGTTATCAGCTCCACCAGTACACGCCCATGGTGAAGTACACACTTCTCCAGTTTGAAATTTTTAAATTGGTGATACGTAGGATTTGACAGCATCACATCATTTTGGTACAAATGAAAAAAAAAAAGTCTCTTTGCTTGTGTGATGTGGAACTATCCATACCATAGGAGAGGCCTACAACTCATCCAAACACAACAGGTCTGATGTGAAAGGTGTCACTATCTGTGGGGGTGTGGCCTGACATGTCTAACATCCTGCACATTCTTCTCATTCCACAGGTCACTCACTTGCTCACCTGGTTTAGTCCTGCTTAGTCTGAGTTTAAGTCTGGAGATCAGTGTGATACCACTGGATCATCTGCCTTCTCTCCTCTGCCATTATTCCCTGTGCCCTCTTCATGTGCCCTCTCCTCTGCCCTCTCCTCTCCTGTACCTTCTCTTCTTCTGACCTCTCTCTTCATGCCCTCCTCTCCTGTGCCCTCTCTTCTTCTGCCCGCTCTCCCCATGCCCTCTCCTCTCCTGTGCCCTCTCTTCTTCTGCCCTCTCTCCCTGTCATGTGCCCTCCTCCCCAGAGAAGACTCTAGTACAGGCTGAGTGACACACAGAGGACCCCCCCTGCAGATGTTCTCCAATTCTGCAGGCTGAGGAAAACAGATCCATCTGGTTCAAACCTGACTCAGTCTCGGTCTGAACCGGTTTGGTCTGGTCTAGTCACTGGCACAGAGCTCATCTTTTTCCACCAGAGACATACTTGTTACTATTTTTTTTTCCTTAACCGTAAAACAAACCACTGACAGCTGGAGCAGGAAGAGTCTGCTGCCCTCACACAGGAGGAGAGGGTCACTTGCCCAATCCCCTGCCCTGACAGGTGCACATATCTCTGACCCTGTTGCCCTGATGTCAGTGTATTGTCACAAGCACATGTATGTTTGTGTGTAAATACAGAGAAGCATGTGCAGGTTTATGGTACACACAATGGCCTCTCACTGAAACAGATTCACATCAGATGAAGATTAGGAACAGGTTTAGATTAGGGACAGGTTTACATTAGAAAGAGGTTTGGATTAGGGACAGGTTCAGTTCAGTGGCTCTTGTTTTGGGGTCTCTATGGGTCTCATACTATGGCTTATCTCATTACACCATAAAATAACACATCTGTCAACAGTATAATATGTATATTCATCTAGTCATCGGGGAAAATGTGGCTGGGTGCTCCCTCCCTCTCCCTGAGTGGAGGTGTGATTGACAGATGGGTGTGACACATGGTCCATCCATATCAAAACAATGAGGACTGAAAAACACAATAGATTTCTGCAGAATCAATGAGCAACACACTAATCTCAGTTCATGTGAGGGGAGAGAAATTTGATTTTTTTCCCCAGATGTCGCCACCAATGAGCTCCCTCATTGGATTAGCAGGACGTGTGGGCCTCTGTGCTCAGACTGCTGCTTTGGAGAAGGCTCAGTGTACACTGTAATACATCTCAGTGTAACGGCTCTCAGTGTAACGACTCTCAGTGTAACGACTCACAGTGTAACGGCTCTCACTGTAACAGCTCTCAGTGTAACACCTCAGTGTAACACCTCTGACTGTAACAGCTCTCAGTGTAACACCTCTGACTGTAACAGCTCTCACTGTAACAGCTCTCAGTGTAACAGCTCTCAGTGTAACAGCTCTCAGTGTAACACCTCTGACTGTAACAGCTCTCAGTGTAACACCTCTTAGTGTAATGGCTCTCAGTGTAACGCTCTCAGTGTAATGGCTCTCAATGTAACACCTCTGACTGTAACACCTCTCAGTGTAACGGCTCTCCATGTAACACCTCTCACTGTAACAGCTCTCAGTGTAACACCTCTTAGTGTAATGGCTCTCAGTGTAACAACTCTCAGTGTAACAGCTCTCACTGTAACAGCTCTGACTGTAACACCTCTCAGTGTAACACCTCTCACTGTAACAGCTCTCACTGTAACACCTCTCAGTGTAACACCTCTCAGTGTAACACCTCTCACTGTAACAGCTCTCAGTGTAACAGCTCTCAGTGTAACAGCTCTCACTGTAACACCTCTCACTGTAACAGCTCTCACTTTAACAGCTCTCACTGTAACAGCTCTCAGTGTAATGGCTCTCCATGTAACACCTCTCACTGTAACAGCTCTCAGTGTAACAGCTCTCAGTGTAATGGCTCTCCATGTAACACCTCTCACTGTAACACCTCTCACTGTAACGGCTCTCACTGTAACAGCTCTCAGTGTAACAGCTCTCACTGTAACACCTCTCACTGTAACAGCTCTCAGTGTAACAGCTCTCAGTGTAACACCTCTGACTGTAACAGCTCTCAGTGTAACACCTCTCAGTGTAACAGCTCTCCGTGTAACACCTCTCACTGTAACAGCTCTCAGTGTAATGGCTCTCCATGTAACACCTCTCACTGTAACAGCTCTCAGTGTAACACCTCTTAGTGTAATGGCTCTCAGTGTAACGCTCTCAGTGTAACACCTCTCAGTGTAACGCTCTCAGTGTAATGGCTCTCAGTGTAACAGCTCTCACTGTAACAGCTCTCACTTTAACAGCTCTCACTGTAACAGCTCTCAGTGTAACAGCTCTCACTGTAACAGCTCTCAGTGTAACAGCTCTCACTTTAACATCTCTCACTGTAACAGCTCTCAGTGTAACAGCTCTCACTTTAACATCTCTCACTGTAACAGCTCTCAGTGTAACAGCTCTCAGTGTAACAGCTCTCAGTGTGTAGCTGAAGCTCTGCTCATGAGAGGACCCAGTGCTTTTATTAATGGTGGTGTAAAAATGTCAAGAAAAAGCAGATGAAACAACAAACAAGTCAGAACTCCACCTTCTCATCCCATAAACCCAAGTACCTGAGGACCATATAACCACCGAAGTTTACACACCACCGCGGCAACCAGAGCACCCACTGTCCCTCTGGAGCCTGCTGTCTAACACTGACCATCACACACGAGCGAATACAGTACAACATCAGCTATATGGAGTCCAGCCTCTAACTGGTCTGAACCCAATACTCAGTCCTATATTTACAACAGAATGGACTAGCACCAGACCAGTGTGTGTGTGTGTGTGTGACCAGAGGAGGGCATATGTGTGTGTAATGACAGGGTCCCTGAGGCCGGGCAGCTCCTGGGGGCCCCACCTCTCTCTAAATGCTCCTGTAGTGTGTATGTGGGATAAACAGGAGACCGCACAGCTCAGAATAGACATGTTTAGTCTGAGTCACAGTGTAAAACTCCAGAACTCATCTAACCTAGTCACAAGGACAGCACCCTTTAAGCACTTTGTATTTTATTTTATCCTTTATCTTTATTCACTGACACTGACACATTGGACATATTCAAATACTTAGTGAATTATAGAATCAGTAAAATTCAGACATCAGCTGAAAGGACAAAACATGGCAAGAATTAAAATGGGAAATGTTTCCAAAAAAATTTAGGTGGTGCAAGACATAACTTTTCTAATGAAGGGTCAGCCCCTCTGCTGGTATCTAAAGGTGTGTAGTAGCCAAGAAATCAAGTAAGACTGAAAAAAGTATTTAGGAAAGTACTATTTATGGAAGAGTAAGTTATAGAGTAACTGTTGAGTAACATCTAATTTATAATTAATATAATAATATAAAGTTCATTTAATATGAAGGAAAAACAAGACACAAGATGAGAAGAAAAAAGACAAACTAAATCATATCTGAAGGAGCGCTGCAAGAAACACAAATGTTTCTTTCAAAAGTTACTCAGTACAGTAAATGTAACTGCAGTAACTGAGTACTGCACCTCTGTTGTGTCTATTGTACACATGCACTGATGATATTGCTTTGCCTGGAATGTTCCGCAGTATTGCATTAAACCTACCGTTCTCCATGGAGACAGCCAGGTGCTGTTACCAGGCCATGTTGCAAGTCAAATCTGTGGAGAGACAACTGCTCAGTGGGAATGCATGTTTTTTTTTTTTTTTTTTTTTTAAAGTATCTTTAACCTGAAATTAAATAATAGATGTTTAATGATATACTTGGAAACATTCCAGACAAACAATAACATCTTCATGCAGACGATTGGCAAAGATTCTACCAAAAATTTTACAGTGCACCTTTGAGGCACCTGATGTTTATGTCTTAAAAATGTGAAAAACAGAAACCGTTTGCAGTGGTCCAAAGTTCTTCCTCACTTACCTTATGCATCCTGAGCATCTTAATTCACCATAATGAGTTTAGAAGTACTTTTCACTTTCAGAGACCAGAGCTGAGTTTTGCCATCATGGCAATACTAACAATGACTAGTATGCTAACACTCACTTTCTGATTATCAGGCAATAAGATGCAGTACACAGTTTTGGGTTGTTGCTGTACCTGCTCTCTGTAAAGCACTGTGTGATTTACTTACAGTGGACTTATTTTGTCCTCAAGAGCTGCTTACACAATATACCTGTACTGGGGCAAGGCACGTTTTGCCCAAATACATGGGGCAAATCTGGCACACACATTTGAGGGCAACACTTAAAATGTGTTCTTGTCCTGGTCCTTTTGGAGTATTGCATGGTGATCAAAATATGTTTTCTGTTAGCAGTTAATACCCCAAAGAGGTGCAGTGCCCCCTCTTTAAAGATACACCATGTAAGTTTTCTGGTGGGGGTTGGCTACCTGCTTGTGCCCCTGAGATGAATTTGCTGTGAATATGCCATAATGTTTTTGATTAGAATTTTTATTTGGCCAATATTTATTGGATTTAATTAAATGACCGCAGGTGTCAGTGGTCTCCTGGTGTGTTGTACTGAATGGAGTGGTCAGCAGACATGTGCTCATACAGTCTGCACTCTGACCTGAGCACAGACACCCTGTGTCTCAGGACAAGTCTTTATATTTCACAATTTTTCAAAATTTTTAAAATAAATGACGATTCCGAGGAAGAGGTCAAAAGAGGCTCGGTTGGTACAGTATCCTACAACGCCCTCTGGAGGTTACAATGAACTACTGTTAAACTCAGTCATAACATGAGAACAGTGTTCACGTGGCTATTGACATATATGTGAATACAAACATGACACAAAGAAGCAAGAAAGCAAAAGTGTGCAATGAAACAGGTCAAAAGCTGAGTTTCAGACCACATCAGAATCCTACAGGCCAATAATGTTTCCAACAGACAAACAAATGTAGATTCAAATGTAGATTGAGTGAATAATGTGGGTCCCGTCACTAATATAAATGATCAGACACCACATTTGTGAATTTACCTTTCAGATATTTCTCATGAATAAATGAAAAGGGAAATGTCGTAGGATTTGTGTGTTAAACGTGTGAATGAAACAAAACACAACTCTCTATGTTTGTGATGAGGAACCTACATTAGAACACAGATCTTTAAATCTTTAGAAATATTCCAAAAATGTAGCCATTTTGTGTTACTACTTCTGGTTTAGGTTGTTCCCGCTTATAACAAGTGCAACACAGACCTCCTTGGAGTAATACTCTGTAAAATCATTAAAAAAATATGTTTATATTAGATCAGCTCCTTATGTGTAATAAAACAACACAATGTTCCAACCTCTTGAGCTCCACATTGACCAATTAAGCCTGCTCTGCACGGGCATACTTCTGCATGCTTTGTTTATTTTGCCTGATCACATAAGAAAGGACTACAGAGACACCTTTCAATTAGATGCTCGTGATCAGGTTTGTATGATACTATAATCTCTGGCGGAATTTGCTACAGGTTGACCTTGCTGTGGGGTTTCATGTGTCAGCAAGATAACAGTGTGGTATGAAATCATGGAAGAGAAGATGAGACGTTACATCCCATGGCTGCCCGGGGAGACAGTTCAAGTGCAATGCCACAGTATTTTAAAGACAGCTACCACACAGCAGCCTATGTGACTGACTGCTCTAAAACCCCTCTGCAGAAACCCCACAAACTTGATATCAGAGTTAAATCATTATTACGGCCAAAATACAGTCAAATATCTGGTGGCAATTGCACCTTGTGGTTGAATAATGTTTGTTATCGCTGCATATGGAGGCAAGTGCAGCCACAAACTCATTCCATCTGACAGTGTCTTCTTGAGTACCTGCATCCTGGAGATGTGGTTCTGGCAGACAGAGAATTTTTAATTTCATAAACAAATATGAGAGGTACAAAATAGGAGGTTATGGAAGATGGGGGATAGGAGGGAGGAGGAGATAAGGGGTTATAGGAGGTAGGAAATAGAAAATACAAAGTAAGTGGTGGGAGGTAGTGGATAGGAGTAGGAGAATGCATGGTTTCTATGGGGTTTTAGATCTTGTTGCACTACACTGCTGTCACTTTTCCACAGGCACATGTTACTGCCAAATAAAATGCATCTGTTGTTACAAATAAAGTAACCATGCACATATTTATAGGTTGTGTTCTGTATACGTGATGGCTGATCCAGGATGGTTGCGGTGCAGCCGTCAAAGCCCCGCAATGATCGTTCCTGTGAAGCGAAAGTGGTATGTTGGAGCTACGGACCCACGTTGCCAGTTTAGAATTAGAAGTCGTTTCATTTTTATTTCTAGATCTGACTCCTTGTCCATCTTCTTGCTCCATTAATATGAGCCTGACCTGTGAAGCCCAATGTTGACTCTTATGTCTCCAACTTGTGTCATTTAATGGACTGAACTTATGAAATCTATACAGAACTATTTATGCACATGTCCTCTGAACTATATTAACAATGTGTAAAATAAATGTACAACTTATTTAAAAATGGAACCTTGCCTCTGTGTTATCTAAGAACAAACCTGTGTGACCTCTTAGTTATTTTCTGGGCCAGTGGAGTTACTAGGTTATACTTCAGCTATTTCATTTTTTTGTACATCACCACTTGTCTTATTCAGACGTGTATCTTGTATATTCAGATGTGTATTTGAAATCATGCATTTGATCACCGTTTGTTTGATAAAAAACAAACAAACACATGAAACATGTATAATTCCATGGAGGTAAGCACATGAGCCTTAAAAATAGTAAGGATGACTTTTGCCCTACGCCTACCAACCAGTGCATGGAGGTTATAGGAGATAGGAGGCTACAGGGAGACTGGGGTCTCCATTGAAATTTCTCTGAGGGCCAAAAACACAGTCTACAGACTGTGGTTTCCATGCATATCTCCTTCCTCCTATCTCCTCTGATCTCCTAACCTCCTATCCCCTACCTCCTATCTCCTCTAACCTCCATTCTCCTTCATCCTATGTCCTCTAACCTCCATTCTCCTACATCCTATCTCCTATAACCTCCATTCTCCTACCTCCTCTCTCCTAAAACTTCCTATCGTCCTCTGTATAGGGTCTATAAATCATGGTTTGCATTCATATCTCCTACCTTCTTTCTCCTATAATCTCCTATCTCCTATAACCTCTTGTAAAGCACAATTGTTTGATTTTGAAATGTTTCCTGTGTGTAGTGCGTCACTTCAGGTAATGGCAGGAACTGCTTAAAAATATGTTGATGGACATGGAGGGAGAAAGGCATAACTTTACGGCTGTCCTCCTGACAGGAAAAAGCTATCTTTATTCTGTTACATTGTTGGATTTGTTGGTTTGGATCACTATTAATTTATTGAATGTTTTTAGCTCATATAATGTTTATGTGAACAATATGGACAAGATGGAAGCTTCTGTACTCATACACTGCGTTCCAAAGATTGTGCAGATTGTGTTTAAGTGTCATTAATGTAAAATGTTTTGTTTTCTAGTGAAACTCATGGATGGTCCTGTGTGTCAGGCAGAAATACATGAAGACTCATTTTCAAACTGTTTTGTTCACTGGTGAGTGCCGTGCAGCCCTGGACAGTCCAGATAGACGGAATGGTGGATGGTTGGTGAACGGCCACCATGTCCCAACTGTGACGTCAGCAAGAAGGAGGCGGAGTCATGTTTTGGGCTGTAATCATGAGGAGAGAGCTGGTCAGCCCCTTTAGGGTCCCTGAAGGTGTGAAAATAACCTCTGTAAAGTATGTGGAGTTTCTCACTCCCGTTCTTCCATGGTACAAAAAGAAGAACCGTGCTTTCTGTAGAAAAATCATCTTCATGCAGGACAATGCTTCATCTCATACTGCGAGGAATCCCTCTGCATCATTGGCTGCTCTGGGCATAAAAGAAGAGAAACTCCTGGTGTGGCCCCATCCTCCTCTGACCTCAACCCTACTGAGAACCTTTGGAGCCTCCTCAAGCCAAAGATCTATGAGGGCAGGAGGCAGTTCACATCCAAACAGCAGCTCTGGGACGCTATTCTGACATCCTGCAAAGTAATTCTAACACAAACTCTCCACATACTCACAAGTTCAATGGATGCAGGAATTGTGACATTCTGATCAAATAAGGGCTCCTATGTTCAAATGGAACTTGACCTGATCAGATGTTTGGATTGAAATAGCTTTTGATTTCAGTAATATGCTAATGCTTCTAACTGAAAAATAAACAAATGATAATTTTTAGTTCTTTACAACAATAACATGTAACTAACACAATTTCAACAGCTTGTATCAGTGATCTCGTCCTTTCCCGCACAGCTCCGCCTGTCAATCTCACACCCCATCCTGCCCTCACTCATGAACAAGACCCCGAGATACTGAACTCCACTTGAGGCAGGGATTCTCCACCCACCCGGAGAGGGCAATCCATCTTTTTCCAATTGAGAACCATGGCCTTGGATTTGGAGCTGATCTTCATCCCATTTCACACTCTGCAAACTGACCCAGAGCATGTTGTAGGTCCTTATTTGATAAAAACTGTGGTCCCCAAACTGAACATCCTCTGGTCCGTGACTGCGCAGGTGACAAAGGGCAGCCCTGGCGGAGTGCATGCACTGAGAACAGCTCTAACTTACTGCTGGCAATATAATAATATACAAGGACCGGACACCCCTTAGCAAGGGGCCCCAGCATCAGCTGCCGCCTTCTTTAGCCTAACTTTCCCTTACTTTCAGCGTCTACCATTGTGTTCAGAAATTGTCCCGACAAGCACCGGAGACCTGGAGACCACAGCTATGAGTGGCTGCATTGACAATGGAGGTGCAGAATATGGTCCACTCAGACTCCATGTCCTCAGTCTCCCCTGGAATCTGGGAGACGCTCCCCATAGGTGTGAATTGGAAGTGCTGCTGTCCAAGACATGTGGCTGAAGGTCAAATGACACTGCAACCAAGTCGATCATCAACCTCCACCCTGGGGTGACCTGGTGCCACGTGCACTGATGGACTGATTGACACCCTTGTGCTCGAACGTGGTGTTTGTTATGGACAAACTGTGACTAGCACAGAAGTTTTGATTTTAATAGAAGGGGATAGATCCAAGGGGCCCCCAACATAGCTCCTAGGATCATCTAGGTAAGTAAACCTGACCACCATAAGGTGACGTTTCAAGGATGAATCTGCCTCAATTTGAAAGTGTCAACTCAAGTACATGATTTGCTGGTATACACACACGCACGCGCGCACACACACACACACACACACACACACACACACACACACACACACACACACACACACACACACACACACACACACACACACACACACACACACACACACACACACACACACACACACACGTTTTCATATATACATCCTCTCCTGGCGTGCAGTCCTCGGTCCTTTGCCAAACTGAATTTTCCTGCTCATTTGCCTGGAACACGCGGACACGCTGACGTCACCGGTGCCAGCGTGGAAAGGCACGTCGCTTTAACAAACCCGGAAGTGTCCAGTTCATCCGGCTCCTGCAACACACCCACAACACATCCACTGTATCCACTGTTACCGACCCGAACCCAACGCCTCTACCGGAGATCAGCCCCGGCTCCAGGCTGCGCGGACCCTCCCGGAGCCCGTGTGTGAGCTGGAGGTAAGTCCCGGTGCTTCCTCGGTCTTGTCTCGGGGTCAAACCAGTGCGCATCCCGGGCAGGAGCAGCGGTAGGCGGGATGAACTGAGCTCCGGGGTTACACGGGGTGAGTCAAACCGTGCCCCGACTGGACGCACGGAGCACAGGGGGATATTTAACTCCTCCGCGGGCTCGATGCATGCGCCTGAGCCGGGTCATGTGATCCTTGTCAGATGCGTGACGCTCCGGTGTGTGGACCAGGAAGAGCCCGGACCCTGCCTCATTAATAACAGTCCATGATGTTCAGACGCCAGCGTTAAACTGGTGCTCAGTGCAGGATGTGGTCAAACTGACCGGAGCAGGACTCGTGTGGGGGTTTATTGTTTTGCTTTAAACATGCACTAGTATAATCAGGCTCACACTATAATATACTATAATGGCGCTTCCTGGAGTTATGTTGTTTCATTAATGGTTGAGCAATCCTGCATGACGAGTAGGGCTGCTGTTAGTCGACTATTTTGATGATTGTAATCTCATCAGTGTGTTTCAAATGCCATCATATTCTATTAATACTTTGGATGTCATGCTAATTGAAACACTACTCTGTTAGAAAATCAAATTAGAGTTTTATTTTAACATAATCTGACTAGAAAGAGCTGGTTTCTCTGGAACTACAACAGGTGATCTGATTCGTGTTGTTAAACAAGTTCCTCTCAAATAACATTGTATTTTTTTCTTGATCTTAAAAGATTTTTTGTTAATGTTTGCTACTATGTGCATTATGTTGCCATAGTAACGGCTGTATCTCTAATGGTGGAATGTTTATAACCCCCAGCATGATGTCACTCATGGTAATATTTGTTGTAATAGTAATAGACTTAAACTTAGACTTAGACAAACTTTATTGATCCTCAAGGGAAATTGGACACAGTAGCTCACACATCACAATATGATATAATAACATAGAGCAAATATAGTGGCGATCGGCCCTCGCGTGTGCCTACGCTGCACCCTGCAAACGGCGTGCCCTACAAAACGAAGTGCCCTACAAAACGATGTGCCCTACACATCGCGCCGTGCAAACGCTGCGCTCAGCAAATGCAATGCTCCACACTAACCCTAATAACCGTAAACCCTAACCACAGTTTAAGAACCTCTTCTTTAAGAGAACTTCCACTGGCACTTTACACAAAACTGCTTCAAAGTGAATAAAGTGCAGGATTTTTAAACCTGTATTTTCAAATTCCAAACTGGAGTTACATTCTCTTGTTTTAAAGTGGTATTTATTCTCTGCACATTTACCAAATCAAACGCACATTGTGACAAACGTGATTTATTTGGCATTTGGCACAGGCTGCAGAGAGAAGCCCCCAGTATGAGGTTACTGGCGACAGCAGCGGCTTTAATGAAAAATGACCGCACTCAGTATTCAGACCTTGAGTCCTTGACAAGACCGAGTCCAAATGCGCTCGAGTCCGAGACAAGACCAAGACAAAGCTCTCGCTTTAGCGGAGAATCAAGTCCAGCGGCGTGGGGGTGTCTAATGAGTGGTGGGACAGGTGTGGGTCCTGCTGCGGAGCGCACCTCGTTTAAGGTGGGCGTGAGTGTGAGTTTGTTCGTATGAGTGATATCTGCGCACACGTGGAGCTCGTACGCTGGAGTCGTGCGCGGTCGGAGGTGTCATGTGGTTGCGCTTGCACTGAGAAACGTGCATTTAGAAAGTTTAACTTGTCATGTTACGTCTGTGCGCCGTTCTCCTTATTATGGCTGCAGAAACACTCCCACAGATGCGCCTGTTTTGTTTTCCACGTTCGCACAACGAAATATTTACTCGAAAATGCGAGTGAAATGGGCGCACTATTGAGCCCTGGTCCTAGTCTTGGTTTAGTCCGCGACCGAGCCCCAGGCTCTGCGGCAGCGTTTAGTCCAGGTTTAGTCCTAGTCCTGGTTTAGTCCGCGGCCAGCTCTGGGCTCCGCGGAGAAGCTCGGGGGACAAAAGCGAGGAGGCGGAGGCGAGCGCGGCACAGAGAAGGCAAAACAAGCGAAGCTGCGAAACCAGAAGTAAACGTAAGCATTATAGCGATATATCGATATGTCACAATTCATATCGAGTTTCAAAAATATCTCGATATATTTTAAATATCGAGATATCGCCCACCCCTACTTTACAGTGTGTTATATTTAGGCCGAGGTCACGTATTAGTGATTCAAATTTCTCAGGCCAACACATCCTCCATCAGGAAAAATTACATAGTGCACCTTGTGCGGAGTCTTTGCGTCCCTGGTGGCCAACGGTGAAAAATTCACCAAGTCCATAATATTTTTTTTTTTGCTCGTAGTCATACATAGAATTCAATCCCCAAATTTGGTACAAATCCGATAATGTTGACGTTTCATGTCTAGGGGGCGCTGTAGTGTAATTTTTCATATGCTTTATAGTGTATTATATTCAGGCCGAGATCAGCATCAGTGATTTAAATTTCAGCACGATCGGACTAAGCCTGTGCCAATGGGAGCCAATCTTCACATTGAATATTATCTAAATTTTTATTGAACTTTGCGGCTTCGCTGCACATAAACCGTGACAGTTTTCAAAAAAATGGAGCAAATGTTTGAAACCGCAGTTCTCTAGATGATGACGGATGATACGGTGATTTTCAGCCCTGTGGGTGAAGCGCCTTCAGAGGAGTGTGTTCAATGTCAACATGAGCCAAAATGCAGACTCTGCGTTTTGAAGATTTCAATCGAAGAAGGCCGCCTTCTGCTTTGTCAGGGGGCGTGGCCGTAATAATATGTTTTGTTCGTCTTCACGTGACAAATGCGTGTACCGAATTTCGTGGCTCTACGACAAAGTTGAGCTGGTTCGGGTCCCATAGATGTGGGCGGAGCCTAATATTCGAGGTGGCGTATTATCTCCATTTTTTGATCCACATGCATGAAACCTATATTTTCCGGAATGGCTCATCATTTCTGAACGTTTGGCAAAGTTTGGTGAGTTTTTGAACATTTTTCAATGTGTTTGCGGGGTCACGTTTTATTTCAATCTGTAGGGGGCACTAATGGACCAAATTTACATTCAGCAGCTTTGGGGCCGAGAGTTTAAGAACTGTGTCAAATTTCATTGAAATCAGAGTTTGTTTGAGCAAATAGGAGCAATTTGTAAATATCAAAATCTTATGTTAATTTTTTGTTCAGAGACCGTCAGACGGATTTGGGAGCTGTGGATAACTTTTGATGTTTTCGACCTGGAGATAATGTGGACCAAATTTAAGCCGTTTGGGTGAGCGCCTTTGGAGGTGTGCGTTTCAGCTTCGCAAACTTTAATCCAAGATGGCCGCCCCCTAGTTTGTCAGGGGGTGTGGCCATAATAATTTTTTTTCTCAACTTGTCATAATCAACTTCTGTGTTAAATTTCATGATTCTACGTGCAAATTTTTTTTGGTGTCATTCGTATTTCCTAATGCATTTTTGTGATGTTTGGGAGCACTGACGAGCCATTTTATTTATTTATTGAAAATGGGAATAGCCAAAAGTTAGAGAGGAAGAAGAAGAAGAAGAAGAAGCAGCGTCATTTTAGTTCCCGCTCCCTATGAGCATCGCTATGTGATACTAATAGGCCCTTCGCCAGCCTCTGGCGCTCGGGCCTAAAAATATAAATGCTAATAATAAATTCTAAATAAGGTGCAAAAAAGTTAGCAAGCGACAGGAGTGAAAGAAGACATAATAGTAGTGTTGTCACGATACTAAAATTTCAAGCTAATTTCTCATGCCAAGATGGATTCTTCTGAATGTGAACTCACAGATACAGCAAGAATCTAAGTTGCTGCGTGAGCTTATGTATCCCCAGGATACAGTCGGTGATACCTGTACCTCCCCGTCTTCAGCTTGAAAAACCTGTTGACCGTGTGCCTGTCCTGAACAGACGGTCACACGGGAGGAAGATCTGTGTCAGAGTCTCACACTAGTGGTATTATTAGTACACTTTCATAAGCAAGTAAGCTCCAGTTTTGTTTGCTCAAGTTGTGGTCAGGCCTATCCATGCCAGTCTGAAGGGGCATTATCTGGGCATCAGCTGGTGACATTAAAGGAGGTCATGCAGCTCCACAGCTATCTGGTTTACTGATAACTATTGTAATGATGATTTATTCTTAAAAACATTGTAGGCCACAGTGTGAAATCCAGTGTGTTTAAACCTAAAATGTCTGTCTCTGATCTGAATGGTCACTACCTAAACCCCAGCACCTCCACTAATCCTGAGTCAGTGCTAGTGCAGCCGCTGCAGTTCGGGGAGGGAATTCTGGAGTTTCTGACTCATGGCCTGTCCAGATACTGAGAAAGGGACAAACTTGTGCATGTCCTTTATCCCTAAGCTCAGGCTCTAGCAGCACGGGTTCAGTTATATATTTGCCTGGAATGTTCAATATGACATTTAACTAATCTAACACCATAGAGGACAAGCACTGGCAGCATTTCTACAATATTGTTAGGGTGATACCAGAATAAGGTTGTGGCTTCCCCCTTTAGCCACTTAATAACGTTGCTGTGTCCTCAGGCGAAACACTTTAAGACACTTCACCCTCCTGTGAGTGATTTGTTGTTTAGTGTGGTGCTTAAGTAACTTGTTGTAGTGCTTATAAAATACAGTGTATCAGACTGAGCTGTCATGGATCTCATTGAACCCATTTTTCTGCATTGGAATGAAGTGCACAGTGTACCTCCAGGACTCTTCCAGGAGATGGACTGCTCGCTCCTGGTTCAGCGCTGAAAACGATTTAGTACACTGTATGAGATATGTCCCCAAGGCCTCTGTTATCCAACTCTCTGATAACACGCATATCTGAGAATGCTGTAAAACTGTCTGTCTGTCTGTCTGCAAGTGGCACAGTGGCTGAGTGGCAACACTCAGGCCTCACAGCAAGAAGGTTGCAGGTTCGATCCCCAGGTCGCCCGGGTCTTTCCCCCATCATCTAGGACCATGATGTCCACCCTCCTGTGGGCTCACCACCTGCAGAGGGGTTCATAGGGGGGGTCAGGTGCTATGAGTATTGGGCAGCAAGCTGCTCCCTCGACCCAGCCGGATTAAGCGGGAGAAGATGGATGAATTTAAGCAAAATCAGGTGCCCCAGTACAGATATATTTTATAAGCTCTTGAAGTCAAATTCAAAATCAAAAAGTGTGCATGCTACATGTTGTTAGCTGTAACGTGATGGCAAAACTCTGGTCTTGTGAAAAGTAACACTTTTTTATAAGCTTTTCATGAGCTCATACTCATCCTGGTGAATAATTTTGATGCTTTGAAAGCATAAGTCAGGAATAACTTTGGACCCTTACATGAACTAGTTTTGTTTTTCATGTTACTATTTAGGCAGTAAAATAGGTGCAATCATTACTGTAAACTACATAGACTAGAGTTATTTTTAGCCTTTAGCAGTAAAATGTTTCACTCCTCAGTGCCCCAGCCGCTGCCGTCCTAGCACCCTCTGCTGACATTTACGTACTCTCAGGCAAGTTCATTTAAACCATATACCATAAAAAAACAACTGTTTAGAAATGGCTGGTCTTGCACTATTCAGTACTGAAACTTGAAATTCTAGCAAACAGTGGCAGCACAGTGAATGAGTGGCTAACCTCACAGCAACAAGGTGGTTCAGTTCCAGGCCGTGGGCCTTCTGTGTGGAATTTGCATGTCCCGACCAAGAGTCAACAACTGGAGATCCATCCCCAAGTGCTGTACAGCAGAAGCTCACTCTTCAGATAGGTTGTCCCGGCAGCAAATGCAGAGAATGAATTTCTATCATGAGGGATTCATAAAGTATACCTTAATATTAAACTTAACTCTTAACCTTATTTCATGTATTTTTCTTGTTTCGCTCCTCCAGTTGGCCTCTCACTGATAGCCCGCCCACAGCCAAAGGAGATGGTGGACAACACGCTGGCTCAGGTGGGACACAACCTGAGCCAGGCCATGAAGATCCTGGACTCCAGGTACAGCCAGGAGCTTCTGTTTGGATTGTGTATGTTCTAAATGTGTCAGGTGCTCCAGGTTACCACAGTAACACTCCCGGCCATTTCCATGTCTACTGGCACACCACAGGCTGTATGTTGTAACTGTTGTACAAAAGACATTTAAACTTAAAATTATTATTATTATATATATTTTTTATACCTTACATTTCTGAAATGTTTTAAAATATGCATTATTTGGTCTAGCTAACACATAGTTGATAAGCCCACTACAAGCTTAAAACATGGAATATGATTTTATGTCCAAATATCTATGAGAGCAGGAAAATCTGCCTAAGGCACAGTCACATTTGAGCTCCATCGACAGGTCCTTCTCCATTACTGTCACAGAATGGAAAACTAAATCACTATTGTGAAGTGGCCATCCACTGTTCTATCCTTAGTCAGCTCACCGTGTGTGTGTGTGTGTGTGTGTCTGCTTGTGTGTGTGTGTGTGTGTGTGCACGTGCGTGTCTGCATGTGTGTGTGCATCTGTAGGGAGATGGATGCTCCTGCAGACCGGAGGCGCAGTCGCAGCAGCATCCCAGGACCCCTACAGGGAGAGTAAGACACCCACATTTAAAAATGTTTTATTTCTTTGGGGCACAAAAGAAATAACCTTGTTGTGTGTGCATGTGTGCTTGTGCAGTGGTCAGGACGTCACCTCCATCCTGCAGTTGGTTCATCACCTCATCCATGAAGAGGAGAATGTCCAGACACAGTGAGTCCAGACTGAGAACTGTTCTGTAGATAGCCACACTGTACTATCTGCTAAAGCTCTTTGTGTGTGGTCAGCAGGGGGCAGCAGGTGGGCGAGCAGGCTCACATGGCTCTGCTGGGGCATAGTCTGGCGGCGTACATCTCCGTCCTGCCCCGGGACAGGCTGAGGAGCATAGCCACCCGTGTTCTGTCCGACAGCACTCTGTGGCTCTGCAGACTCTTCAGGTGAGGCACAGGTTAAATACTGCTCAGTGTGTAACAGATAACACAAACTTCTCCAATCAGAGGCCTATCCCCACTGTGTCAGGTATGAGAATGTGAGTGCGTACTGACCCTGTCCCCACTGTGTGTCAGGTATGAAAATGTGAGTGCGTAGTAACCGTAGTAACCCTGTCCCCGCTGTGTGTCAAGTATGAGAATGTGAATGTACTTTATTTATTTATTCAAGAGACAATGCACATTAATGAACATCAGTACAAAAATACATGTGTAAATGTGCTGAAGTTAGCATACAGCTAATTTACTTTCGCGGTCTCTTGACATTTAGGACAGTGCAAAACAAACAACAGTCCTACAAGTCATCAAAATCACATTCACTCAGGGTATAAAGTGCCTGTTTTCTAAAGTGCATGTAAGGGTGAAAGTGCATTCAGTGATTTTAAAGTGCTGTAGTTTTTAATCTAATAAATAAGTTAATTTAGTTTAAAGCCAGTTCATATTCACCTGTGTTGGTCCTCTCCTGCTGCACAGAGACGACTTTGTCCCCGCTGTGAGTCAGGTATGAGAATGCGAGTGTGTAGTAACCGTAGTAACCCTGTCCCCGCTGTGTGTCAGGTATGAGAATGCGAGTGCGTACTTCCACGAGGATGACCGGGATGGTCTGGTGCGCGTGTGCCGCCTTGTGTTCCACGCTCGTTATGAGGAGTACCCCTCTGAGGGCTACGGGGCGCTCTCCTCCAAACAGCCCGTCATCTACCTGAGCGCCTCCTGCAGGCCGGGCCTGGGACAGCACCTGTGCAGCCAGGTACATGAGCTCCATTTCAGCGGGTCCCAGAGCAGAAGCACTTGTACAGTTCTTATGAGGACTGAAGACTGTGCTGACATGAAGCTATAAAACAGAAGTGTGAGGACTTTAGGAGTGTGTGTTCTTGAAGAGAGGAAGAGTTTCCTGTACTTAAAGAATGGAGTAAGTGAATTTATCCTCTGAGCTACACTGTAAAAAAGAAAAAGTTAGTTCAACTCCAATTTTCAAGGCAACCGACTGCACAGAGTTTTTAAGTTGTACGTATCAACTTAAACTTTTAAGTTTTGAAGTACTGCTATTATTAATTTGGGTCAACTAAGATTTTGAAGTTATGCCAACTAAGCATTTTAAGTTTGTTTCTATTTTATCAACTTATTTGTAGTTCATATTATCCCCTGTGAAAACTTACTATATTGAGTTGAAATTACTACACCCACAATAAATATTTATTTTTTAATTTTTACTTTCAACTACATTGGTACAGCTTTGAACTCCATCCAACCATCCATCTTCTCCCGCTTAATCCGGCTGGGTCGCGGGGCAGCTTGCTGCCCAATACTCATAGCACCTGACCCCTATGAACCCCTCTGCAGGTGGTGAGCCCACAGGAGGGTGGACAACATGGTCCTTGATGTTAGTTCATAGGGGCATGTTTTAGGTTGATGGGGGAAACCGGGAGGAACATGCAAACTCCACACAGAAAGGCCCGGGTGACCCGGGATCGAACCCGCAACCTTCTTGCTGTGAGGCCTGAGTGTTGCCACTCAGCCACCGTGCCACCAGCTTTTGAACTGAACACCAAAAATGACGGGCGCTTCTTTTCCAAACAAAGGAAAACCCCTGAGAAACTCCTCATGCGACCCCGTTGCAGCAGATTGCTACGAGATTTCAAGTGAGCATGCGCAGATTAGTTAACCTGGTCCTAAATAAGCGTCTACTGTGATTTGTATATTACGCCAACTCAAAATCTTAATTAAGGTCAACTTTTTATCAGAAACTTCCAAAAGTGAGTTGAAATGACTCACTTGAGACAGTGTAAGATGCAATTGGTAATTTTATTGTTTGTGGATGCAAAACTCCTAGTAAACTGAACAAATTCAAGTTGTCATTTTTACAGTGTAAGCAGCACCACGTAGCTGTTGTGGGTCTGGCTTTACTAGATCTAGAAGAGTTTTGGGGCACCATATCACTTCTGCTGAGAAATATTACAAATGCAATATAATCAATTACCTATGTTAATTAATTAATTATGAATTAATTAATAAATAATTAATTGAACATTTGATCTGAAGGTTCGTAAAGTTCTTTTCCATATCAGTGAGTCATATCCAGAATAACATCACATGATCAAGCAAACTTATGTTTTATGAATATTTATTGACCAAGTTAAACATTTAAATATGAAATATGCAAATGAGTGCAGGTTACCCTATAGGCTCATGTGAACAAAGGATTGTAAAGAAATCTGAGATTATACTTTAAGAATTATCTAACTGATGTGTGAGTCTAAATTTATCAAATAAGCCTTCTGTGACATTTTGCGTATACGACCGGGAGAGTGGAGATGTCCGTTCGGTGTGGTCCTTCGGTGTCGTCTCTTCGGGCAGTTTTGATGTAGTTTGAAGTCCTCAGGGCTTCAGATCTGAAGAATCAAACTGGCTGAGACAGATGGAGGCCACTGAACCAGGCAGTCTGAAAAACGCTTTATCCTCAGTTTAAAGAGGAGCGGGAACACCTTCTTAGGTCTGAACAGCACTGGTCACTAAGGCCAAAAAAGGTTACTGACTGTAAAATGCAAATATTAAAATTTTGGAAAATTTCCTTTGCTTTCGGTCAGATCGGCTACAGCTATAAAAACACATCAAAAGAAAGGCATGGCATGGCAAGGCATAAAACCATATATCTCTCTCTCGGGGAGCTCCCGGTTGAACTGATTAGAGTCTATAGTCTTGTCCACTTCCCCTTTCTGCGGGAATGCCCGGCCAATGAGAGATGGCCGTGTGGGAGGAGACGGCTCTCAGATCACCTCTATGAACCATCAACAGTTTACACAAATAAAAGACATACACATTTACACATCAATATTAAACACATTGGCAGTAATTCATAGAATGGATAGTTCATAAAATGTTCAAGTTCTTCTTTTCTCTGAAGAAGAGTCTTTGTTTAATTATACAATTAAAATATATACTGAACAAAAATTTAAACGCAACACTTTTGTTTTTGCTCCCACTTTTTGTGAGCTGGACTCAAAGATCTAAATTTTTTTCTACGTACACAAAAGTCCAATATTGTTCACAAATTTGTCTAAATCTGTGTTAGTGAGAATTTCTCCTTTGACTAGATAATCCATCCCACCTCACAGGTTTGGCATATCAAGATGCACATTAGACAGCAGGATTATTGCACAGATGTGCCTTAGGCTGGCCACAGGAAAAGGACACTCTGAAATGTGCAGTTTTGCTTTATTGAGGGTGGTCAGAAATCCAATCAGTATCTGGTGTGCCACCATTTGTCTCACTCAGTGCAACACCTCTCTTTCACATAGAGTTGATCAGGTTGTTGATTGTGGCCTGTGGAATGTTGGCCCACTCCTCTTCGCTGTGCGAAGTTCCTGGATATTGGTAGGAACTGGAACATGCTGTTGTCTACACCGATCCAGAGTAGGGCAACAGCCCTGGTGGATATTTCTGCAGTCAGCATGCCAACTGCACGCTCCTTCAAAACTTACGACATGTGTGGCATTGTGCTGTGTGATTAAACTGTACATTTCAGAGTGTCCTTTTACTGTGGCCAGTCTAAGGCACCACTTGTGTGAGTCTTTCTCAGTCTAAATGGTCACATGTAACGCTGTATTCTGGCAGATTCACAGGTCATGGACTGTATCATTATATAAGTTTGTGTTTGTGTGTTCAGCTGGGCCTGCCTCTGTCCAGCCTCTGCACTGTCCCCTGTAACACCATGTTTGGCTCCCAGCACCAGATGGTAGGTCCACACTTGTACACGTCTACACTACCAAACTGGCTCACACAGACACATGTGTGGAGCACACTGGCCTGAGCATGACTAAAAGAGAGAGACGCTAACTCTGTCGTTTAGTAGCTAGTGGCAAGGCATCCAGTCCATCAAGGCTCCTAAACTACAGGGTTAGCATCTTTTAGGAGTAAGTATCTGCCTATTTCTTAGTCAAACGACTAACTAAGCACTGTTCCACACGGACATTTGAGTTTGATTAGTTCTGACTGCATTCCCCAACCAGTAGCTTTAGCTCAAGAGGATTCTTATGTGTGTGTTTGAGGATGTGGCGCTGCTGGACAAACTGGTGCGAGAGGATGTGGACTCAGGGAAACTGCCTCTGCTGCTCATCGCCAATGCAGGTGCACACCCCACACACACGCACACACATGCACGCACGCACACCTACGCATACACACACACATACACACACACATACGCACATGCACGCACATACACACATACGTGCACGCACACAGGCACACACACCTATGCACACGCACGCACACACACACATAATAATAATAATGATAATAATGATGATTATATTAATAATAATAAGTTGTTATTATTATTATTTGTGTCATGAATCAAATTTGTCAAATATTTGCCTAGTAGCTGTCTGTTCAATGGGTTTCAGCTCCCTGTTGTATTGTGTACTGTCCTCTGCCTTTTTTAACCAAGAGCTATAAACTCTTTCTCTTCTCCTCTTCACTCTGAACTAACCTGAGGCTCACCTGTGTCTGAACAGGGACCCCAGCCGCCGGCCACACAGACAAACTGTTCCGCCTCAAGGAGCTGTGTGAGCAGCACAACATGTGGCTTCATGTGGAGGGGTGAGTCATGCTGGGACTGTGTGATGTGTCTGCTGTGTGTCTCCTCCATGTGTAAGTGTACTCTGTCCTCCTCAGGGTGAACCTGGCCACTCTCGCCCTGGGGAACCTCAGTTCTCCGGTCATGGTAGGCCTGCTCCCTTCTCACAGATCACCATCATGTATGTGATATGTTTATGTTTAGTGCCTCTCTCATGTGTCCCTCCTCTTGTGTCCCTCTTCTGGTGTGTCCCCAGGCGGCCGCCCGCAGTGACAGCCTGACCCTGACCCCTGGACTGTGGCTGGGGCTGCCGGCCGTGTGTGCGGTCACTCTGTACAGACACGAGGACCCCGCACTGGTAGGACACCTTCTATCAGTTATTATCCTTTGATTTGAACAGAAAACACAAACAAAAGTCTGAGTGCAGCTCAACAGGTAGGGCTGGTAGATTCAATGAGGAAAGCTCTGAGGAACAAAGAGTCCTTCCTCAGATGACTAAAATAATCTAATAATTACATGGACATTAATGAGATGTTAACATTGCAAGAACAGCTGGCGACAGGTGTTAGATAATCAGTGGATTTTTGGAGGAGCTGTTGTACACAACCAGTCAAAAGTTTGGGCACTCACTGTGCTGTGGTGTTTTTAGTCCCTGTCTGCGGGCCTCATGTCCAGTGGGCCTCTGGAGAAACTGAGGGCCCTTCCACTCTGGCTGTCCCTGCAGTACCTGGGACACAGCGGCATCGTGCACAGGATCCAACACGCTACGGCTCTGGTAATGTCCTGTCCTCCAACCTGTCCTCCAGATTGACACAAATGTTTTCCCGGATGATTTTTATCAGTGACAGTGTCCATTCTGTGCTTTGTTTGCTAATATAAAAAATAGCAACATATTGAGCAGTGGTATCTTTAAGTGTCTTTTGTCTCCTCAGAGTCAGCAGCTCCTGGAGAAACTCAAACCTCTGTCATCCATCCAAACTTCAGTAAGTCACCAGTGTTGTATTACTACTTTTTGCAGTTAAAAAAGTGAATATAATTTTGGGCTTTACAAGTTTTTTTTTTTCCATAATCTAAATTATGTTGCTGATCTAGCCATGTGATGTTCATGCATTGCAGTTCAGGGTTTTTACAGCTGCACACAGAGTGGAAGTGAAGCATTCTGGTCCATTCAGAAAGCCAGTCTAACATGCACAAATCTAACAAGAAAGTGAACATAAGACTTGGGTGGTCCTCATGACCTGTACGAGCTGCCTAAACAAGTGCCTTAAACCCACAGGATGTGTTGGAGGCACAGGTGTCTCTAGAGGAGGCCTTGAGCATGGTAAAGCCAACCCACATCTAGACTAGTGCTGCTGTAATTTAGACTAGTTCACTGGCGTCTGCTCTCTCGGACGCAGTGACCAAAGGGGGCAACACAAGGGTGGATGTGGACTGGTCAGTCCTCCAGCCCCCCTGTTCTGCTCCTGCTCGTGCATCTGTGTGTGTGGAGTGTGGGGATAAGAGTGAGTGTGGGCTGCTTGTTTCCAGGCTGCAGTGTCCCCGAGGCCTCTCCTCTCCGGGGCATCTGTGAGGGATGTTCTGGGCTCTGTGCTGCTGTCTATTGTAGGTGGGATTTAGTCTCTTTGCCCCTCACACTGCGCGCCCTCACTCACTGCCATTAGTGCCATTAGCGCCAGGCCCACTAGAGGTGCTCTGCTCCCATCACATGGCTCCTGAAGATGTACATGGAATAACTACATGGCTCATGACTAATAGGGCCTAGATATAGAGATAATGTTGAAGTAAACTGAACCAGTTTACATGTCAAACCAGTTTACATGCCAAAGAGAGGGTCCTGAATAATCAGAGCTCTTGACCAGTGCACTGATGGAACTGGTGTAAATATGGTGGTCTCTTTTTTACTCTCTTATATTAGTCTCTTTATTTGACAGATTTTCGTCCATACTCGAGTGTGGCACTAAACCGTTTTGTACTGCAGCACATGATTTACATTTGAATCTGAATTCTGTCTATAATGTGGATGAATAATCTGGCTCCTGAATAATTCCCCTGAAAGCTCACATGGCGTTTGCTCACTGGTCCATCAGCAGTGCAGAGAGGGGCATCACTGGTCCATCAGTGGTGCAGAGAGGGGCATCACTGGTCCATCAGTGGTGCAGAGAGGGGCATCACTGGTCCATCAGTGGTGCAGAGAGGGGCATCACTGGTCCATCAGTGGTGCAGAGAGGGGCATCACTGGTCCATCAGTGGTGCAGAGAGGGGCATCACTGGTCCATCAGTGGTGCAGAGAGAGGCATCACTGGCCCATTAGTGGTGCAGAGAGGGGCATCACTGGTCCATCAGTGGTGCAGAGAGGGGCATCACTGGTCCATCAGTGGTGCAGAGAGGGGCATCACTGGTCCATCAGTGGTGCAGAGAGGGACAGTAGCTGTAATGTGCCCTCTTGTGTTTGTGACAGCTGAGGCAGTATGCTCTGAGTGTACCTTTTAATTTGCTGCCAGTAGGATTCAACTCTGTCTTAATGGAAGGTTTAATAACATTTCCATGATTCCTAGAGGACAACCTGAGAGGAAGGGCTCTCTGAATGCACAAGTAACTGATTTAAATGGCCCATATTATGTTATTTTTTATTATAATGTAGTTTGCATTCATCACAAACAGACCTGGAGTTGTGTTGTGATGACACTGTATTACCACTTGACATCCACCTTGTGATGTCATGTGGTAATACTGGAAGTGCTCCACTATGTTTTTAAACCATACTCCTTCACTAGAATCATTTGGATAATTTCAGCCCTAGAACTGCCTAACTCTACTTAACTAAAGGTAAAACATAGCTGACCGTGAAAACTATAGCTTCATGACATCACAAGGTGGAACAGAGCATTTTGAGCTGTGGAGATGTAAACAGACTAGTAATAAAAGATTACTCAAACATGTGTGAATGAAACAAAATACAACTCCAGGCATATTTTTGAGAAGGTAACAATGTCTTAAAGCTCACAAGAGTCAATTTTGCACAATATAGAACCTTTAATCCCAAATTCTGTCTCCTTGACCATTTGTTATGCCGTTGTGCTATACAGTATGTTTACATCTTTAATAATAATAATAATAATAATAATAATAATGCTCACTCCATACCCGGTGGTGGTAAACTACTATTGTAGCCACAGCTGCCCTAGGGCAGACTGACGGAAGCGAGGCTGCCAATCTGCACCATTGGCCCCTCCGACCACCACCATCACTCACTCACACACACCACTTTCATATTAGGCAATGTGGGTGATGTGTCTTGCCTAAGGACACTACGACAGTTTTTGCGACTGGCGCCCCACTAAATTAAACATTTGTAAGTTAACATTATGAGTTCTGACACATTTCATGAGCCTGCTGCAGTGACCTCATTCAGCTTTAGCGCGATTCATTTCACTGTGACCAAATACAGCTTAATGCACTTCCTCCTCCACCACCACACACACCAGCTCTCAGCACATTTATGGTGCCACTCATAACACATGTGAGCTTCATCTCATGACCTCAAACTGAACATGGTACATGATACTAACATACTAACAGTGCATGCAGGCCCCAGACCTCTTCCCAACTGCTGTACATATGAGTGACTATAGAGCTCATAAGACGTGTAACCCTGTGTGCGTGTGCGTGTGCGTGTGCGTGTGCGTGTGCGTGTGCGTGTGCGTGTGCGTGCGCGGCTGTCTTTCAGGTGGAGGACGAACTCAGTTCTCCTGTGGTCCTCTTCAAGTTCAGCCCAGACAGGAGCTCTGGTAAGCCCTGACTGACTCCACAGAACAGGCCCGGTCACACACACAGACGGTCATTAAAATGTAATGATTGCTTAAAAGTCTTTACTTATAATGTCATATGACACAAAAATGTGGTAGGGCCATCATTGCATCACTCAAAGGGACTGTATGCCACTTGGACTGTTTTTTTTTTTAAATTAGAGTCTCATGTGATGCTTATTCTGCTTTCTGACTGGTTAATCATCTTTTACCAAAGCACTAAATTATACTTGCCCAAAATGTCCAATGTTTTTGTAATTAAGTGTAAATCAACATTACAATTCTTATTCATATTTATAGAATTTGAAATCAAAGTCTTACACATAATTCCTTTAAAAGTGAATAACCTTTTTTTTTCATTTCAATTCATTATCTATATGAGATTTGTCTCAGTCTCACTGGGGAAAGGCTCCATCACTGTTAGGGCTGTGGACTTAATCACAGTTTTATTGCTAGAATAAATTACAAAAACTGTACAGGCTAATAGAATAACACCACAAAACTAACTGATTCTTCTTCTTCTTCTTCTTCTTCTTCTTCTTCTTCTTCTTCTTCTTCTTCTTCTTATTCTTCTTATTCTTATTCTTATTCTTATTCTTATTCTTCTCATTATTATTATCATTATTATCATTATTGTTGTGGATTTTTAGATCTGAGAAAAATAAAAACTGGAGAGAAGTTGTCTTCAATCAAAGAGTCTAGATTTATTAAAGCAATTGTTCACAATTACAGAGAAAGTGAAAAAGAAACCTATCTGTCCCTCACGCAAGGTCCGTCTGTCCCTGATCTGAACATGTCAAAACAAAACAAGCTTCTTATACAGTTTACAGATGTCATCAATCAACATGAGATAACACATATGATAGTATTAGTCTAAACACCCTTTGGAAGGAGACGATTTATCTGGGTTAAACTGGGGCAATAATTCTAAATGATTAGAATGAATAAAACAACAACCTGTTGTTTTAACCCTGGTAGATAATGGCTGAACATAATGTCTTCTCTTAGGAAGCCCAGATACAGCAGATACTGCCTGAGACCATGAATACAGAGATGCTTTATCACTTATGAGTTACTAATTATCTAAACCCAAACAATACATACTGTTAGTTTAGCAAGGCCAGAAATTTTCCACCACCACCACCACAGCTCAGCAGTCCCCTCACTACAGAGCCAAAAAAGGTTCTCGGGGAAAAAAAATCTATAATTTTTCCCATAGACTTACAAATATTTATTAAGTGTTCATTTAAAAGTACCACATACTGTAGGCTAACGTGCTATGTGCTAACTAGTGCCCATAATGTGGTGCATTTAAAAACGAAACTTTTGTGTAGTGTTTTGATAGCATTTGGTTTATACAGTTAGGATAAAGAAACAGATTTAGTTTAGTCATAAAATGTCTCCCTCTAGCTCAAGCTGCAATTCACTTTCTATTGAAAAGCCGTGGCCCCTCTCTTTGGAACTGTTGCAGTGAGCTTTGTCGTTTGGTTATTTTTGGTTTGAAAATGTTCACATTAACCTGCTCTACATGACCCTGAGACCACTTCTTTTGCACAGTCTCTGAGTATAGTTATGTGCTCATTAGTTAACACATCCCATACACTTTCTGACTTTATATTTTTTGGAATGTCTCCTGTCACAGTTGTGCTCTGTTCAGAATGGGTATTGAGTATCAAGTATTTTCCTTAGTAAAGAAGTTTGAAATGGCTCGGTGTGATTGTGTGATACTGAATGAAATGTCCATGCTCCAGAGTCCAGTGGAGGGTCTCTGGAGAGCTACTGTCCCCCAGAAAAGGAGGTGCTGGATACCTTCAACAGATGGGTGAGCTCAGCCTGCATGTCTGTGATGTATGACTGAGTCCCGCGGGTGCTGTGAGTGAGTGAGTGAGTGGGTCCCATGGGTGCTGTTGGGGTGGGGGTCTGACTGTGGTGTGTACTTCCCCCCCAGCTGGGACAGGAGGTCGCTCACCTGGTTCCGTCCTGTGGGGTGGACGTGGTGGAGCTGGAAGACGAAGGAGCCTGTGTCCGCTTCAGCCCCCTCCTCACAGCGGCAGGTACCAGCACACCACCACTGCACATACACGTACAACACGTGGACAACAGCCTGAGCAGGGGTGGGTAGAGGAGAAAAAGAATTCACTCAAGTAAGAATAATATTACTCAAGTAGAAGTACAAAGTAGTCTTGGACCAAGGAAAAATGCAAAAGTAATATGTAAAGGAGCGGGACAAGAAACACAAATAATTTCATATTGTTAACATAAGGCTTTTGTCAGTTGTAGACTCACAGTGACAAGTCAAATAAGAGTACTGTTACTGTGCAGTAGGACTAAAAGTGCTGCTACAAAAGTACTCCAAAGTCCAGTTCTTTAAAAGTTACTCAAGTAAATACCCACCTCTGAAGTCTTAAGCATGTTATATTTTAACACTGGATGGCAAACTCTACAAAACAAAACAAGGTAAGTCCCAATTTTTGAAAAGAGTAATAATAGAAAATCATATATTCATCTCAGGCCAGTCTTTAAGAACAGGACATTGAGCAGAGATATCCCCAGGGCTGTGTGCTAGGTCCACTTTTATTCACGCTGCACTCACAGCTGCCTGACTCTCTGCTCAGTCATACTTTTCTATAACAGTATGTTATGTTCCTGTGGCTTCAGTGCTAGGGACACAGCCGGAGGACGTGCAGGGGCTGGTGGACAGGCTGGCAGAGCTGCTACCTCTGCTGAGCTCCACGGTGGCCCTCAGACAGGACTTCAGAGAGGAGGCCCTCAGGCACCGGCCCCTGCTTACATACCTGGAGGAGGGGGGCTGGGCTGGGCTGGGGGCTGTCAGGTAACAAAGTGGTTCCCATCCTGTTTTCTCTTAAGTATGTCCTAAGCAATGTCTCTCCCACTCTGAGTACACCCTATTAACTGTACCCCTGTTTGTGTAGTAATTATATATCCATCTACCAGTGCAATGCCAATTATGTAACTATGTGTAACATTTATACCAAAATTATCCTGTAGAAATATTCTTAAGGATGAAGATACAAACTATTTCACATTTAAATGGCCCACATATTGTCTTATCTATGTTCTAATGTAGTTTCCTCATCACAACCAGACCTGGAGTTGTGTTTTGCTTTATTCACACATTTTTAACACAGACCGCACAATTAAGGATGAAGACTTCTGTCAGGCTGAAAACACTCACAAACACACGATAAAGGGTTACTCATGTGTCAATGAAACAAAACACAACTCCAGGTATGTTTTTTGTGGCGACATGACTTAATGCTCCCAAATCAATTTTGTTTTGTTTTTAAATTGTAGATGTGATGAGGTCATACTTCCAGAGACCGTATTCTTATTAATTACATTGTACTTTATGTTGAAATTTTGGAAAGGTAAATTCCCAAATATGGACTCTGATCATTTCTATGGCCATGCTATATTACAACAAAAATCTGCAGCTGAACAGTATTCATTTAACCTGCCCTGCCTCCCATCTGGTTTAAATCATATTGACCTATAGATGTTATGTCATCTGAAACCCAGCAACAGGACCTTCCAATACCATCTTTCTTACCCCCTGTTAAATGCTCTCAGACATCCAGGGGTCCTCATGCCCTTGACTGGGAACATAGAAAGTATAAAAACTGGACTAAGTGTGTGTGACGTCCCCCTTAGTGTTCAGAGCCACTCAAATGAAGCTCCCAAAGCTCCATATTTTTATAAATCCAACCACGAGTGTCGTAGCAACCACAAGAACCAATCATGATTGAGATCATTAAATGTGCCCACCCTACTCACCAGAAAGCGGGGAGGGGGCTTACTTACCAATGAAATGCATTAGCTGTCAATCAAACCTGTTGCAAACGCTAGCAGGAGTGACCTCGGGTATCTGATTGGTCTGTTATTTAGGTTCATATCTTGATTTAGGAACAAAATAGCAAAATGAAAAATTCAGTATCATGTAGAGTGGGTTCATAAGAACATTTTAAGACCAAAATGATGAGGCTCAGTGCAGCAGTTACAGAGCGAGGGGGATGGGGGCGAGATCCTAGTGTAAGTCATTTGGAGCCCGGGTCAGAAGGAGCCAGAAGAGCCTCCTTGAGCACTTCCTATTAGAGCCTGCATCTGCATCTGCCCGTCTTTCAGGAGTTCCCACTACTGATGACAGCCTTGCTCTGGGTCAAAAAACTAGATTTCTCCTGTGTACAATAACATTTCCATAGAGACAAGCTTTTCCACCAGAAAAGTTCCATAGTGCACCTTTACAGAATATGACATTAAACGTTTGAAAGCATAGAGTGTGACTGTATGTGCAGGTATGAGCCTCAGAGCGAAGGGCTGGACGAGGAGCGCAGGAGCCAGCAGGGGGCGCATATCAACCGTGAGCTGCTCAAGCGACTACAGGAGCTGGACCCAGACATCAGCTTCTGCCCAGGTCACTCACCCTCCGGGACACCACTGTCCTGTCCCCACACTGTCCTCTTGTCCCCACACTGTCCTCCTATTCCCACACTGTCCTGTCCCCACAATGTCCTCCTGTCCTCACAATGTCCTCCTGTCTCCACAATGTCCTCCTGTCCCCACACTGTCCTCCTGTCCCCACACTGTCCTCCTGTCCCCACACTGTCCTCCTGTCCCCACACTGTCCTCCTGTCCTCACACTGTCCTGTCCCCACACTGTCCTCCTGTCCTCACACTGTTCTATCCCCACACTGTCCTCCTGTCCCCACACTGTCCTCCTGTCCCCACACTGTCCTCCTGTCCCCACACTGTCCTCCTGTCCTCACACTGTCCTGTCCCCACACTGTCCTCCTGTCCTCACACTGTTCTATCCCCACACTGTCCTCCTGTCCCCACACTGTCCTTTCCCGTCCCCACACTGTCCTCCTTTCCCGTCCCCACACTGTCCTCCTGTCCCCCACACTGTCCTCCTGTCCCCACACTGTCAGTTACCCTCCGGGACACCACTGTCCTCCTGTCCCCCACTGTCCTCCTGTCCCCACGCTGTCCTATCCCCACACTCTCATCCTGTCCCCACACTGTCCTATCCCCACACTCTCATCCTGTCCCCACACTGTCCTGTCCCCACACTATCAGTCACCCACCGGGACATCTCTGTCCTCTTACTGTCCTCTGTTCCCACACTGTTCTCCCCTCCTCACACTGTCCTCCTGTCCCCCTGTCCTGTCCAATCACCCATGGGATGCTTCTGTCCTCCTGTCCACACTTGGTCCTCACACGTTGTCTTTCTCTCCTGTGTGCAGGTCCTGAGGACACAGATAAAGTCTGTGTGTATGTGGGCATGGTCTCTGATGACGTGGATGTTGTGCAGCTGTTGGACACCATCGCTGCCATGGGGAGGGACATTGACGACAGTGGACGGGTATGTATGTCTGTCATCATGTGGCCTCCTGTACCATGCTCTAGTGTCTGTCCCTGTTATGTGAGAGTCCAGCTCTTGTGCACAGCTTCTGGAGAACATGAGTGAGGTGGTGAGGAGAGGAATCCTGGAGGCTGAGCAGCAGCTACAGAAGGCCAGTGAGGAGAAGCTCCTGGAGGAGGTGTGCTCTCCAAGTCCAATTTCAAGTCATGATGTTAACCTTTCTTTTGCAATGAAATGTTTCTAAATATTCATGTTTTAATTCTTAATACCGTCTAACTGCAGGGGGTGCTGCGACAGCTTCCCATTGTCGGCTCTGTGCTGAACTGGTTCTCCCCAGTGCAGAGCTCCATAAAAGGACGCTGCTTCAACCTGGCAGCAGGTAGGCTTCAGGCTCCAGAGAGGTAAGGGACTGACCTGTAGGCCTGACCCTGACATGAGCTTCTGTTCTAGGCTCGCTGGACTCCAGTGAGACCACCTACTCCACCAAAGCACAGAGCGGTTCCACCCCCACCCAGGACACGCCCACTTCCTCTGCCAAGAGACTGCCTGGTATGTGACAAAGTACTAACCGGTGTGTAATGCAGTACTGCCTGCTGTGTAAGATGATGTGTGAAGCAGTACTATTGTGGTGTAGAGAAGTACTCCCTATTGTGTAGCACAGTACTGACCTGTGTACTTCCTAGTATGTATTCCAGGTATGTAGTGCAGTACTGCCTCGTTGCACTCAGACAATCCTTTTTAACTACAGCCCCAGTGTGTATTGGTTGGTCATGTACATTTGTGATGTGGTGCAGGTCAGAAGATGTTCCGCCGCTCAGGTGGAGGCACAGACTCCTTCAGTGAGACCAGCTCCATGGGACAGCCTGAGGAGCAGAGCCAAGGTAGCTCCACCCCTGTGAGGGTCCCATCTGCCCTCAGTAACCACCCCCTCCAGGACCAGGCCTCCTCTGGGCAGGATGAAGGCTCCTCTGTTCAAGACGACAGCTCTGTCCAGGGGGAGGCCACGCTGACTTCCTCAAACCAACAGATGGAACAGAGAGCCAGATAGGAGCATGTGGGTGTATCCTGAAGTGTACCAGCAGAACCAAAGTCCAGTCTTAAAATCATGGAAACGCGTTTGTTCCGTTTCCCCCTGTGTGAGGGTGTGAGATGCCAACCTGGGCCAGACATCATCTGGCCCAGGTTGGCATAGTACAATGGAACAAACGTGTTTCCATGATTTTAAGCCCACAAACCTAAGCTTATATCTTTCCAGTAAAGTCTGGTCCAGTCAGTGCCAAACCGGTCCAAGCCAGAGCAGCATAAATGAGCCTTAAGACATCTTCAAGAGTTTGGACTTTGGCAGATTCAAGTGAGATATCATCAGCTTGTTTGTGTCAAAACATTCGAACTGCCTCCTGGTGGCTTCAAAACAGTCCCAAAGCTTTTATTTATATTAAAGGGCAATTGTCCTTTTAAAGTTCTCAAAAAGTCTGTCTAGTGTAAACTTAAAGGTGTTATTCCGGCTTTTTACTGTTTGAAAAACATGAAAAACAGAACTTGTTCATTTGAAAGAATTTGCAGTGGTTATTCCTTTCTTACCTTATGCATTCTGAGCATCCTAACTATTCTCTGCAATGGTTTTTGCAACAGTAAAGCTAACTCTCATTAAAATGCATTGTAATTAGGTGCAGATAATACAGTACATTGCAGACTTATTTTGATCTCGAGAGCTGCAATACAATATACCTGTATTTGAACAAGACACATATTGCTTAAATAAATCTGGTACAGGACTATTTTCCATAAACCCTCTGCTTCTGTCCCACCCACTACACTCTTCCCCAGTGCCCATACAGCAGCAGGTTAGTGGAGTTTTAACATAAACGTTTGCACTACTTTCTTTGTCCAAGCTCATGACATTTAACACACATGCTTTTCTAAACCTGTTTTTGTTGACTGGTGGCTACAGTTAAGCTACTGTAGTCCTGTGTTACTGTTTTCACAATATGTCCATTTACATGCGCTCAAGTGTCCAGGTTATGACTTCTGTACTGTTCTGAATATGATATTTACTCAGAAAAAGCAAGATACTCATGATATCCCTGTATGTATAGAAATCCTGGAGTATCCTGGACATTTACAGTGCAACTATGGCACAGATATGGCAAAGAGCTAAACATGCCTTTTTTACTATGTTTAAACAGGTTCCATAGCATCAGTTTAGTTAAAGAGCAACAGACAGCAGACAGCCAGATGTTAGCCATGGTGTTAAAAGGAGATTGTACCGTTTGGACTACAAATTTTACACAGTTCATCATTATAATTTAAGATTCCTTTTTAAAAAAAATTGCATTTCTCTCCCAGATTGTCCATTTTTTTACATTTCTAATTTTACTTCCTGAATGAAAAATGTGACTTCACAGTAGGGAATAGGGTTATTGAGCACCCATGTTGTAAAGTAGCACTACGTGTTTGACTTGTTTTGGGAAAGTAACTGCTCTTACTGTATCTAGTACTTGCACATGCTCAGTACAGCCCCAGTATTGAGAACTCTGTGTCTATGTGCCACAGTATCCTGAATAATATAAGAATACTCATCAGGAGACTGACGTCAGGATACTCCAAAAATCATAAGCGGGATACTCGTGCGAATGTATACACACCCATTGATCATATCAGTTCTAAGGTAAATGCTTAACTAACCAATCAAAATGGAAAAAAAAGTTATGTTGATTTATTTCTTCAAGTTTTATGCATTTTGCCAAGATTCTGTGTTTCCTGAGTTCTCTTCTACATGATGACGGTCTGTTGACATTTGAACCATGTGGGGCATTGTGACACTGGTTTCTATTGATTCAAGCACAGAGCTTAGCAGTGGGTGGAGACAGGTCCTACAGCTAAAATGCATGTACAAGTACAAGAGGGCCATATGGTATATAATTAACAAAACATTTTTGTGTTAAATATTACCATCTACTGTAAAACAAACAAAAAAAAAAAAACATATTTTCCTTATTGGGTTTTAAATGTAATACCATGACAGTCAATTTTACCCCTGTTGAGAACCTGTGTATTTGGTTATTAGCTGAAAGTCAAAGGGCTGAGCATGCACTATTGAGCTCTGGGTCATGAATGCTTCACAAACACACTATGCAATAATAATCTACATTACATTGCACTAATATATTCAGATAAAAACGGGCTTGTGGAGCCAGACCATTTGTCTAGCATCCTCCCAGCTTATTATAGCTAAATGCTATATTGCACATTATTTTAAAAGTGTGAATATTAAACCTGTCTAATTGAATACAATTTGTAAAGGATCTGGACACTCCACTGAACTGGCAAATATAGGCTAAATAAACAAAAAATAGCAAGTTAAATGCCTTTTCTGTCAGGACACATAAACGTAAAGGGATTTTTTTGCAATAGGGTCAAATATGGTAGCATTATTTAAAGGTGCATTGTGTAACTTTTCTGGAGGATGGTACACCATCTGCTTGTCTTCATGGTGATGACATTGCTTTGCCTAGAATGTGTTTATTCAAATACAGGTGTTTTTGAAGCTCAGAAATGGCTTGCAGTGTTACTAGAGCGGAGTCACCTCTCCACAGATCTGACCTGTAACTTGGCCTAGATAACATGTTTTATGCCATACTGATGGACATTTCAGGCAAACCAATAACATCTCCATGGAGGCAGGCGGTGTATCCGACTGCAGAAAAGTTACAGAGCTTTAATAATGTGTGTGGGGGGATTTCTTTGCCCCCTGTTGGCCCTATCTTCCATCTTAAGATTTTAACTTAACTTTTTGTATGTGAAAGTCCTCATTATTAGAAGTGGGTAGAGCAACCAAAAATTGTACTGAAGAAAGAGTATTGTTACTTCAATGAAAATATTACTCAAGTAAGAGTTTAGGTATGCATCAAGAAAGGTACCCTGATTTTTTTTTTTTTTCTAATTGGTTACTTAAATACTTGAGTATTACCCACCTCTGCTCTACTTTCACTAATCACAGTTTAATTATAGAGTTGTGGCAGACTAGCTTAAAGAAATGTAATGAGTGTATACAATTGAAAATACTGCATACATTATATCCAAATATTATATTTTTGTTATAAAGGGCCATAAATGATAAGACAATGCCATTTCATAAATTATCCTTCTGTCCATAAACAGGTAATATTTTGATTTAAGAACGTATGTAATTGTGCAATAAACAACACTACGCTTCTCCTAGGACCAGTCTGGTGAAAGCCTTTGGGCCTTTGTGAGTGTTAAGTTGCCAGGTGCCAATATGAAGTAATAAAATATACACATAAAATTGTAACTAGTCTAAAACACTGTAAAGAATGTTCATCTAGTTTAATTTGGTGGTTTACATTTAATTTTATGTTTTGTTCTATGGTGTGAAAGAAATGTATTATTTTAATTCAAAGCCAAATCGTTATTTTAACTATTTAAAGGTTTAGAAAGACGTGTAATTGAATAATATCCTTACTTTTATAAATGTACGATTGTATTTAAATGATTCTGTTTTACAATACAAGAAAATGCCAAACAAATGTGTGTAGTTCTGGTGATTTTGCTTGATTTGTAATGGGGTTTGGGTTTCATACTTTAAGTATTTTTCAATATGAATAGCCACCAAACCCAGCCTGACTAGTTGTAAAAACATGCACAATTAAACACCTTCGCTTCACCCATGAAGCTCAATTTCTAATTAAAACCATGTAAAGCTAGAGTTTAGAAATTAAGCTTCAGATAGTTCGGAGCAAAAAGCATAGTTCCACAGTGAAAACAGATGACTTCTCTATAGTTCTATGAACAAAACGTGAGTCAAAAGTGCGGTTCCGGAAAAGGTCAGGACGTGTTGACATGGCCCGAGGCCGCTATGGGAGCTGTAGTTTTCGCACTCTTCCGGTGCTACGCTTGCTCACAGCTCGGCTTATGAAAGGACTCCACTTCCCAGCGGCCCCCGCGTGTGCTTGCCTGGCTGCATTAGCTCACGCGGACTGGCTCGGTCTCTGAGTGCTGAGTCGAGGATCTGTTCAGAGTCTGGTCTCACACGGAGCGGTGCTTTAGCCACGGAGAGAGCCGGGAGCCCGCACTCATCCCCGGGCACACACCTCCAGCCTCTGCCGTGCCGGGCTCCAGCGGGACACTTTAGCGGAGCGGGAAGTGCGTAGTTCACATCTGACTGTTGTAAAGCCCAGAGCCACGATGGACCCGAGAGACTCTGCCCCTGACTCCTGGGAACAAGAGGACGAGGTGGACGGGCAGCTGGGACCGGCCCTGACCGGCCTCAACGTGAACGCCAAGCCGTTTGTGCCCAACGTGAACGCCGCGGAGTTTGTGCCAGCGTTCGCCGCCAGTGCGCCCTCGGAAAGCCTCGCTGTGGAGGGTGAGTCCACAATCACGTTGGGGCTAGCTTAGCAGCCGTTTGCTAAGTGGATTCAGGGTGGTGCTAACTTAGCCGCCTCTCAGAGCCTCGTTTCCGGCTGTGGCGCCTCAGGTGGCCTCGGGGTCTTCACTGTGCTGAAACAATGGCGCTTATCTGTGTGCGTGTGGCGGCCCCTGGGCTCCGGCACTGTCATAGAAATGTAGCTGTGGCAAAGTTGTGTTTCGCCGGCGTTAGCCTTGAACAGGAGCTGTACTGATTGGATCGGCCTGAGGGATGGTCCGCTCTGATTGGTCGTCCTGAAGTGCTGACGCTTTACCCGGCATCCGCCACCACCACCGGGCTGAGGTCCGGGGACAGGAGAGCTCAGGGCCCGGGCCATGACCCGACCGGGCTCCGCAGAACAGCAAAGTGCTTCTGTTCAAGCCATGGAGCTATAATGAGAACTAAAGAAGGTTTTGTTATAGTTGTATGGTTTAAGCACACAAACCGTAAACAAAGCGGCAGGCACAGTGATAGTTTAGACTTGAATGTGTATGTCCATACTGTCCCGTCTGTTACATGGAAGGCTTTATTATGTTCGTATTGTCTAGTCTGTGCTCAGTTCTGCACTGTAGTTTGAAGCTTATCTAAGCTTGTACGTTAAACCAAGAAAAGGTTTGTTTCTTGACGCTCTTCTTTGAAAGTTCCGGTTAAGTGTGACATTTCCAATGGTCCTAAGGAGTGCCTTCACCTAGTCACTTAGTGACTGGGGTCAGACAGGTAATGAGTGTGTGAGGCTCTATGAGGGCCTGCAGGTCAGGGGCAACATCTACATGGGTGACTGCTGTTCAGAGTGCCCTTGTCTATCCCTGACAACAGTTTATAAAGCTGTGCATGCCCTGTAGCTTCTCCTGCTGTCCCCTTCTGCTCTTGTAATGCTAACCTTAGCCTTGTGTTTGCAGTGTCGGTGGAAGCCCTCTCCAACATGGAGGTGTCAGACAGCAATGGTGAGTATCAGCTCCATGGTCCTGTGTACAAACCTGCTCGTTAGAACTGTGTATGTTACCATGACGTGACCAGATCATGGCTTCATCCTGTAGTTCTGTGCAGTTAAAAAGTAGCCAGTATGTGACATGAATGGTTGCCTGGGATCTAGTATACAGACTTCTTCAATACTACAGTGATGTGAGTCTGGTCACAGGTGAATCTCACAATTCTCAAATGGGGGGGTTATTGACAGTTTGGTTAACCTGGCGACTGGCCATGCATGGTCTGTTGTATCAAAAAAATAAAGGGGAAAAAAATCACAGGCGACTTGAAAAATATTGGGGATATCTGCAGAATCAATGATTCACTTCACTGATGCACTAAACTCTAATATCGGTCTGTACAAAAAATAGAGATGCATCAGTCTGGATTTACCAGGCTGTACAGGACAGGTAGGATGTATGGTAAAGCGTATGAGAACACATTTGTCCTGAAACGAGTGGTGAGACACTTCTTCTTACCCTGAGGACTTGGGAGTTTGGAGACTCAGGAGTTTCAGGTGTTTTTCAGAGGATTCAAAAGTCACCTGATAAAAAAAATAAACCTGTGTGAGATGTGCTGATTTTGGAGCAGCCGAGGACCCCGCTGCAGTGTGGGCTATCTCACCTACATCACTGTCTGCACTAGTCCTCATGTACCTAGAAGAACATATAGTCCCTCATCTTCTGTTTTCTTAACTAAATGAGGCCAGGTTATTAGCTGCTTGGTGCAAATCCAAGTGTTTGACTGACATTTCCATACTGTCCCTGAACCATGTCATATCAGTGACTGAGAGTAAAGCTGGACAATTTATCCAGAGATGGATATTCAGTCGTGTCTAATCGTCACTGATATGGTTGGAGTTTTTGAATCAACTCTACAGCCAATCCTCTCAATTAAAATGTGTGTTTTGGAGCAGATGGAAGGACTTGGAGGAAGACATTTTATTTTTTGTGTTAAATGGCACTGAAAAGTCTGTATTGTTCATGTTCATATATTGCGATGTACTAATGGTGATTTGAGTGATGTGAGTAGTAGTATCTAGTACAATCTAGATTTGTGTTAAATCTTTAAAAAGCAAACTGAGACTGAAATCTGAAGGGGCACATTTGTCCTTAGGGATGTTACACTCCTCAAAGTGTCCTAATACAGGATTTAATTCCTCTACCTGTTGAGCTACACTAAGACATCTGTTTGAGCTTTTCTGATATTGTGCTTTACTGCTCAATGTGCTGAAATTGCCCTTCATGGAGAAATGAGGTGATATTGACCGATTGGTGACATACTGAATAATACCCACACCTAGTATGTACTGTATATGCACTGAAGTGCCGCACTAATAATTGGTGTGTGTTCAGCTCCAGTGGAGAATGGTGATGCAGACATGAACACAGAACAGCCCTGGGACCAAAAAGAAGAGGAGGCCAGTGAGGAGGAGCCGGGAGGCTGCGGGGACCGGGGCACAGATGAGGCCGCCTCAGAGGGGGCTTCTGAGGGGGCCTCTGAGGGCATGGACGAGGAGGAGGAAGTGACGGCACCCAAACCACAGCTCCCAGCTCAACCCGACGCACCTAAGAAGGAGCACATCAATGTGGTGTTCATCGGCCACGTGGGTGGGTATACAAAATTTCTCGAGTTTTGATCCTCAGGAATAGACGAAATACTGATTCTTATACCATGTCTCTTTAGAGCATAGAATGTGATGTTCAACAGTAAAGGTGCATTCTATAACTTTTCTGTTGGAGGGTCCATCAAATGCCTTTCTCCATGGAGATATTATTGCTTTCTTTGGAATACAAAATATGCCATCGATAGATCTCGACTTTGGTCGATCTCGATGATAAAACATTTGCGTTTTAATCGACAGGTCTACAGCCAGTGATGAGGCAATAAAATCAAGTTTTAACTTTGTGTCTTGACCCCTGCCGAACCCCTGAGATTGACTCACCGAACTCCTGGGGTTCGATCGAACCTAGGTTAAGACCCACTGATCTACCTCTAACAGTAACGGATGCGGGGCGGGGGGCGGGGGGGGATTGTGAATTCTCTTTTATTTTTGAGCTAAAAAACAGTTTAATGTCATTTTGTGAAACATTCTAGGCAGAGCAATGACATATCCACAGAAACAAGCAAGTGATGGACCCCCAACCAAAAAGTTACATAGTGCACCTTTAAATAATAGTACTTTTATACCATGTACTTGTGAAATCCTCAGTTGTCCAGGTAGGTTTTGTAATGGTCCATGGCCGTATATTAGTTTTAGTATCACTAAGTATCTGTTTTTTGGTAGTTTTGATATCATTTTATTTAACATAATAAAAACATGATTAAAAATTTAGTCAAATAATTGAAAAACTGAGGAACACACAACTCCCATGGTGTTAAAAGGTAGAAAGGAAAAGTGTCTGTTAAGACATAGAACACTGTACTGCGGGGGCTGTTCCTGCCAACCCTAGTGGAGATGTGCCGGTTATGGTGGAATAAAATGGTACAGTAGTTTGTTTAGATTTCTGGAGGCCGTGTGCTCCTAGTAAACATACCTTTACTGTCATTTGTCCTGGGAAAATGATTGCACCAGCTTAGAAGAACCCCAGAATAGCTGTAAATGAAGAATGCAGAAAGTAAAATTAAAACTATTCTAGATTCATAGTTACATTGGCCTATTAATGAGCCCATATCACTCTATTTTCTGATCTCTGCTATAATTTAGTTTCCTCATCACAAACACAGCTGGAGTAGTTTTGTTTCATTCACACACATTTAATAGCAACCCCTGCTTATTTAGGCTGTGTTCTCAAACAGAAAATACTGATGATGTCAAGTGAAGCACAGGAAGTGCTCCACTGTGTTTTTAAACTCCATCCACATTCACTAGAATTATTTTGAAAATTTCAGCCCTGGAAATGCCAAGTTTTACTGAACAAAAGGTAAAAGGTACCTTAAACTACCACTACATGACATCACAAGTTGGAACAGAAAATTTTGAGCTTTGTAGGTGTAGACAAGACTAATAAACGGTTACTCAAACATGAACGAATCGAAACGACTCCAGGTTTTTGAAGAGGTAACATCATATGGCTTAAAGCTCATGAATCAATTTTACATGATATAGGATTTACATAATTTAATTAAAATGACTTTAATTTGAATAAAAATACTATCACCAGAGCTGTGTAATTTAATGTAATCTGTAAATAAAGCGAACTGTTGTTCAGGGCTGGAATCAAAGCCCTTATCTCCTGCTCAGGCTGTGTAAGGACAGTATAATCACTGATCCTTGATTGTGTCACTATACGAAAACTTGATTTTGATACTAAAGAAAAGACTAGATACTCCATAAAGATTTTGATACCCAAATGATCATTTTCAAAGCTCTTTTAAGACAATACTGTAATTTTCCACACAAAATAATAGTATTTGTTTATTACACCATGTGGTTGTATGCTAGCTCTGATAAAAATTGAGATGAAACTGTTCAGCGAAGGGAACATTTGAACCAGTGATGTAATTTTTTATTTAAATTTTTCAATATTCGTACCTGATTTTCGATACTTTACACAACCCTAGTGCCTGGTGCTGAACTCCGTCTGAATAGGCTGTGCTAACAGTAACCTTGTCCCTGTTGTGTCTGACAGATGCTGGCAAGTCCACCATTGGAGGGCAGATCATGTGAGTACTGTCTTTTCCCAAAGCCTCTTCTAGCCCATGAGTTTATAACCCAGTGCTCACGGTGCCTCTGCTGCAGGTACCTGACGGGCATGGTAGACAAGAGGACACTGGAGAAGTACGAGAGGGAGGCCAAGGAGAAAAACAGAGAGACCTGGTGAGGCCTACAGCTCTTTATTCCATCACTCGGAAGTAGGGCTGGAGTCCACTAAAGAATGTGCTGCCAGTTGATTGATTGATTGTTATGGTGATGATAAGTATCTGACTCAAACTGTACTCACAAGACTATACCTGCACGTGAAGCACCTAGGAATTGTTCCCGAAGAAACAATGTATTTTTACAAACAGATTCACAGAGCTTGTGAATCATGAGTTTAGTCTGCCTTTTTACCAAATACCAAATCTTCAGATAACTCACTTCTTCTTTCTGCTATTGCCCTCTATAAATTTGTATAAATAAAATTATTCTCAACTAATACGAATTTTGCAAAGTCGACTGAGAAATGGCTGCAGCCCTACTCTGGAGTTCACCAAGGGAAATGTGTTGTATGCCTCAGGTACCTGTCCTGGGCGCTGGACACCAACCAGGAGGAGCGGGACAAAGGGAAGACGGTGGAGGTGGGGAGGGCCTACTTTGAGACCGACAAAAAGCACTTTACCATCCTGGACGCCCCGGGACACAAGAGCTTCGTGCCCAACATGATTGGAGGAGCCTCTCAGGCAGACTTGGCTGTGCTGGTGAGTATGCACTGAAGAACCTTATTTTCTACAAGCGGCCCAGAGTAGGGCTGCGAGCACCTTCTTGAGGGCTGTAAAAAACGGAAGAATTTAATAAGATGGGGTCCAGGTAACAAACCTTGATGTAGAGGGTATCTGACACATGCACTGTGCTGCAGGTGATCTCAGCGAGGAAAGGGGAGTTTGAGACGGGCTTTGAGAAGGCTGGGCAGACGCGGGAACATGCCATGTTGGCCAAAACAGCAGGAGTCAAGCACCTCATCGTCCTGGTCAACAAGATGGACGACCCCACAGTCAACTGGAGCTTGGAGAGGTGAGCCACTTCTGTCTTTACACTGTTTATGGTGTAACCCACAAACACTGTAGGCTTTTCACAATATATAATCAGAAGTGGCTGCTTCCAATCGACCCATGTTGGTTTTGTGGTTCGGACCCAAATCAATAATGTCACGTTGTGATTTTGATACAAATCTCTTAACTAAAAAAACAAAGCTTGTTGAGAAGAAAGAACATGGCAGAGGCAAATCAGACTGCCTCTGCCATCCTTCTTAACACGAATTCAAACCCTCTGTTCTGATGGAGAAAAAAAATAGCGATATATTTTGCTATATCTCGATATCTCTACAGGAAAAATTACCCCCCAAAAAGTACTGCAAAAACAAATATGCCAAATTCCACAAGGTCTCTTTTTATTGAAGTGCAAAGAGGTAGACGTATGTAGGAACAAAGTGCTTTTGCTCATCTTTGCATTAACTGTTATGCATCATAACCATAACCATGAGCTCCTTTAGCATAGGAACCTCAGGAGGTTCCTATGCTAATGCAAATACTATTGTACAAGTTCTACACTGCAGCAGATCATTCATTGTCAGAATCCATTTCGTGTTATATTTTGATATATTTTAAATATTGAGGTATTGGCCTCCCCTATGTTGCTGGGTGGTGATGTGACAGGGTATAGGGGCAGGCAAGAATTAATCCTAATAGAAGTTTATGGAACCATTTGTTCTTAGTGAGCTTTATGTATATAAATATTTAAATTTGTGTGTAAATCAGGGGGAAAACTGGGATAAAGTTTTTTAAACTAAATCTGTGATTGGAGTGCTGATGAGCTGCTCTCTCTTATGGTGATGGGTTGTTGCCATTTTTTAGCTGTATTTTAAATTTTCCATGGGCCATTTTATGCCTACACTGTTAACCTGTTGTCACTTTGCCTCTGCTCAGGGACCACATATGAAAGTCTGGTCTGTACAATACATTTATTGTGCAACGTCCCTCTCAAATAAATTAAAACATACCTGGAGTTTTGTTTCATTTACACATTTGAGTTAATCGGATGAAAAATAGCCTCCTGGCTAATTCTGGCATATTTACAGAAATGTTTATGAATATGCACTGTCCTGAAATAAATAAATCCTTTATTATTAGTCTGTCTGCATCAAACTGCTGCAAACAAAACTGTGCTTGTGACAAGGAAACGACAATACAGCAGATCAGAAAATGTTACTAAGGGCCCTTTAAGTCATTTTACATCAATATAATGAACAATTGTGCAGAAAGATCTTTGTGTATGATTGAGCAAACAAAAGTTGAATATTATATCATTAGTAGTATTTTAGACTACTTAACTCTTTACTCCATTCCTCCCCACAGATATGAAGAGTGTAAAGACAAACTAATGCCATTCCTAAAGAAAGTGGGTTTCAACCCAAAGAAAGACATTCACTTCATGCCCTGCTCAGGGCTGACTGGGGCCAACCTGAAGGACCCCACGGACCTATGCCCCTGGTACACGTAAGTCTGCACACACATGCGCACACACACAGGGTATGTTGTGTTAAACTCATTTTAGGGGTGTACCATATACAGAAAAGCCTCAGAGGGTAGGGATGGGAATCTTTAAGTCCCTGGTGATTAAATTCTGAATTCTGATCCTATGGGGTCCCAATTTGATTCAAAAAGGATTCTAAATTCAATTCTGAACTCAAATGAATGTTTATTTTACACATTTCAAGTTCCTTGTTTAAACTGTATATCCATGCAAAATTTAATGTTGTACACATTTAATACACATTTACTCCCAGTTTACTGACAAAGAGAACACGTAAACTCTGCAATTTGGAATCGATGCAGAATCATTGAGATGTAGAATTGCAATCTTTTCAAGATTTTTTTTCTCTCCTGTTGGAGAGGTAACTACAGTAGTCTGCTTCTTCTGAAAACTCATACTTTTGCAGGTGGTCTAATCCATGTGTCACTCACTTATAGCAATTATCTGATCTGATTGACCAGTAGGAGGCGTAAGTGTAAAAAAAGTTTAGTTTGAGCAAAGTTGCATTCAAGAGAAAACTGCTCTTCTGTAACGCATCTTATTCACCATAAAAATGAATGATATCTCCTGATTAGATGTGTTTGGGTCTTCAGCTCGAGAAATAGAGCTTGCTGAGAAAGTTCACATTGTGTCCAGGCTCCTGTTAAACACTTTATTTACTATATTAGTATTTATTATTTAAGCACAATAAGCCATAAAATACCATATTAATAGAAAACTCAAACAAAAGTCTGTGCAGCTCAACATGTCCAGTATCAGGGCAGTTTGAGGCGAGCAACAACTAGGGCTGTGCTTTATGGGGAAGAAAAAAAAAAGAAACATCATATTTTTTCCCTCATTGATTGATCTCTATTTTCAATTTGATCTTCTACCATCAGGCAGGCATAAAGAGCAGTGTGTCAGGATCATTACAGTTTTAATTCATGTTGATAGGACCAATAATTCTGCAGAAGTCCACATTTCAAGTTTGAAATGAATTTGTACAATATATTAAACCCAAATGCATGCATTACCACTAGCAGCAGAAACCCATGCACACGCACTACTGCTATCAACAGAAACGCGTGTGATGTTCATGTGCTGAATGAGGTCTTAATTTTCACAGAGAAATGGTGAGGAAAACAGTCGTTTAGTCAAATGCAGATTTAAGTTAAAACTTGAAAGTGATGACACGTGAGGAGACCTAAGGTGACGCGCTGTGGCCCTGACTCAGACCTTTCACCTAAGCAAGAGGGCTGTGACGCCTCTTCAGTCACCTCAATTAAAATGTACTTGACTTATCAATGACCTAAGATTAGATTGTGATTTATCCATCCCTCAAGACCAAGTGTCCCTCCTCTGTCCTGCAGCATACAGTTACCATACCATATCATAGTGTTCGACTCCAGTCTAATGAAGCTCATCAAACTAGTGGTTACAGGGGCAAATTTGGAGCCAACCTCCATATTAAGAAAAGGAATTTATTTACGGGCAAAATGGTGAAATAAAAACAGGATCATGCAGGGCAGGTTAATATGAACATTTAAACACTAAAGTGATGAGGCTCACACCACCTCACACAAAGAGGTGTCAGTTTTTTAGTGTACTGTCAGTTTGAGTTGATGGAGGCAGAAGTGTAACTATGAACACTTGTATCTGGAATGCGGCAGCTAGTGACTTAGTGTTCCTGCTGGAACGTCTTTTGCCTTATTTGAAGTAGAACGCCTGTTGCATTGTTGTAAAACGTCTGTAGCATTTCAGAGCTAACTAACAGCTAGCTCCTGATGTTTTTCTGTTGTAGAGGATTACCTTTCATTCCACACCTGGACAGCCTGCCAAACCTGAACAGATCCAGAGACGGGCCGGTCCGATTGCCTATAGTAGACAAGTATAAGGTACGTTTGCAGTATGCAGAGGGCACAGGTCAGGAGTCAATACTGTGTGTAACCTGTACTCTCTCCCCAGGACATGGGCACTGTGGTGCTGGGCAAACTGGAGTCTGGCTCCATCATTAAAGGCCAGCAGCTGGTCATGATGCCCAACAGGGTAAGCCTCCACATGCCACCCCTACTTTGCACACTTTGAGATGAATAGAGATTCATATGTACATAATGGCCAGCCAGTCTTCAGTAAAAGCAGAGTTTTATTGTTTATGTTCAGGAAATAAATACTGAAAGACATTATAATAGTTATTATTTAGACAAAATCAAATGCATTTCATTTGAAGCTTTCAAAAAGATGCCTGGAAGTGGTTTTATGTCATTCATGCATACCAACCCTTCTTACCGTTAGTAGTACAAGCCTGTACAAGACCCTGTCACAAGCCTACGTCACCCATGCTCCCACACAGCCATTTTCCATCATTGTACACAAGCATGATGCCAAACAATAACTGCAACTTCACAAAGCACACCCATTCTGATCACATGTTATGTTCTATCAGTTAATTCCCCGTAGAGGTCTAATGTCCCCTCTGCAGTTATAGCTCTCTTCATTTCATAAATGTGAACTGTACAGGCTTTAAACCTATGATATTTACCACCATCTGCTCCAAACCACATGCTTGTCTGCAGACCTCTCCAAACCCAATTTAATCATGGTCCTTTGTACATGACTGGATGTTTTGTTTTGTTTTTATTAAAAAATACACAGATGTTTAACTTCTGGGAGCAGAACTCCTACACTGTAGAGCTACACAACCCCTGGCTCAGATTGCGCCTGGTCCGTCTGCAGCTCTGTGTGGGAGCGGTCTTATTGTGGTGTGACACTCATACAAGGACCAGAGCTCTGGTGTGGTCAGCACAGAGACCACGTGTTCACACCATTACTATTCCTTTATGAAGGCAAAAGGCTGCGGGTGCTTCGGCGTCCAGCAAAAATAGAATCCAACTGAATGAATCTGGAACACCGGCAGCACCGTGTGTGTAGAGCTCCTCTCAGTACTTTATAATTATATAGAATACTTCCAGCCACAGGACCGGAGCTGCACTGCGTGTACTCTGAGTCCGAGGTAATAATAATTCTGTAGTTCCAAATGCCTCTGTGTCTCTATATAACCCATACTGCACTCTTAAGACTACACCTGCAGGAGGAGTTCATGCAAAAACTGTATATGCAAAAAAAAAAAAAAAAAACGTACTAGGAAACAATATATTTATATAAAGACTGATTCAATTTGAGAATCCCCCAAATAAATCTGACTTTTTACAGAGAAATACCAAATCTTCAGGTCCCTCCCTCACTCCTCTTTTCTGTTGTTGTCCCATATGAATCCTGATCATATAAATAACATGATTAGTCCACTAAGGCACCATCGAGTGATTCATCAACTAAACTACTACAAAACTACAGCCCTCACAAAGCTTTGGCTGACCAAACTAAAATATACATGTGTTCACACATATACCCTGCCCTGCCCTGCCCTGCCCCGACCTGCGCCCCGACCTGTCTGCCCCAGCATGTGGTAGAGGTGCTGGGCCTGCTGTCTGACGAGGTGGAGACAGAAGATGCAGGACCAGGGGAGAACCTGAAGATCCGACTCAAAGGCATTGAGGAGGAGGAGATCCTGCCCGGCTTCATCCTGTGCACCCCAGACAACCTGTGCCACTCAGGACGCATCTTTGACGCACAGGTCAGACCCACGCTCTGCTCTACACTTATGCTGCATGTAGTACACATGTACTAATACCTTAAAAATATCCTGAAAAATTTGCTGGTGCGAGTATTGGTTCTAGTGATATTAGTTAAGCTTATGCCCTGGTTACACATGGGATGTAATAAGACTGTGTACAGGCTTCTTTTGGACTAGAAAGTCTTAAAATATTTGAACGTTGATTCATGTGAAGCGATTCAGTGAAGTGAAGGACAAATAACAGTTACATAACACAGTTTGATCTCTTTTGATAAGTGAAATGCGTTTTTCATTCATTCGTTTTTCAATTCATTATTTGGTCAGATTAAATTCTATTTGCAGTTAGCACAAATAACGTGAGCATATTCTAGATGTTCTTCAGAGGGGAATCTGGCTGCCACAGGACCTTAATGTGACTCGCCTCTATGCACAAGTCTATAGAGTAAACAAACAAAAGTGCTCCAAAGTCCACTGTTTTCTGGCCCAACCCTTCTCCTAACCTTAACCAGAACAGACTTTTAATCTAAACCAGACACAGGGTTTACAGCTGCACACATGGCCAAACTACATATTATATGCCTATGTTATTCACAGCCTTTGATATGAAGGTCTATGTTGACAGTTAAAATAGTTTTTTTGTTTGCTCTACTCTGTGCAGGTTAATGAGCAGTATAAAACAGTAGCTAGTTAATTTCAATTCAAACTATAAACTACTTCCTCATGCGTCCTATCAGCTGTTGCCTCAGGTCATTAGGGGTGATAAAGCTCATTTCAACTTGAATTAAGCACTTCAAAAACATTTAATCACAAACAGATTTCATTTCTAAAGTAAACTGAAAAATGGTGACGGACATGAGTGTGAAGGTGCAGTCCTGAGGTCTGTGTGGGTAGCAGCCAAACTCTTCTTTTTTTTTTTTTTTTTTTTTTTTTTTTTTTTTGAGACTGTTTGTTTGGTTTAGTGTGACATACTCTATCTGCTTTTCTCTATTTCCGACACGTGACTGAGCACTAGTCTGTGTGTGTTTTAGATCGTGATCATCGAGCACAAGTCCATCATCTGTGCGGGCTATAACGCAGTGCTGCACGTGCACACGTGCATCGAGGAGGTGGAGATCACGGTAAGACATTCATCCACTGCACACTCTGCATTTGTAACCTGCACCAGGCTTTAAACCACTCTGTCACATCACTACAGGGACTGGTGACAGGCACAACATGTTTGGAAGCTTCTCTCAAATGTGACTGGAGATGAAATCGTGTGTGTGTGTGCATGTGTGCGTGTGTGATCCTCACTGTGGCAGCTACTCTATTCTAAAGTCATAAAGCATCGGAACACAGAAGGAAACCCTCCACACAAAGTGGTGAGCACAAAGTTTAGTCACAGGATCAGTGCTGTGAATGTGACCCTGTAGAGACAGGGCATTTCCACTGGAGGAGGCTACTCTATTCAGTCCTAAAGCATTTGTGTGTACCCAGTTTGAGAGTTCAGCAGTCACTGCGGACTTCAGTTACAATCATGTTGCCATATGGCCCTGAAATCGAATGAGATGTGTGTGTTGTGTACAGTGTTAATATTGTTCTCTTTGCATGTTGTAATGTACGGACGGGGTGACAGGTCCAATTTCGATTGCTTTGTATGTCTTGTACATGTGAAGGAATTGACAAATAAAGGCTACTACTACAGTGTAGGTCTGATGCTCTGTGTCTCAAAGGCGTTCCGCTGTCTGGTGGACAAAAAGACGGGAGAGAGGAGCCGCACGCGGCCACGCTTTGTCAAACAGGACCAGGTGTGCATCGCCCGACTGCGCGCAGCAGGAACCATCTGTCTGGAGACCTTCAAGGACTTCCCTCAGATGGGCCGCTTCACCCTAAGGGATGAAGGTGAATGCTTGTACACGTGACTGGACTCTGACCTGCTGGGGCCTTCTACCATGTGGCACATGCTGTTAATAATGTTAATAATATTCCTATTATAATATGATATTTAGAGTTGAGTTGCTATGTGGCTATGGTGACGAGGGGCTGTGGCCTTGAGGTGAATTTGCTCATACAGGTTTGTGGTTGTTTGGGTGTGTGCATTGTGCACCCACAGGCCACTGTGCCTGTGATGGAGAGAAAAATGGAAGAGATGAGCCGTATTTATTTGTTTAAAACAAGAACAGTGCACAGAAACATTCATCTCAGAGAAAAGATGCTCTGTGCCAGACTTAGCTACGAGATACTTTCCATCTGCAGTCCTTGGGCAAGTACAAAATACATTAAAGAAGCTATTTACATTAGACCAGCTCTGACAGAAGTGCTTTACTTGTGAAGAATCTGTGTACTTGTGAAGTATCTGTGTATCTTGTAACTCTGGCCTGTTGCCCCCCTCAGGAAAGACCATTGCCATCGGGAAGGTGTTGAAGCTGATTACAGAGCGGGACTGAATGCCCAAGGACCTCTTCATGTCCTCCTCATGGTTCTTCTGCTGCAGAGCCACAGAAGATGCTCCACAGCTCTGTCCTCTGAGGCAGACACCAGAAAAACTTACGGATAATCCAACCCGTTTTTACTAGACCAAGAACAAGACTACACGAGTCGGCTTTCTCATATTGAGAGCTCAGCTATGCCATTCACCCAAACACATTACATTTCCATTTTCTTCCATGTCTTTTTGTGCACACATACATGACACTGACCAATGGTAGCTGTATCTGCGGTCAGATGTGGACCAGAGTTTTGCTTGGAGGATGATTTGAGCGTAAATTGCAGATGAATGATTTGAATCCCTGAGACCAGAGTCTCCTTTGCTTTGACCTTTGGTTGTGTGGCGTTCAGCGTGTGCTCGAGCGTGTGCATATGTTATTAAAGCCACAACTATGACAATAAACGTCTAACATTGGGAACCCAGCCTGTATTTACTGTGTTAACCAGGTGTTCTGCCCACAGCCAGCAGGGGGCAGCACAGCGTTCTTTACCATTTGTAGAACGTGTGTCCCTTCTCCACTGGCCCTCAGTCAGTCTCAGGTTTATACATGTAAGGCCCATAATATGAATCCATTGTATTTAGCCTTTTTGCTGCTACTTTACAATATGTGTAGGTCATGATCTGAGTTGGTGCCTTGTCCTGGACGTGCTCAAGTATTTTTAAGGCCTTAACTATACAATGTTTGTAATTGCTGGCACCTATACAATTTGTCTTTTTTCTTTTTATTATTTAATGTAGGAAACACTGAGGTATATACAGAGGTGTGCACCTGTTCAGAGGCAAAGGTCTGAAGCCTGTTCCTCCCGCTGTGTTGCTCCTGCCTTCTTTGATCACAGAGATCACGTTAATTATGCGTGAATTAAACCTCAATATTTTAAGGCCCTTAAAACATGATAACCACAGTCCTTGTTCTAGTTTCGCCCCTCTGCACATCCCTCTGCCCCCGGTCATTGAGGCTCCGGGCAGACGGTGGTCTCACACCGTAGACCGTGTAGGACAGTAGGACACCAGTGAAGGCCTCACACATCAGTGTTCTGCGTAACGGCCCAGAGCCATGTCCACAGAGAGTCCCCTGCAGGCTGCGCTCTTTCGCCACAGGAAGCGGGGACAGTCATACAGCGGTTGGCTCAGAGCAGAGAAGCCCGGAGCAGGGTTCACTACGACCTCTGGATGTGTCCGCGCAGCCTTCGCCGCTGTGTTCCGGATGAGTGCGCGCAGGTACAGACACCTGATCCTGGCCAGTCAGTCAGGTGGACCCTCCCCCCGACACTGGCTCCTCCTCGAGAGCCTCACCTGCCGCACGTTGCACTCACTTGGGCGGACAGGAGCGCGGCATGGAGTCCGGTAAGGAGCCCGTGTACAGGGGCCTGGGGCGCTGTGCGTGCTGCTTTTGGCTCGCGGTGGTGTTTGACGTGTTGGGGCTCCTCGTGCTGCTGCTGGGGGTCTTTGTCAACGTGTTCTTCTATGACCTGCTCATCTACGCGGGCGCCATCATCATCTTCCTTAGCCTGGTGTGGTGGGTCTTCTGGTACTCGGGGAACATCGAAGTTCCACCGGCGGAGCTGGAGGATGACGTGGGGCTGTTGCCGAAGAAGCGCGGGGCGCTGGGGGCGCTGGGGGGCGCGGTGCGCCGCTTGTCCAGCCGCGTGTCCAGCCGCGTGTCCGGTACCGTCCGAGCATCGTTTCGGAGGAACGGCCGCGCGCACGGCTCTGGAGCACAGGTGAATGTTGGCATGGCAACCATGACAACAGAGCGCGTGTCCGCCACAGAGACCCTGCCCACATGACGGCACACAGGTGAGCGCAATGCCTTAGAACTTGACCAAAAAGGCCTCTTCACTCTCCTGGGCAGCAGGCACATGGGCTGTGGACTGTTGTCCATTTGAAACTCTAGAGATTTAGTGTTTGGTCCACTACAAAGCCCCACTAGGTCACTTCCAGTGTGGGAATTTGACACTGAACCAGGGGCGGGGGCGAGATTCTTATCTGGCAATCATTCACAGAACAGTAGCAGCAGACTGGACACAGGACCAGGACCAGCCCCGCCATCGCCATTTCAATGAAATGTTTGGAATATTGGAAATTGTAAAGTTGGTCAGCCTTGTTCACCCACTAACCTGAAAGTTGTAGGTTCAATGCTCACAGCTGTTGTGTACTTGGGTGTCATCCTTGCTAAAGTGAATGGTTCTGTAAAGTTCATGTTCTGACCATACCTTCAGACTAAAGTGGAGGTTTCATTTGGAGAAAGTCCGGTTGCAAGGGTTGCTGAAGGAGCGCACTGTGGCGTGTGCAGCAGCTCCTGTCCAAAGTACAGTCTCCATTTAAACTCGGATGAGGCTTTGTTTATCACAGAAACATTGGACATGGGACATTGGACACCAGTTTGTGAGAATTTGGTATTTTGGTTCTTAAAACCATTATCCCAACGCCTTATGTGAGTCTGTCGTTTGGGTTGCCAGTTTAATGTTGAAAATAAACCCAGCTGGTTTAAAGGGTCCATATTCCACTACTTTCTAAGCTCTGTTCTAATGTCGTTTCCTCATCACAAACAAACCTGGAGTTGTGTTTTCTTTCATTCACACATGTTTAAAATACAAACCCTGCATGTTTAAATTAAAAAGTACTTCATTTAAACTGTAATTTGAGTAAAAGTTGCTTAGTTACTTTCAATTACTTGATGTAAAAAAAGGAGGAATCATAAATCTAATCCAGCACAAGTTGTTCGACTTTTAGGTGATACAGTTAAACTTTGTTTGGTGCCAACTTTCTATATTTTAAAAACACTGAGCTACAAACACTGACTCAAACTGAGCTCTTCCTTCTTTTTGGAGAACTTAATAGAACTCAGAACTTTAACTGCAGAACAAATCTAACAAAATCTGAATGATATGGTCCAGCTCACAACACTACAATAAAAAAAGAAATTGAAACCATCCAAGATGATCCAGACAGACTGACGGTTCTGCAGAGTGGCTGGACATTCTGGAGTGAAAATATCGCGTGTGCAGCAATTTCCTTTCAGTTTCTCTCTCAATCTGATTTTACTCAGTAATGAGGGTGGGTTCCAATGTAATGAAGTAAAATACTTGGGTCAAAATGTATGTGGGTAAAAGTGAAATTACCTATTTCAAAAGCCACTTAGAAAAATTACTCACAAAAATTACACAATTACAGTAATGTGAGTAAATTTAATTAGTTACTTTCCGCCCTTGACCCTAGCTAGCTGTTAACCTGAAAACTACCACCACATGACATCACAAGGTGGAACAGAGCAGTTGGAGCTTTGAAGATGTAATAATGGCTCTCTTTTATAGCGCACTTTTCTGGACACTCAAAGAGGTGTGCATTACTCATACAGTCCACACTGGTGGTGAGATCCTGAATGAGCCACTGCGGCCCTGGGGCAGACTGACCAAAGTGATGCTGCCAGTCTGCACCATCTGACCACCATCACTCACGCACACACTTTCATACTAGGCAATATGGGTAAAGTGTCTTGCCCAAGGACACAGCAGCTTTTGCCACAGGTGCCCCACTGTGGCATCTGGTATTCCCAGTGCTCTCCCATCCAAGACCACTAACCAGGCCTGGCATCGCTGAGCTTCTGAGTTCTGACAGGATCAGGCTCTGACGAGACGGTGCGGCCACAGTGTAGACAGACAATATAAAGAGTGACTCAAACATGAAACAAAACACAACTCCGGGAGTCTATGTTTTTGAGAAGGCAACAGAATTATAACATGGCTTAAAGCTCACAATATTCTTTTTTGTGTGTAATATATGACCTTTAAACAGTCACCAAATGGAATGGTCACTTAACCCCAGCACATGAGTCAGTGCTAGTGCAGCCTCTGCGGCTCAGGGAGGGAATTCTGGAGGTTCTGAGCTTCACATGAGGCCTGACCATAAACTGAGAATGAGCAGAACTTGGATGTGTGTCTATTTGCAGGTTGTGACACTGGCAGTACAGATTCAGTCGAGTACCTCACAGACTATTTTTAAAATCATGTGAACTTAAACTAGTTCTCATATTCACCAAGAACATTTTTGTCTTTTTGATTGCTTATTTTATTTTTTTCTTACTCTATACTAGTTTGTCTCTGGTGAGTTGTTTCTAACCACAGCCTGATGTGTGACTGTCATTCCAGAGTCCTTCCTTGGTCCTAAGTCCTGCCCTGGTCCTGCCCTTGCCCTGGGTCCCCACCTCAGTGTCCAGACTGTTCACCTGCCTTTTGTATTTTGTTTGTATGCCTATTTTTGTAATAAATTGAACATATCATTTTATTATTTTATTTTAACTTGTGTCTGGTTCAGATCTAGACGAGTCCTGGTTTGAGTTGGTCCAGTATTGGACTAGCCCCTTTTAAGACCAGAGAGGTGTTTGAGTTTGACTTGGAGCCTGATGAGGCACAGGGTTCATTTACAGAGGTGGGTTGTACTTAACTGCATTTACACAAATATACTTGAGTATGTAGTACACTACATTTTTACTCTTGCTTGAGTAATATATTGCACAGTGTAACAGTACTGTTGGGACGTAACATCTGATGTATAATTTGAAGTTAATCTAATTTGAACCATAATGCACATGATCTGGTATTTTCAATGTGCAGACACAAAAATGAGACAATTTAAATCATCTGAAGGAGTGCTCCAAGAAACACAAATGTTCAGATAATTTCATTGCGTCACATAAAGCTTTTGTCACTTGTGTACTCACAGTGGGAAGAGGAAGCACGACTTAAGAGTACTGTTACTTCAATCAAAATAATACTCAAGTATATGTAAAAGTATGCTGCAAGAAAAGTACAATTTCTTCAGAAAGTTATTCAGGAAAATGTAACTGAGTAAATATAAGTGAGTGCCCATCTCTGCTCATGGAGATGTTAGCTGGGGCCAGGTGTGGTCTACATTCTGGTGACAGGGGCAGTGTGACAGGTGCAGCTTCCGTCTGATGGAGCTGGACTTTGGACCTGTGTTATCAGAGTCACTCCCATAGAGAACAGTGAGTTTACTGCAGTTATGGTTATGAGCTGCACCTTCTGCTTCTGGCCAATACTCTGTTTACTCAGAAAATACTTAATGACCTCATCCAGTAATCTTTAACTGAGATGGTGGAAGTATTATCAGTACTTAAACAGTCTGCCCTTAGAAACTAACAGATTTTTTTGGCCTTCTCTATGCATTAAATTCACATTTTAAATGAGATGTTGCATTCAGTTACTCTTACTTGAATACTAGTTTCCCAAACTTCTAATTGAATACATTTTTTGTACTTTTATAGGTTTTTGTGCTACTTTATCGACCCACATCTCATGACATGACAGCAGAAATGTGTGAAAATGTCACTGTAAACGTTTAGGGCAGTGGTTCTTAACCTTGTTGGAGGTACTGAACCCCACTAGTTTCATATGCGAACCCTTCTTAATTGGAAAAATAATAATTTTTTTTTTTTCAAATTCAAAGCGTAAGTATATATATTTTATTGGTGCACATGTGAATCCATATCGCACATATTTGTCCGACCACTTTCTTTTTTTTGCTTGACATAGTTTGTATGAAGGGAAAATATTAAGAAAGAAATTACACAACACCAGTCACAAGACGATTACACGCAACAAAATTTCCTGCAGCCAATAACGGCCAAACAGGGCGAGTCATCACGAATCATATGAGTTGGATGTGTGTCTTGACCCCTGCCGAACCCCTGAGATTGACTCACCGAACCCCTGGGGTTCGATCGAACCCAGGTTAAGAACCACTGGTTTAGGGTCAAGTTGGCCGTTACACAAAATACACAAAAGTCCTTGTTGCAATTTACTAATTTTTGGGGCTGCTCCCACATTTTTATTTGACATTTCCAAAACAACAGTGATCCTAGATCTCGACTGATTCTTTCAATGCTCTCTAGCAGTAATTATATGGTTCATGTATAATTAGGCCTGAGCGCCAGAGGCTGGCGAAGGGCCTATTAGTATCGCATAGCGATGCTCACAGGGGGCGGGAACTAAAATGACGGGACGTGACTCGCTCGCAGTGATCAGGGACCCTCGCCATGACGTAGCGATGCACCAGAGGTTTCCGAAAATGTATAGTTTGTCGCCCAGGCATTCATCATTGTCAACTGTCTTAGGAAGTTGCGAAGCGCTCAACTTCGTCCCTCGATCGCCCCGTGCGTGAACAGCAGTATCCTAACAACCCATGCCGAAGGCATGGGACATGCATATTTGTTATTGCTAACAAGTCATCGTGTTGTCAAAAGTAGCGCTTTTGTCAACACACTCCCCTCCCCCAAACACCCTCCTGACATGAAGCTGTATCCAAGGCCCCATGCCGAAGGCATGGGCCATATTTATAGCTAAAATGAATGGAAATCAATGGGAGTCAATGGCCGACCCCGACGAGATGGTGAATGACCCCACAGTCAAGTGGGGAATTTCAAAAGCTTTCAAAAAATGTATAATATGCGTTTCCTATGTAAAAGGATATATTGTTTTTGCTAAAATTATTATGATTTTTTCTTTCTTTCTTCTGCTCTTTGAGCCCCTGAACACGCCCAAAACTCACAAAATTTTGCCCACAATTCAGAAGTGGCGAAAAATTTGATAAAATATATGTTGCATGTATGGGTATAGAAAACTGGTGCGACAGCGCCACCTGCAAAAGTCAAAATACATTGAACGAACTCCTCTGAAGGCGCTTCGCCCACAGGGATGAAAATCGCCGTACATCAACTAGAGAAGTGCGGCATCAAACGATAGCTGATTTTTTAAAATAACTGTCACGGTTCAGAAGCCCCATATGATGAAAAACACACAGAGGCAAGATATGTCGCCCGGATTGGCGTCACCGGGGCCCCACCCTGGAGCCAGGCCTGGGGTGGGCGCTCGATGGCGAGCGCCTGGTGGCCAGGCCTTTTCCCACGGGGCCTGGCCGGGCGCAGCCCGAAAGGGACGACGTGGGACCGCCCTCCCCTGGACCCACCATCCGCGGGAGGAGCCATAGGGGCTGGGTGCAGAGAGATCTGGGCAGCAGTCGAAGGCAGGGGCCTCGGCGACCAGATCTCCGGACATGGAGACTAGCTCTGGGGACATGGAATGTCACCTCGCTGGGGGGGAAGGAGCCTGAGCTTGTGCGGGAGGTTGAGCGTTACCGGCTAGATATAGTCGGCCTCACCTCCACGCACAGTTTGGGTTCCGGAACCCAACTCCTTGAGAGGGGTTGGACTCTCCATTTCTCTGGCGTTGGCCGCGGAGAGCGGCGGCGAGCTGGTGTGGGCCTGCTCATTGCCCCACAGCTCAGCCGCTGCGTGTTGGAGTTCACCCCAGTGAACGAGAGGGTCGCGTCCCTGCGCCTTCGGGTCGGGGACAGGTCTCTCACTGTGGTGTCGGCCTATGGGCCGAACAGCAGTGCAGAGTACCCGGCCTTCTTGGAGTCTCTGGGAGGGGTACTGAACAGTGCACCGACCGGGGACTCCATTGTTCTACTGGGGGACTTCAACGCCCACGTGGGCAATGACAGTGACACTTGGAGAGGGGTGATTGGGAGGAACGGCCTCCCTGATCTGAACCTGAGCGGTGTTCTGTTATTGGACTTCTGTGCTAGTCACAGTTTGTCCATAACGAACACCATGTTCGAGCACAAGGGGGTCCATCGGTGCACGTGGCACCAGGACTCCCTAGGCCGGAGGTCGATGATCTACTTTGTTGTCGTGTCATCTGACCTCCGGCCGTGTGTCTTGGACACTCGGGTGAAGAGAGGGGCAGAGCTGTCAACTGATCACCACCTGGTGGTGAGTTGGGTCCGCTGGCGGAGGAGGAAGCCGGAAAGACCTGGCAGGCCCAAGCGTATCGTGAGGGTCTGCTGGGAACGTCTGGTGGAACCCTCTGTCGGCGCGGCCTTCAACTCACACCTCCGGGAGGAGGGAGGGGCTGGGGACATGGAGTCCGAGTGGGCTTCATTCTCGGCCTCCATTGTCGACGCGGCCACTCGTAGCTGTGGCCGCAAGGTCTGTGGTGCCTGTCGCGGCGGCAATGGGGTCCGGGGCCCTTTGCTAAGGGCTGTCCGGTCCCTGTATGACCGGAGCAGGAGCTGTGTTCGCATTGCCGGCAGTAAGTCAGACCTGTTCCCGGTGCATGTTGGAGTCCGCCAGGGCTGTCCTTTGTCACCGGTTCTGTTCATTGTATTTATGGACAGAATTTCTAGGCGCAGCCAGGGGCCGGAGGGGGTCCAGTTCGGGAACCACAGGATCTCATCGCTGCTTTTTGCGGATGATGTTGTCCTGTTGGCTTCATCGAACCAGGACCTGCAGCGTGCACTGGGGCGGTTTGCAGCCGAGTGTGAAGCGGCTGGGATGAGAATCAGCTGTTCCAAATCCGAGGCCATGGTTCTCGACCGGAAAAAGGTGGATTGCCCTCTCCGGGTGGGTGGGGAGTCTCTGCCTCAAGTGGAGGAGTTCAAGTATCTCGGGGTCTTGTTCACGAGTGAGGGGAGGATGGAGCGTGAGATTGACAGGCGGATCGGTGCAGCGTCGGCAGTGATGCAGTCGCTGCATCGGACCGTTGTGGTGAAGAGGGAGCTGAGCCGAAAGGCGAAGCTCTCGATTTACCGGTCAATCTACGTTCCTCCCCTCAACTATGGTCATGAGCTTTGGGTAATGACCGAAAGAACGAGATCGCGGATACAAGCGGCCGAAATGAGTTTCCTCCGCAGAGTGGCTGGGCGCTCCCTTAGAATTAGGGTGAGGAGCTCGGTCACATTGGAGGAGCTCGGAGTAGAGTCGCTGCTCCTCCACATCGAGAGGAGCCAGTTGAGGTGGCTCGGGCATCTGGTCCGGATGCCTCCTGGACGCCTCCCTCGGGAGGTGTTCTGGGCATGTCCCACCGGTAGGAGGCCCCGGGGAAGACCCAGGACACGCTGGAGGGACTATGGCTCTCGGCTGGCCTGGGAACGCCTCGGGGTCCGTCCGGAGGAGCTGGTGGAAGTGGCTGGGGAGAAGGAAGCTTGGGAGCCCCTGCTTAGACTGCTGCCCCCGCGACCCGGCCCCGGATAAGCGGAAGAAGATGGATGGATGGATGGAACTGTCACGGTTTGCGTGCGGCGAAGCCGCAAAATTTGTTCAGATTTTTTCAAATTTTCCAAAATATTCGGCCATACAACGTTCGATTGGGCTCAAATTTGAATCACTTGTAAAACTTTCGTGGCAAAACCTACTAATTGTGACATGAGCAAAAATGGTGTGATAGCGCCCCCTGCAGGACACAGCAAAATTTTGCATGGAGGGCCAAATTTTACTTTTTCTAAAATGTATCAAATTTGGCCCAAAATTACTTTAGGTCATCTTAATCAAAAAAGCCAATGTAAACCATATGGTATTTTTAACCGTGTTGCCATGGTGATGCACAAAATCTCCAATGTTATCCTAATGGGAGAGATCTGATAAATTCCCATCCATCCATCTTCTCCCGCTTAATCCGGCTGGGTCGCGGGGGCAGCTTGCTGCCCAATACTCATAGCACCTGACTCCCCCTATGAACCCCTCTGCAGGTGGTGAGCCCACAGGAGGGTGGACAACATGGTCCTTGATGTTAGTTCATAGGGGTGCTGATAAATTCCCATTCATGAAAAAATATTTTACTTTCACAGAATATTCTCATATTTCGCACAGTGACTCTTCATGTCATCCCAATCAAAAAAGTCAATGACAAACATATGGAATTTTTAACCGTGTTACCATGGTGATGCACGAATACTCCAATGTTATCCTAATGGGAAAATTTCAACAATTTCTTACTATTCAAAGTGATATAACGGCTTAATAGTTTCATTGAAGAATGTGAAATTTGGCACAGTGATTCTTCAGGTCACCCCGAACAAAAAAGTCCAGGGGACCAATGTTGTATTTTGCACGGTGTTGCCATGGCGATGTCCCAAAATGCCCATGTTTGTCAATGTTAACACATCAGCATCTCCAGTGTGTGTGGACGTTATGAGTTTAGTGACAAGTTCAGCACAAAGCCACAAACACACAGAGACAAGAGGCTCATCAGCGCCTTCCGGGGGAGCATCAGTGCCACCTGAGGGAGCGCCGGGTCAGACGAGTGCGAAGTGCGGCCCGTGAGGGCCGTTCGATGCCGCTTGCGGCTTTAATTAGGCCCGAGCCCCTACAGGGCATAGGGCCTATTGCTTTCGCAACGCCCACGCATCATCGTTATCAACTGTCTTACGAAGTTCAGCGCGAAGCTCAGCAGTCACGAAATTCGGTACAGAGATTCTTCATGTGAAAACAGAAAAAAAATATATTATCCAAGATGTCCTTGTGGTTTGTCAAGGGGCGTGGCCATAGTAATATTTTTTGTTTGTCTTCACGTGACGAATGCGTGTACCGAATTTCGTGGCTCTACGACAAAGTTGAGCTGGGCCTAATATTCGAGGTTGTGTATTATCTCGTATTATCATTTTTTGATCCCATGCATAAAACCTATATTTTCTCGAATGTCTCATCATTTCTGATTTTTTGGCAAAGTTTGGTGAGATTTTGAACGTATTTGGGGGGTCACATTTTATTTCTGTAGGTGGCGCAAATGCACCAAATGATATATATTTTTTCACATTCAGTAGCTTTAGAGAAGAGAGTTTAAGAACTGTGTAAAATTTTATTGAAATCAGAGTTTGTTTGAGCAAATAGGAGCAATTTATAAATATCCAAAAATTGCGTTCATTTTTGGTCGCTTCACTGCTCAGAGACCGTCAGTCGGATTTGGGATATGTGAATATTTTTTGACGTTCCGCCCCTGGAGATAATGTAGACCCCTGAGGCCGTTCGGGTGAGCGCCCGCGGAGGAGTGCGTTTCAGATTTGCAAATTTTAATCCAAGATGGCCGCCCTCTGGTTTGTCAGGGGGCGTGGCCATAATAATATTTTTGACTTGTCTTGTCTTGATGGACTTCTGTGTTAAATTTCATGATTCTACATGCAAATTTTTTTTGGTGTCATTCGTATTCCCTAATGCATTTTTGTGTCGTTTGGGGGAGCTGACGTGCCATTTTATTTATTTTTTGAAAATGGAAATAGCCAAAAGTTAGAGAAGTGGAGTCTTTAACACGTGGCCAAATTTTGTGACTTTTTGTCATTGTTCACTGGGTGAAAAATGGGTGAGTGCGTTAGGAGAAAAATAAGAAGAATATTCTGATACGAGAACAATGCTTTTTTTTTTGGCCGACAAGCTATACATTTTCGGAAACCTCTGGCGCATTGCTACGTCATGGCGAGGGTCCCCGAGACACATCGCGTCATTTTAGTTCCCGCCCCCTATGAGCATCGCTATGCGATTCTAATAGGCCCTTCGCCAGCCTTTGGCGCTCGGGCCTAACAAGAAAGTGTTGTGTTCTGAAGCCATGAGCACAGTCCACCAGAAGGAGGAAGAGCGCCCTCTGCTGCAGCCAGGCACACTTTACAAACCCCCTACAGCCTCATTATTACAGGGACAGCATGTGACTTTTTAACAATAAATAAATACATAAATAAAATAACAGGATGCGTTTGTTTTTGTTCATTGCATTCGTTGGATGAAAATGTTTTTTCCTCTGGCTATAATATTCCACAATATAACACAGGTTATGTATTAGTAGAGGTATGATTTTCACTTTCTGTTTCCATGGTAGCATGCAGGTGACCTCCAGTAAGTTCCTAGCAGTTTAATCAAGCAACCAAGAAGCTAACAATCATATTTATTTGTATGTTAAATATATATATCTTTGAGGAATATTTATAGTATACACAAGCCTATTCTTTTTAACAGTCTTAAGTAGGTTACATTGACTGTAAAATAATGCCTATTAAGACACACATATGTATTATACTTAACAAAATAGACAACAAAAAGGTATCAAATCTTCCAAAAGTTTTCACTGATGTATTTAAGTTTCCTATTTTACAATATGCATAATATCTACAGAATTTGCTCCATTATTGTTTATTATTTTATTTATACGTTGCATTGTGTCTTTGGATATCGTTTTGATATTGCTTTTAACTGTTGTCTGTTAATTGATTTACTATGTCATTAAAAATAATAAATAAAATAAAAATATGTATATTGTCTTGCGGAACAATTGTCAACGAGAGCTGAGCCGCCGGACGCATTTCTCCGTAACACCCGCGTCACTTCCGTAAACACTTGTCTTTTACGGAGTCGTTCACATGTGTTTGGTGCCCCGCTCCTGGTCCACGGTTCTTCTCTGAGTCTATCCGGTCTGGACTGTCTCTTTTCGGGCTGAGGAATTCACAGGAGCCCCACGCAGCCGGTGTGCGGGCGGGGGCGGTGGACATGGCTCCCACTGGCCTCTGTCCTCTCGGGTCCCTGCTGTAGGACCACTGCTGTTGTCTGATCTGTCTTTGTAGCTTTAGCGTTAGCAAAGTGTGTTATTGGACATGGAGCTGGACAATCGGGACTTTTTGAACACTCCTCCTATGAAGACAGTCAGGTTTGGGGGGACAGTGGCGGACACACTGGCCAAATACAAGAAGGTGAGTGGACATGCGTCTGTGTCAGTTTACTTTGTCTGCGATAAATATATGCTAAACAAATCCTTACACCACTCCTTACTGTTCTTTAGCACCGTTTTTAAAGAATCATTAGTTTATTCATAGTTTGATTTGGCTTCAGATGTATTGGCCATGTAATATAGGTACAGCCCACATCACACTCTGAATAGGAAACATGTCGGGGCATGTCTGTCTGTTATTAATATTTCACAATATTACACTATTTTGTAATATGTTTGTTATAATGGTGTTTTCACATCACAAAGACATACCTGCAGATTTGGGCTGAGTTCTTCTCTCAAACTGAAAACATTCTGATCCACCTTGTGATGTCATGTGGTAATACAGGAGGTGCTCCACTGTGTTTTTAAACTCCATACTCTTTCATTAGAATCATTTAGATCATTCCAGACCTGGAAATGCCAAACTCTACAGAATAAAAGGTGAGAGATTGCTGTTAACTTGAACATTACCGCTTCATGACAACAAGGTGAAACAGAACATTTTGAGCTTGAATGTTGGTAATGGTTGGAGGGGCCAATAGTGGTAGAACCGGTTCTGTCAGTCTGTCCCAGGGCAGCTGCGGCTGCAATACTTAGCAGAACCATTAATGTATTATGCTTTACATAGACTGTGTAAAAAGAGGAGTAAGTGAGTGTGACGTCACCCACAGCGTTCAGCTCCACTCAAATTAAGTGGTTGCAGGAGCAATTTTGAAGCCTGGCCCATATTAGGAATAGGATTTTTTTTTACACAATCACTATCACAAAATAAAAACTCCAGAATTATGTAGTTCGGGTTAATACGAACATTTTAAGATCGCGGAAGTTAGAGACAGGAGCGAAAATATTCAAGTGTAAGTCAATGGGAGCCAGAGTCAGAAGGCTAGAGCTGCCAGAGCTGCTCACATGCTCACTTCCTATTCGGAATGCAGCGGCTAGTGTGGTAGCTCTGTCCATAAATACATACAGAAGCTGTATTATTCACTTTAACATGTACTTTTGTAAATGTCTTACTAAACTTATGCATCACTGAGGTATTTTTCATATATAATAATGCGCATGTGTGTGTTAGGGGGACCTGAGCGACTATGAGCTGCTTCGACACCAGCTAGCAGATCCTGATATCAAGGTACACCGCACTGCTATGAGAAGCCTATAGAAGGCCTGCACCATATATCATAATTCTTAGAACTGAAATTAGAACTGAAATTTGAACTGAAATTTGAAGTGGCACATTTCTCCAATCACAGAGACCGCTCTTACTTGGTCATTGAATGAGCTGTGCTAACAACAAAATACACATTATCACTCTTTCTGAAATTGATCATGAAAAGGACCACAAATGGACAAAGCACTCACCTTCTGCACATTTTTCACAAACTAAATAGTCTGTATTTTGTCCAAAATAAAGCCAGGTTTGTTTTGGAATGTTTGTGCACTTGGCCTAAACCACAATGCTACTCTGTCATAAGTCTAAACTAATGGATAACCTGGCAATCTCAACAGTGAAATGAGCAAATGACGTGTCTTCTTGTGTGACTCTGCTCTGACAGGATGCCCAGATCATAAACTGGCTGCAGGAGTTCAGGACCTGTGTGACTCTGCTCAGTAAAGAACATGAGCAACTCATCCACGCTGTACTGGTGAGAACACCACATGCACATGCTCTCAAATGTACTGTCCACTTTGGCTTCACCTCCTCCTCACCCCCCCCTCTCTGCTTGTGTGTTCCCCTGTATAGCGCCTCCCGTGGGTGGGGCGCAGTCAGGTTGTGGTGGAGGAGTACCTGGCCTTCCTCAGTAACCTGGTCTCGGCACAGACTGTGTACCTGTGCCCCTGCCTCAACATGGTAGTGGCCCACTTCATCCCGAGTGAGTTACTCTTCTTGTAAGGCCTAAAATGTCACTGTGGTTATTTTTTGTCATATGTTTGGGTAGGACTTGGTGTTGTCAAAATATTATGTCAAACTCTGAAGAAAACATTTGATAGTACTCAATACCCATTTAATAATATACATGGCTTTGTATTGTAATCATAGCTTTGTTTTTTGAATTGTATAATGCTATTAGTAGTAGTATCGATGTTTGATCAAATCTATTTCCAGATTTTCATACTAGTTCTAGTAGTAGATTTATAATATAGTGCACTGTCCATATTCTGACAACTTTCAGTAATTATACTCATACCGGAGCATTAAGAATCTGCTGATACCCAATAGTAACCGACACCTGGATGAAATTAAACTACAGCATAATAGGGATGTCTCGATCCAGTTTTTTGGGTTCTGATCCTATACTGATCTTCTCATTTTAAATGATTTTATTTACACAATTTAGGGTGTTCTTTATAAAGACTTAAGTATTACATGGTGAAATCAGGCCCAGTTGAATAAAATTATTAGCAGATGCATAAAGACAGACTTAAAAATATTCTTTACAATGTTATAACAAATAATGAATTTGTTATAATGATGAATTTGTTATAATATAAAATAATGTACAAGTCCTCCACAATACAACAGCTTCAGGACAAAGTGGCAGGGGCATTAGGTGATGTTTTATCTCACTGTTTCTAAAGGCAGTTTGTTTTGTTTTTTTACAAGATTATTACTGTTTGAGGCCTGTAAAGCACACAGTACTTAACATAAGTAAGCAAGCTAGCATATTTGGCTCTGCTCTGCTGCGGCGTGCAGAGGGCTCTATACGCTGTATCAGCCTGATCTATTCACCAAATCCGATTCAAGCCGATACTCTAAATTAGTGGCCAATACCGATGCAGATACCAATATCGGATTGGTGCATCCCTAGTGACAAGGTTAAAGAATTAAACACTGGAGAGAAGACTGACATATGAACTGCTAATACAAGAAGCCGTTACTGAACCTGCTCTTACAGTGGATAAGTCTGCTGAGTCCATGCAAAGCTGAAGCTGAACTGATAACATGAATCAAATTCCGCCAACATCCCGCTCTTCCTCAGTCCTAGTAAAAGTGTGTTTCCCAAATGTGGTGTAGTGAAGAGACAGTGTGAAGCGCATCTGTGTAAAGATGCAGCCAAACAAGAGTGTGTAAAATTCTCCATAATCCTCCTCCTTCGTTTAGGGACCGCACAGTAAAAGAGTAATGTTCTTTATTACAACAAAGAGCACGCACATGCTCACAGTGTTGCCTTTGATATAACGTTCTGTATATATGGAGAAAACAAAAGTGAACCTTAAGCTCGTCAGTCCTCGTGAGGACGAGCTGTGCGCTCTGATTCAGGTTTTGTATAATATCTGAACATGCATCAGTGTTGATCCTCCTTTAGCACCAGTCTTTTGATAGCTGTCCAGGGCCCCCCTCATCATTGGCCCATGCCAAGGTGACCCCAAGCAAACTGTGCCAGTGGAAACAAGGCTTTGGTCTCAGGGGGAAACTGAGTTAATTTTTCCAAAACCCACTGATATTAGTATCATGTCAGAGATGAGAAGGCTTGGGTCACACATCCTGTTCTAACAATACTTACAACTATATATACAGTCCCTGACAAAAGTCTTGTCACTTATCCATTTTGTAGAAACAAAAGCTTATAACCTGACTTTAAATTAATCGATTGGTTTTAGAAATGTCTCATATGAAAGCTAAAACCCTCCCAAATTATGCTCAATATACTAAAATAAATTTGCTTCACTGAAGAAAGATTGATCATTTAATGAACACAGAAAGGTCAGATTTTGGCAAGACAAAAGTTTTGTCGCCTACAGAAAATTGAACAAATAATTTACTTCAAATACAAAAATATGTTGCATAACGTCAGTGAATTAAGTAGTGGTGCTGTGAGATCCATATTTAATATCTTGTATGACTTCCATGAGCTTGAAGGACTGCATCCATGCGGTTCGACAATGATTCATACAATTTGTTGAAGTCATCAGGAATAGCAAAGAAAGCGTCTTACATGCCTCCAGAGTTCATCAAGATTCTTTGGTTTTGCCTTCCATGCTTCCTCTTTCATTCTACCCCAGACATGCTCAATGATGTTCATGTCTGGTGACTGGGCCAGTCCTGGAGCACCTTGATCTTCTTCACCTTGAGGAACTTTGATGTAGAGATAGAAGTATGCGATGGAGCACCATCCTGCTGCAAAATTTGACCCCTTTTATGGTTGGGAATGTAAGAGGTGCTAATACTTCTTGATATTTTAGGCTATTGATATTGCCTTCACCCTGCAAATGTCTCGCACACCCCCATACTGGATGTAACCCCAGACCATGATTTTTCCACCACCAAACTTAACTGTTTTCTGGGTGAATCTTGGATTCATGCGGGCTCCAGTAGGTCTCCTGCAATATTTGCAGCAGCTGTGATGTAATTCAACCGAGGATTCATCTGAGAAATCCACCTTCTGCCACTTTTCCAGTGTCCATCCTTTCAGCAGGCTGTGGGCCTTGGCAAATGCCACACGGTTTTTTTAATTGCCTTTTGTTTAGTGCTGGTTTCTGTGCACTGATTCGACCATGGAGGCCATTTCGAGACAGAATTCTACAAACTGTTCTGGTTGACACAGGGACTTGAGGTGACCAGGCCTGGTGGAGCTCTGCTGCAGTGGAAAAGGGGCCTTGGATTTTCGAATCAACAAACGGTCCTCCCGAGCAGTTGTCTTGCGGGGTCTGCCGGACCTGGGTTTGTCAAAAACATCTCCAGTCTTTTCAGATCTTTTTCTTATTCTTTGTACTTGACGCTGAGACACATTGAAGGTGTCGGCCACCTCAGCAGTGGATCTGGTCTTCAGCCTCTTGATAATTAAGGCTTTGGTCTCAGGGTGGATCTTAGGCAGGTTGTCAGAGGTCAAGTTGCAGTTGATGTGAAGGTCTGGTGTGCTGGGGTTCTTTTTATACACACCCACTAAATGATTGATCAGTAACTGATCACAGGTGAGGCTGTAATCTAGGATTGGGTGCATCATATGACAAGACGACAAGACTTTTGTCTTGCCAAAATCTGACCTTTCTGTGTTCATTAAACGATCAATCTTTCTTCAATGAAGCAAATTTTTTTAGTATATTGAGCATAATTTGGGAGGGTTTTAGCTTTCATATGAGACATTTCTAAAACCAATCGATTAATTTAAAGTCAGGTTATAAGCTTTTGTTTCTACAAAATGGATAAGCGACAAGACTTTTTTCAGGGACTGTACAATTACAACTAGTGTATCTTGTGGATGATAGACAGGTGTTGTCCTGTGGATGATAGACAGATGTTGTCCTGTAGATGATAGATAGGTGTTGTCCTGTGGATGATAGACAGATGTTGTCCTGTAGATGATAGATAGGTGTTGTCCTGTGGATGATAGACAGGTGTTATATGGATGATTCCTCAGTGGGACAGTGTTGACCTTTGACCTGTGTGTGTCCAGAGCGAGTGACCGTGAGTGAAGGAGGAGTGGACTTCTCCGACTCAGACGATGAAGATGAAAGTAGGAAACACATGCATACACATTTAAGTACACTAAACACACACACTGTTCCACACACGAGCACATCAGTTGCTCCGTGCAGTAGTGTCACTGCTCAGTATAGAATTGATTATTCTACACTGCTGTATACTTTTCAGACCTGCCCAGGAACTTTGAGCAGTGTCACCAGGCGCTGCAGCTCATCTCCAGATACGTGCCATCGTAAGTCCTGCTCTACACATGCATCACATAATAATAATCACCTCTGACCCCAGGGGGCGCTTTAACCACTGTGTGTCTCCCCAGGACCGGCCGCTTCCTCACCCCTATCCTGCAGGAGAAGTTCCCCTTCATCCAGAAATCCTCCAGGACTCTGGTTAGGCTACTACTTTTCACTCTAAACTCACTCACCTACTGCTGTTGCACAAAAAGCACAGAATTGTTCGATTTTCTAGTACTGATACTTTGCAGCTAATGGCATCAACATTCACTGGCAGTGTGATGCTACCTGAAGCACTGCTCTGTCTGAAGCTCTGTCCCTCAATTAATCTGCGTTTTGTTTGAACACAATCTGACTATAAAAAACAGACTGTTTCTTGAGTTTTCAGACTTGGATCTTTGAACGTTTTGGCAGTGTTTGCTAATGTGTGCATAGAGTCACCAAGGCTGAACTGCTGGCTGAACATTCTTCCATAGACATATATGTACATCCCCCAGCATGATATCACTGCAAAGTATCAATACTCAACATTTTAATCTTTGTCCAGTTGTTAAAAATGTGTACAGTTTGTGTGTAATGAGTTGTAACTAGGGCTGAAACATTTACTTGGAATAATCATGAGAAGTCAAATCATCAACTGTTATAATAATGAGAACTGTAGATTCTAAAATACATAAATAAGAAGCAACATGATTCAAAATCAAAAAAGAGTAACCTATTTCTAATTTCTAACCTATGCCTGTTTCTTGCTCCAGTACAGTTATATTGTATAAGCAGCCCTTGAGACCCAAATAAGTCCACTGTGTACTGTCAACATTTAATTATAGAGCGTTTGATTGTCAGAGAATCAGGAAGTGCATGGTTAATGCATGCTAGTTGTTAGCTTTTCTATGATGACAAAACTTGGCTCTGGCCTCTGAAAGTTGTGTAAAGTACTTATTAGCTCATTGCAGTGCAGAATTAGCACTGAATGCATAAGGTCGGCCCTGATGGCTCTCTGTCCTGACTGTCCTTTTGTCCCACAGGAGTGCTACGTCCACAACCTGCTGCGTGTGAGCGTGTACCTGCCTTCTGTGCGCAGAGACGTTCTGGAGATCATCATAGACAAGATGCTCCACTTGGACGTAAGGATCTCTGTGTACAGTTTATACTAGGGATGCGTCCATATGAGGCCCATATTTCTTCTTTTTCTTGTTTTCATTTAAACAACCCAAAGTTTGATGGTTTACAAGTCTCTATCCAGCTCTGTCCACAAAGCTGTTTTCTTCCTGCCTCTGCAAAGGGATAGCAGGGTTAATCCTTTCATTTTCGGAGCACTATCTTAGTTATTTGTGCTTTTTGGCCGATTATATTGCACCGATTTCTTATTGCAGCCCTATTATATTCAGTGTGTGTGTGCTGCAGTGGGACAGGTCTGAGCTGTGTCTCCTCTCAGGTCAGCGCCTCCAGGTCTGAGATTGAGGAGGCTGAGGAGCAAGCTGTGCACCAGCAGCCAGAGGAGGCGCTCTTTGACATGGTAAATGACTGTGTGTGTGCGCGTGTGCATGCTTGTGTGTGTGTGTTGCTCTCCAGGTTGCAGCTTTAGACTATTTCACCACCACATCAGTTATGATGTATCTCCACATTTTAAGTCTGTGTCAGTCCCTAGAACTTTACTTGAAAGTCCCTTATTCCACTATTTTCTGATCTGTTCTAATGTCGTTTCCTCATCACACACAGACCTGGAGTTATGTTTTGTTTCCTTCACATGTTTAACTCACTGTGCAGTGAGTGTAGACATGTCTCTGCTCTGTGAGTGACAGAAGCAGCTGTAAACTGTGAGCAGAGGCCAGAGCTGCAGGAGAGGCAGAGAACATCTCCTCCTCTCCCACTTCTGTCTGTACGGGGAAACACTTGCCTCTTGCTAAACTCATAACCTCATCAAACCATCTCCTTTCCTCTCCTGTCACAGCCTCTCACTGTGTCTCATTTTCTGAGCCGTCCCCAGATAAAACACTCATGCAACAGTTCAAGGCACATGGTATTCTGTGTGCGTTGATACATTGCAGCCATGTTTTGGTGTACATTGGCCTTGAGCCAATAATTAACGCTTACTCAAACATGTGTGAACGAAACATGAAACTCCACTTTTCTTCTATACACTATCACATTTGTACCCTGAATTATTTGAGAGACACAGTTTTGTAATATTTAACTTCCCTTATACATGTGTGTATGCTCATGTTCTCTCCTGTGGATTTGAGAAAGCTCTTGTGTGTGTGTGTGTGTGTCTGTGTGTGTGTCTGTGTTAGCGTGAGCTCTTGTGTGTGTGAGCTTTTGTGTGTGTGGTTGTGAGCTCTTCAATTCAATTCAATTCAATTTTATTTCTATAGCCCAGAATCAATGGGCTATAGAATGGCCCAATGGGCTTCACAGTGAGAAACATGGAAACATGGTCTAACATAGACATCAGAAAACACATTGTCCCATCTTCAGTCTCTCAATGAACACACGATCCTTGGTGCCAGAGAGCAAAAAACCCACCGGCGGGTGCAGTATGGGAAAATTCTCTCCAGACACTGTAGTCAACCAGCTGTCGCTATGCGGCACCTTCGGACCTGAGAGCTTTGAGGAATCAGTGACTTTATAAAGAGCAGGGTTTAGACAGACGGGCAAACGTGTGGGGGACTGGCCATCGGCTTATTTTAGTTGAGGACTTCAACCAGGCAGGTGGGGGCTCCATCCAGTTCTTGTGTGTGGTTGTGTGCTCTTGTGTGTGGTTGTGTTCTTGTGTGTGGTTGTGTGCTCTTGTGTGTGGTTGTGTGCTCTTGTGTGTGGTTGTGTGCTCTTGTGTGTGGTTGTGAGCTCTTGTGTGTGGTTGTGTGCTCTTGTGTGTGGTTGTGAGCTCTTGTGTGTGGTTGTGTGCTCTTGTGTGTGTGGTTGTGTGCTCTTGTGTGTGGTTGTGAGCTCTTGTGTGTGGTTGTGTGCTCTTGTGTGTGGTTGTGAGCTCTTGTGTGTGGTTGTGTGCTCTTGTGTGTGTGGTTGTGAGCTCTTGTGTGTGTGGTTGTGTGCTCTTGTGTGTGGTTGTGTGCTCTTGTGTGTGTGGTTGTGTGCTCTTGTGTGTGTGGTTGTGTGCTCTTGTGTGTGTGGTTGTGAGCTCTTGTGTGTGTGGTTGTGTGCTCTTGTGTGTGTGGTTGTGTGCTCTTGTGTGTGGTTGTGAGCTCTTGTGTGTGGTTGTGTGCTCTTGTGTGTGGTTGTGAGCTCTTGTGTGTGGTTGTGTGCTCTTGTGTGTGGTTGTGAGCTCTTGTGTGTGTGGTTGTGAGCTCTTGTGTGTGTGGTTGTGAACTCTTGTGTTGTATTACAGGACGAGGAGCTCCATGCTGGCCCCTCCTCCTCGCTCATGGTCCACCCGGTGGCCGAGCGGCTGGACACTCTCATGGCCGTGCTCCTGGCTTATGTCAAAGACATCTGCCACGTCAATGGTACAGTAGAACTGGGTCTGTGGGGTCGATAAGATTAATATGACAAAAAGCAAACAAACCAAGTCTGGAATACTCTGACATGCTTCTGGGTCACTCCTAGTAAAAACATGGCTGACTATTGAATGAAAATACTTTTTAAAGCTAAGTGTAGTATTTAGCATCTTAACAGCACTGTACCTGACTTTTCCTGTCCTAAAAATGTGAAAAACAGAACTAGTTTGTTTTAAACGCTTTGGTGTGATCCAAAGTTCTTCCTCACTTACCTTGTGCCTTCTGAGAATCTTTATTTAATTATTCACTGCTGAGTTTAGAAGAGCTTTTCACAACTTTCAAAGGCCAGTGCGGAGTTTTGCCATCATGCTAATAACAACTAACATGCTCAAATCACAGTGCACTACCTGATTATCAGACAATAAAACTCTTTATAATGAGATGCACAAACTACACAGAGGACTTCTTTCGACCTCAAGAGCTGCTTATACAATACATCTGTACAGGGCCGAGACATATTTTGCTCAAATCACTGGAACACTGGTACAAGTACTTTAACATTTATATTTGTTTAACTTTAGGCTAATTGCTAAGTTATTTGACGTATGATGGCACAATCATGAGCTAGACTCGATATTCCCTATCCTCAATTTGAAATTATGACATCAACAAATTCTTGAGGAAGAATGCAACTGGTTAATTGCTATTCAGGCTGAAGCAGTCTGTCAGGGTTTGAATACTCCCTACATGTGTTGTGTGACTCTTTTGTGATGCTTATGTCCATGCTCCGTGTGTGTTGTGTGTGTGTGCAGGTGCTCTGCATCTGGACCAGACCAAGGCACTGTATAGAGACCTGCTGGCCGTGTTCGATAAGGTCATCCTGCCCACGCACGCCTGCTCCCATGTCCAATACGCCCTCTTCTACCTCTGCAGCTTCAGACTGGTCAGTATATAAACTGCAACACTGATGTAAAATGGCTTAGTAATAGAAATAGTGACGTCATGTGCTTGTCTGGGATCCAGAGTACACACGGGTCCAATACTCTACAGCTCTAAGTTCTGAGTCTGATATCCCTCTGTATAAAAACCCAGAGATGCTGTTCTGGACAGGTCAAATTTTGTGCAACCCTTTGGAAACTATCGTGTTTATCAAATGTAGAGATAGACCTATGATATATTGAGGGTAAAATGGGTGGTGGGTGAGTTTGTAGCCAATTTAAATTACAGAATGAAATCAAAGAATTAAAATGACAGAATATGGGTAAAATAATCAAAAATATGTATAAAAATAGCAGCAGAATCAGCCATTGATTGCTCTGGATTCTAAACACTTGGTATTGCTAGATCTAGGGATGCACCGACACCACTTTTTTGAAAACCAATAGTATAATAATTTCTGTACTTGCCAATACCAAGTACCGATACTAATACTTTAACCCCCACCCCCATGACATACACTGAGTGCGTTTACATGCACATCAGTATCCTGGTAATTATCTATATCTTGGATATGACAGTGTTCAGTACACAGGATATGTTTTTGATGAGGTAACATTATAACATGGTTTAAAGTTCACACAAGTACATTTTTAATTTACTTTTAATCAAAAGTCATCTTCTCTAAGAACGCCATATGAGAACATGTGTGCACAGAGACAGCACTGACGTGTGTGTGTGTGTTGTAGGCTATGTCAGAGGCCTTCCTGGACCACCTCTGGAGGCTGGTGCAGAACCCTTCCCAGGCTGCAGTACTCCGGCAGGCTGCGCTCGGGTACATGGGTAGCTTCCTCGCCCGTGCCAAGTTCATCCCCATTGCGTAAGTCCAACCCCCCAAGGTACTCACTCCTCTTTGTATAGTCTGTAGTGTGGAGATTACTGCCACACTGGCAAAGTATTTTTTCACTGGTCCTGTGATCAATAAAATACAGTGTTTCAATCTTCTTAAGCCTTACATGTAGAATACAAAATGACCATGATATAGATATATTCTATTTGGAGAATGCATTTAACAGATTAACAGGTTAGACTACTTATTTTACTAAAACTCAGTTATTACAATTTATTTCAGGTTCTTAATGAAAATATTGCCTAGTTGTCCCTAGTTTCACAATTTTCAGGTAATTCTATAATTGTTACAAAGTAAAAATGGACTTTTTGGAGCTTTCTACCATGTTATAATGTTTCCTCATCACAGACATATTTGGAACTGTTAAACGTCTTGGGTTCTTTTTAAAAACAGTACAGTAGGAGGTGTCCTTGTTGGCAGTTCTGAAGATGGCTTGCAACCGAAACATGTCAACAGATACACCTCCTACTGTACTGTCTTTAAAAAGAACCCAAGATGTTTAATGTGCAGAAGGTATGTAAGAATGTAAGAAGACAAAATGAACATATTTGGATTAATACTGGAAGTTTTGTTTCATACACACATTTAAGATACAAATCCTGCATATTTAGTTCTTTTCTCAAATGGAACACACTCTGTTCCACCTTGTGATGTCATGTGATAATACAAGTGCTCCATTGTATTTTTAAACTCCATACTCTTTCACTGGAATCATTTGGATGATTTAACCCTGGAATTGCCCATCTCTACTGAATTAAAGAGAAGAGCAGCTGTTAATTTGCTAAGTACCACTAAATGATATCACAAGGTGGAACAGATGATGGATATAGACAGATAAAGGGTTACTCAAGCATATAGGAATGTGTGAATGAACTCCAGGTATGTTTCTGTTAAGGTAACAGCATTAGAACATGACTTAAAGCTCACTTGTGTGATATAGGACCTCAGAAGGTATTCCTGGTGTACTGAGCACTGTGCTGTGTTCAGGACGGTGCGGGCGTGTCTGGACCTGCTGGTGTCCTGGATCCACTCGTACCTGGACTCTCAGGACTGTGTGGACAAACAATACTGTGACCTGGACCTGCACGGGCCCTTCTACAGTGCCTGCCAGGCTGTCTTCTACACTCTGGTGTTCAGACACAGAGCCATGCTGGAGGGCAACATGAAGAGAGGTGTGAGACTACAGGTCACACGTGCACGGGCCTTATATCAGACTGTATGTAGGCTGTGCAGTTTATTGGTAAAAATCACCTGATTTTGAGAGCGCCTTTAATTACAAAACAGAACTAATTCATTGTCCCTCCTGTGGGCTCACCACCTGCAGAGGGGTTCATAGGGGGGGTCAGGTGCTATGAGGATTGGGCAGCTGCCCCCGCGACCCAGCCGGATTAAGCGGGAGAAGATGGATGGATGGATGGAACTAATTCATTGTAAACAGTTATTTCTTACTTTCCTTATCCATTCTGAGCATCCTAATTATTCACCACAATGAGTTTATGAGCTCTTTTCACTACTGTCACAAACCTGAGGGGAGTTTTGCTTGCCAGGAATTAGGGCTGGGCGATATGGACCAAAAAATATATCTCGATATATTTTGCTATATATATACGGGGGGAGGGACCCTCACCCACAATTTAAGAACCTCTTCTTTAAGAGAACTTCCACTGGCACTTTACACAAAACTGCTTCAAAGTGAATAAAGTGTGCAGGATTTTTAAACCTGTATTTTCAAGTTTCAAACTGGAGTTAGATTCTCTTGTTTTAAAGTGGTATTTATTCTCTGCACATTTACCAAATCAAACGCACATTGTGACAAACGGATTTATTTGGCATTTGGCACAGGCTGCAGAGAGAAGCCCTGCACGCTCCCACACACCGGTATGAGTTTATTGGCGACAGCAGCGGCTTTAATGAGAAATGACCGCACTCAGTATTCAGACCTTGAGTCCGTGACAAGACCGAGTCCAAATGTGCTCAAGTCCGAGACAAGACCAAGACAAAGCTCTCGCTTTGGCAGAGAAGGAAGTCCAGTGGCATGGGGCTATCTAATGAGTGGTGGGACAGGTGTGGGTCCTGCTGCGGGGCGCTCCTCGTTCAAGGGGGCGTGGGTGTGTTTTGAAGCTGAGTTTGGTCGTATGAGTGATATCGGCCACACGCAGAGCTCTTACGCTGGGGTTGTGCGCGGTCGGAGGTGTTATGTGGTTGCGCTCGCGCTGGGCAGGTGCATTTAGAAAGTTTAACTCGTCACGTTATGTCCTTATTGTGCTGCAGAAACACTTGCACAGATGCGCCTGTTTTGTTTTCCACGTGTTGTGCAGGTCTGGAGTACCTGCAGAGCCTGAACATGGAGCGCATGGTCATGTGTCAGCTCAACCCTCTCAAAGTGTGTCTGCCCACAGTCACACACATGTTCGCCGCCATCATGAGGTACTCACAAACTTCATCTACTCAAGTACTTTTACCACAGTCACACATGTTCACCGCCATCATGAGGTACTCACAAACTTCATCTACTCAAGTACTTTTACCACAGTCACACATGTTCACCGCCATCATGAGGTACTCACAAACTTCATCTACTCAAGTACTTTTACCACAGTCACACATGTTCACCGCCATCATGAGGTATTCACAAACTTCATCTACTCAAGTACTTTTACCACAGTCACACATGTTCACCGCCATCATGAGGTATTCACAAACTTCATCTACTCAAGTACTTTTACCACAGTCACACATGTTCACCGCCATCATGAGGTACTCACAAACTTCATCTACTCAAGTACTTTTACCAGAGCAATGTTTTATGAAATTGTACTTTTCAGACCCCATACATTGACTACTTGAGTAATATATTGTACAGTAAGGTGTGGTTCCTTTTCCCACAGTGAGTGAGTCTAAAGTGAGATAGCTTTGTTATGTATATGAAATGATTTGAACATTTGTATTTCTGGCACTGCTCTTTCAGATATGATTTAGTTTGTCTCATAGTTGTCTATTGTTTTGAATCTATTATTTAATGTTCTGTCCTTCCAATTACAATCACTACAATAATACCCTCCACTGATCAGGTCCGTTGACAGAAATTGGGGGGCCTAAGGCAAGAACCTCACATGGAACCCCCCAAATACAAATGAGTCCTGTTCTGGCTCTTTAAGACCCGTAGAGAGCAGCGTGGCACACCCTGTACCAGAAAGGTGACCTTAGCAGCTACTGTCTGATCATGTTTCAAACCTCATAAAGGTTTTTCTTCCACACATCACTCTAGTTTGTAAACATGTGAACATATGCTGAGGTTTCTAAAAGAACCTGGCCTCTGTGTGTCCAGGAGGTACCAGGTGGTGTTCTGCTACACAGTCATCGAGAGGAACAGCAGACACATGCTGCCTGTGGTACGCAGCTCCACCGGAGGAGACCGGGTCACCACCAACACCAACCCTCTGGACTGCTTCTTCCCCTTCGACCCCTACCTGCTCAAGAGGTCTGTGCAGACCCCCACCCAGGCTTGGGGACACACCTCCCACTGCTGCAGACTAGACCTGCACAATTTTGTCATTTAGATTTGTAGTTCATGTATAAGAAGTAGGGTTCTGTGTTAGACTGTCAAACATGTTCAGTAGTATTCACATTTGAGCAAAGACCAGAATATGAGTGATTTTATTTTTAATAACTAATATTTTGTTGTTTACAGTGGATATTCTATGAACTAAACTATTGCTGTCTTTGCTGTTTGATAATTGCACACACTCAAATTGCAATTCTGATTCGATTGCCCTACTGCAGACCCTTAAAGGTGCACTGTGTAACTGTTTGGTTGGGAGTCGGTAACGTGATTGTTTCTATGGAGATGTCTCAGATGAGTGTAGACGTCAGCATCACAGGCCTGTAGTGTTTACGGTCAATGATCTAGTGAGTATGAGAAGTGACTACTGTAAGGAAATTCATTCACTGAATCCACTGTATTGTACTGGGATTAAAGCATTAGACAGCAGCAGGCCTGCCCCTGGTGTAGAAGAGCTGTGTGTATATTTGTGTGCTCACTGTGTTTTCACTGTGTGCCTGTGCAGGTCGGGGCAGCTGATCCAGCCTCTGTACCAGGCCTGGGAGGAACCAACCGACTCCGAGCTCCAGGCACCCACAGCCACGCACCAGGTACACACATCTGCACATGTTTGTTATGCTGTTGAATAGGGATCAGTCATTCAGTCTATTCTTTGCTGTCAATACTTACTCATAACAGAATCTGATCAGATATTTTTTGTCTTATTGATGTAGGGCCTTTTGGAAAATGTCAATGTTGTATAAAGTTGTTTTGTCATAATCCTGCATATTTAGTTCATAGCCCTCTCCAGAACTCAAAATGCTCTGCTCCACCTTCTGAGGCTATTGGTTGGTAATCCATATACCGAGTCACTGTTTGTGAATGTTTTTATTGGAGAATAATATGCAAAATCAAAGGGGGTTTAGTTTAAGGGGTAGTAGGCTGTTTAGTTACAGTATATACAAATGTTTTCCATACTTCACTATAGATGCACACACTGTTTACTAGACTAAAAATAATCCAGTTTGTTTGTGGAGCATCCTTGGCCTCTACTTACCGTGCTCTTATTGTGTGACAGGGCTCCCGGGAGGATGAGGATGACTTCCTGTCTGGAGAGACCCCAAAGACAGAGGACATTGTGGGAATGACTCCAAGTTCATATGAGTCTGCAGCTCTGGGCCTCAGCAGTGTAGGCTCTCCCCCCTTCACCTTCCACCGGGGGCTCTAGTCCCATTATACAGATCTGAAACAGGTCTGAACCAGGACTGAACCAGGACTGAACCAGGTCTGAACCAGGTCTGAACCAGGACTGAACCAGGACTGAACCAGGTCTGAACCAGGTCTGAACCAGGTCTGAACCAGGTCTGAACCAGGACTGAACCAGGTCTCGAGTACTACTGGATTGAGGGGCTACGCTATGTTCGAAGACAGACTTGTAAACAATGGAGAAACCCACAAACTGAGCACCTGAGCATTGTGTCAGATGTCCTCCCATCCTCCTGTATCTCTGTAGTGTTAAAACTGAGACGTGTGCAGGTCAAATGTCTCTAGTTAATCTGCAGATGTGGTGTGGCTGGATGTTGAAGTACAGCAGGGGGATGGACCTTGTCACTGATAGAAATAATCCGGAAAAAAAACATTTGTGAGTTTGACTTTTGGAGATTTCTTATTACAAGGCGGGAAATGGCTCTATCCTTGTTTTGTCTTCCATTATGAGTTGGATTTGATATTGAGACTTTTACTTAAATTTGTGCTTAATGAATTGTTATGTTATAGCCTTATTATATTTTCTCTGCACCCAGTTACTTTCAGCACCATGTCATTATGTTATGATACCAGGATGATTTTTTTCAATATTGAAAAGCACTATGTAACTGTTCTGACCTTGCTTGTTTTTACTTTGCCTGGAATGTTTCACAGTATGGCATTAAACTGTTTCCACGGAAATGGTCCGGTGACAGTTTCAGGCCAAGTTGCATGTTTTCCAGGTGCATGTGGTCTATGATGTAATTAAATACAAGACATACAGGTTTAATGCCATACTGTGGAGCATTCAAGACAGGACAATAACCTCTTCATGGAGAAAATGGTAGACCACCCACTACAAAAGTTACACAGTGCAGCTTTCATTTAAATTATGGTGAGGAGTGTTCATAAAAATAATGTAGTGTGTTTTTGTCTCTGTATGATCTGAATGGTGGTGACTTCAGAATATCACTAAACATATTTTAATATATTATGTGTTAAAAGGACAGTTTTAGTTGGAATTCTCAAACCCTGGAAATATGGACACAATAAATGTTTTAAAAAAGTATGTTCTTGTGTGAGACCTGTACCATTTTAGCACAATGTCTAAATCCGATTAAGATCACACTGCAAAAAAACTTGGCCAAAATGTAAGATCCGTCCATCCGTCCGTCTTCTTCCGCTTTATCTAGCTGGATCGCAGGGGCAGCTGTTTGCCGCCAGTCCTCTGCACACCTGACCCCCCCATGAACCCCTCTGTGAGTGGTGAGGACGCCATGGTCCTTGTTGTTAGTTCATAGGGGTAAAAATGTAAGATAAACACTTAAATCTGTCAGAAAATCACTTAAAAGTAGTGAAATGATCTGTCCATGCAGCAAGATCATTTTACTTGACAAGTCCTCTTAAAATAAATGACCTCTAGACTAGAATGAAGCAGATCATAAATCTGAAAACAAGATGAATAACCTGATAGAAGTTTTAAAATCTTGCCCAGACCAAAGAAATTTGCATTGTACATTTCTGATTGAATTCTCGCACTGTGTTTAGATATCACATTTTAAACATGTTCACTAACATTAACATTTGGAGACAAAAATATGAATTGCTAAACTAATCCAAGAATCCCGTGCACTTGCAACATGTTTGTAGAGGTCAAAACTACAGGGTCAGCAGGATTTTAGATTACAATGTATTTTGTTGTTTGCAAAGGACATAATTGCAGTATATAAGATTGCAGCAAATGCTGAACACTAATGTGTGAATGCTCATTCCCTGCCCTGTGTCCATGTGGTCCCTCTCCACATGGTCCTCCTGTGGGTTTCGTTTTCTGAGACTTCCTGAACCCCTAGACCCGTCTCACCTTCCGTTGTGGTTTATGCACTAAGATAAAATATGGATTAAGGCGAGACTAAACCAGGACTAAATCAGAGCTAGGTGATTTCTGAAGCATTTTTGGACCACAGGAACCGTCATCCCATGAGCAGTAGGTGGTGCTCTAGCCTTTTGGCTCTCCACACTTGGTGCCACTGGTTATGCGAGCAAATGTTTATAGTAGGCAATAAATTATTTAACTATCAGATTTAAAAAAAAAATTATTATTTTTTTTTTTTTAAAGTGCTACAATCCCAACTGAACCTGTGTCACCAGAGCCTTAACCTGCAGACAGAGACACATCCAAGTTTGACCCATTCTTAGTATAGGTACAGACCAGGCCTCATGTGAAGCTCAGAACCTCCAGAATTCCCTCCCTGAGCTGCAGAGGCTGCACTAGCACTGACTCATGACTGGTGGTGGTTTCGGCTGTTTAGATAGTGACCATTCAGATCATTTTAGGTTTAAACCAACTGGATTTCAGCGTTCAAACCAACAACCCAAATGAAACTCATGTGAGGCTCATTCTGCTTTGTGATTAGAAAATCTATTTTGATTTTGATGTGAACCTTGTCACAGGACACAGGTAAGTCAAGTTTATAAAATTTTAAAAAGTGCCTTTAATGGGCTCATATTTCACTATTTTCTGTTATATGTTCTAATGTAGTTTCCTCATCACAAACAGACCTGGAGTGGTGTTTTGTTTCATTCACACATGTTTAACACACAATAGCAATAGCATATTTAAACAGCGTTCTTCTCTGATAAGGAAACCACTCTGTTCCACATTGTGATGTCATGTGGTAATACAGAAAGTGCTCCACTGTGTTTTTAAACTCCATACACCTTCACTAGAATCATGTGGATGATTTCAGCCCTGAAATTGCCAATCTCTACTGAACTGAAGGTAAAAGGTAGATGCTCCTTTGAAAACTACCACTGCATGGAACAGAGCACTTTGAGCTTTGGCGATGATAATAATGCAGGGTTACTCAAACATGTGAATAAAACAAAACACAACTCCAGATCTGTTTTTCATGAGGTAACAACATGGTTTAAAGCTCACAAGAGTCTATTTTGCATAATATAGAATTGAACAATAATTCTAGCTGTCCACATCTACATTACATATTTGTCCCCAGTGTGCATTAATGAAAGGAGGGCCTGGACACTGGTCAGTCTGCAGTCATTTATTATAAAACAGTAAAACAAACAAGAGGCCACACGATGAAGCGATGAGTTCAGGGACTGTGTGGACGTTCCGATGTGTGCTCACCTCTGCCACACTTTCCCAAAATACGAGAGTCGCCTATGAACGCAGTACGGGCCATGGGTGGGGTGGACCATGGGTGGAGCATGCAGAGAGGCATCCCTGTGGGTGCGTGGGTGGGGCAGGGGAGGGGCTTGGCTGTCCTCTCACATGCAGCAGGACAGGACTATAGACTGTATATAGAAGTGGACCTAGCTAACCTGCTTGCCGCTGCGTTCCCTTTAGGAACTCTAGTTTCAGTTCACTTTCTATTGAAAAAGTGTGGCCCCTCTGTCTGTAACGATTTCTCTCAGGCTTGTCATTCTGACCATAAAATGTTTGTTTTAACACGCTCTGCATGATCCTGGGGTTTTTATTTCACTACTGTGTCTGTAAATCAAGACATGAACAATAATAACAGACCAATCAGGAGCCTTCTTTCATTACCTCCAGGAACAGGTTTGATTGACAGCTATCATGCCTCGTTTCTAAGCCTTATTTGTTGGGGACGGGCTCCACAAATGTGGGGGTTGAATAATGGCACCACTTTCTGAAGCTCTTAATAATGAACTCTTGTTTATTTCTCCTGACAGAAGACACTGAAATATGTGCCAGTTTTTGTTTCATGTGGATAGGCTCAGTAATTACAGAGATATGAACCATAAACCAGGTCACACATCTGTGATCTGACAGTTACACAGCAAACTCCACCTGACAATCCTGACATGTCTCGAGTCAGTTTAAATGATGAACACTATGGTGTCCCTTCTAGTCCACTTCTATACACAGTATATGGATAGTACACAAAAAATAAAACGTGGGCTTGGACTCATGCACCTTTGGGCTGGTCCTTTTGGGGCAGTCCACTGAAGTGTCTCCTGGGCCGTTTGATCTCTAACTGTATGTCCAATGAGAGCGGCTTTGGCATTAAAACGGAGAGTGGGCTGTCCGATGGGGGAGGGTGGGGGGTCTTATTGCTGGGTGTGTTGCCTGTTTCCTGGGTTCAGAGCCTGTTCTCCAGCAGGTCCCAGGCCTCCTATAGTCCTGGCCTCACATGCTGATGTCCAGGGCCTCCTCCTCTTTGCTCCCTGTGAGGATCAGAACAAGATTCAGACCCACAACAGTAAAGTCAAGCCAAGTCAGGTAGAGTAAAATAAAGTAAAGTAAAGTAAAGTAAAGTCCAGTTCAGATGATCACTCTGAGAGTTTTTTACTGTGGAACATTCCAGATCACTGAGGGAGTACACTGACAATAATGAGACGGGTTTACTTTTTAACTCTTCTTTGCACACTCACAGTCACTCTACAGTGCACCATTCACGCACTCCTCACACTTGGTAGAAATTACTACAGCAGACTACAGCCACATTTGACCATGGTTCCCTCCCACCAGTGATTGGGCAAGCTGCCCCCGTGACCCAGCTGGATTAAGCGGGAGAAGATGGATGGATGGATGAAATTTTCCACAGAATGGCATTAAAGATCTATGCCTCTTCCAGCTAATGTAGTCCTGGCCTAGCTGAAGATCTGGAGTTTGGTTCTTGCGCACTGTGCATTGCTCCTGACACGTTTCCCTAGTGGCCTTAAAGGATGGACCAAATGCAGGGAAAGTGTAGCATATATAAGATACTTACACCTTACATTTATGCGAGGTATTTTATTGCAGTTATTGTACTGAATTATTGTATTGCTCAAAAATACAGTGAAAAACATGCATATTTACAGATCTGACCTGTAACTTGGCCTGGTTACATACATGTAATGCCATACTTTGGTTGATTTCAGGGAAGACAACAACATCCTCAAAGAGGCAAGCAGGCTGTGGAATCTTCACAGGAAAAGTTTCATATTGCACCTTTAAATTGAGGAATCAATTCCCTTTTACTGTGGGGGTCCGGGTCCCAGCTTTACATATTTGGAACCCCTGCCTCAAACCAGCCCTCACACACATTACATAGATGCATTACATAAATAAGGGTGAAGCATGGCTGTATGTGGACAGTACCTTTGTGGTCCTCTGTCAGGGCTCCGGCACTCTCCACCAGCTCCTTGGCCTCCACAGCCAGCTGCAGGGCAGGGTCCCGGGGGGAGTCAGGGGAGTCTGCAGAGGGGGAGGAGTGACTGCTGTGGACCAGAGCACAGGGTTATACATGTACTACATGTACGTACAGGTATATATACTCACACATAAGTGCACAGGGTTTTTATATATATATATATATATATATATATATATATATATATATATATATATATATATATATATATATACTGTATATATACACACACACACACACACACATAGGTATATACAGAAACATAAGTGCACAGGGTTACACATACAGACCGCTGAGGGCACAAGTTCAGGACTTACCCCCCCTCTGCACACAACATGTTGGGAGTGGACAACACTTTGTGGACATTCTGAAAGACACAATTGAGGAGAAGGGATAATGTACAATTTGTATTTTATATTGTATATCTGTAAGTTGTGCAGTCAATAAAAGTGTCATAATACTGTATGATATGATGGTAGTTGTGTTGACAGTGGGCATTGCTAAACCAGGACACATGCACAGGCCTATCTCATGAAGTTTCTTGGGTGCAGTGGTTTTCCCTGTACCACAACAAACATGGACAACAGAGTTCCACTGGGGCAAGACTCCCTTAAAAATGAAATTACAATTCAAATAAAAACACAATTCAGATTAAGATTTGACCCCCCCTGACCCCTGTGATCCCTCCGTACCTGTGCAAACCCCTCTGACCCCCCCTCTGTACTGTGCAAACCCCTCTGACCCCCCCTCTGTACTGTGCAAACCCCTCTGACCCCCTCTTTGTACTGTGCAAACCCCTCTGACCCCCCCTTTGTACTGTGCAAACCCCTCTGACGCCCCCTCTGTACCTGTGCAAACCCCTCTGACCCCCCCTCTGTACCTGTGCAAACCCCTCTGACCCCCCCTATGTACCTGTGCAAACCCCTCTGACGCCCCCTCTGTACCTGTGCAAACCCCTCTGACCCCCCCGCTGTAGCTGTGCAAACCCCTCTGACGCCCCCTCTGTACCTGTGCAAACCCCTCTGACCCCCCTCTGTACCTGTGCAAACCCCTCTGACCCCCCCTCTGTACCTGTGCAAACCCCTCTGACGCCCCCTCTGTACCTGTGCAAACCCCTCTGACCCCCCTCTGTACCTGTGCAAACCCCTCTGACGCCCCCTCTGTACCTGTGCAAACCCCTCTGACCCCCCCTCTGTACCTGTGCAAACCCCTCTGACGCCCCCTCTGTACCTGTGCAAACCCCTCTGACCCCCCCTCTGTACCTGTGCAAATCCCAGCAGTTTGCGGTTGGAGACCTCCAGGTGTCTACGACTGACCTCGGACCTCCTCAGCTGTGAGTCGATGGTGGAGAGTTTACGGGTCAGCTCACGTATGTCGTCCTACAGGCAAACAGAGGAGCGTCAGAGGGGATCGGGGGGTCAGAGAATCCACAACAAGTTGGTGTGCATGTGGGAGAAGCGCCTGTGTGTGTGGCACTGAAATTCTTGAACTAAAAATAATGACAAAATCTTAACTAAACAAAAAAGGAATGACTCAAACTAAATAGAAACAGGACATCCCAGTGGTGTGTAAAAAGAGCAGAGAGGAGGAGGAGAGAGGGCACACACACACACACACACACACACAGAAGTGCTGACAGGGCGCTCCTGTCTTACATAGTCACATACACAGTGTCACATAGTCACATACACTCTGAGGTCAAAGGTCAGCTGTATGTGCTGGATATATGTATATTTTTTATTGGGACTCTACCCACAATATATAGTCCAGATAAATCCAGATAAATCCATACTCCTATGAGGCATTATTCATCACTGTGGATACTGTGGCCCTGGGATAAACTGACAAAAGTGAGACTCCAACAAGGCCCAATTTCTCATCAACTGAAATAGAATAGAATAGAATAGAATGGAATAGAATTATTGTCTACCGAGATAGAAATTAGTCTTTGGAGCACCTCCCAGAATTCAGAAGCTCAACCTGTGGGTTCAGAGGATGGGAGGAGTCTGACACTATGTTCTGAGCTTTCTTCAGAGTCCTCTCCTTGTGCAACTGGCTCAGAGGTTTCTGGGGTCTCCCCACAAATATAGTGCCCACTGAAACTATTTTGTTTAATTTGTTCTTTGTTCTACAGGTCATGTGACCGTGCCACGCAATGATTAGTAACAGTGTTGAGCAGGATCAAAAGTGCATCATCCGTGCCTCTATTTCTTTTATAGGCTAACTGAAGTGAGGCTTGCAGAGGGGTTACTGAAGATGCTATATGGTTGGCCAAATCCTGTTCCATAGTTTTGCACAGTATAAATGTTATGGCAATAGGCCTGAAGTCCTTTGGTGAACTTGCACCAGGCCGTTTTGGAACTGGCCTGATTGTTGTGAATTTCCAAGTCAAAGGCAGAGTGCGAGTGACTAAAAGAAGCTGAAAAAGTCTTGTAAGAACATCTTTAAGTTGATGAGCACAATCTTTCAAAAGGCCTTCAGCCTATCCGGGCCTGTGGTCTTGTTAGGCTGCTGTCTGAGAAGGCTGGTCAGAACCTCATTACTGTTAATCTGAATGGGTGTCATAACTGGGAGATTACTGCAGATTTCATTACATTCTGCAGTGTCATCCATAGTATCAAATCTACAGTAAAATGTATTTAAACAATTGATAAAATCTAAATTATCACTAACACATTCATGCTTTTTGTTATTTCTGCCCATCAATGTGTTTAGACCAGCCCAAGCCTGCTGGATATTGCCAGTTAAAAAATTCGTTTCTGTCTTATTTTTATAATCAATTTTGGCTTTAGTGATTCTTCCCTCTCTCCATTTTTCATGTAGGTGTTCAGTGTCACCTGATAGATAAGCAGCACTCCTTTCAGCTATGCAGCAGTTCCTTTGACACCCAAGGTTTGTTAGGAAATATTTTTATCACCTTAGTTTCCGTCACAATATTTTCACAAAATTTTATATAAGATGTTAATGTGTCTGTGATTTCGTCAACACTACACGATTCAAAGAAAATATCCCAGTTGGTGTCCATAAAACAGTTCCTGAGTTGTTTTTTACTATTATCACTCCAAACTTGAATCTACTTGTGGAGAGAAAAGTGTTTGGTGCTGAAAAGCGTTTGGTGCTGTTGAATCTATAGACGTATTACTTCATCAGGGGTTTGTGCTTGTAACTCTGTGAATAAGACTGAAAGTGTGTGGGAACTTTATTTTGGACTGCAAACTGTTTCCAGACTGTTGGATTTCACGGTATAAGCTCTTAATGATTAGGCATTCAGATGCATTATATGCACAAAGCAAACGGGCTGTGTCTGGCACTCTCCCCAAACCAGATTTTACTTATTGTTCTTTTTTCATGCCTTTAAAGAGAAAAACTGTTGTTAGACTGTCTACCAAGTGTGTCCCGTTATCACCACCTGATGATATTCTCAGTGAATCAATAATGCTTCTGGCATCATGCTAGTCTTTGGGGAAAGAACATGTCCATATAAAAATACTCAGCCCACAGTTATAGCCCTTATTTAGAGTACAGCAGCAAAACCATCAGCCTCCTCAACCTCTCTACTTCCATGCTCTACCTCTGCAAACATAGCTATATATGATAGTGATAAACCGTAAGCCAAAGTGATAAACTGTGGGTATTACTGATTGTAATGTACACTTTATAGTTACACAAGTACTACTACAGTCAGGAGGCTTGTGGCACTGGGATAAGACACCTCTACACCTCCTGTACACAGTGAGGGTGTGGGAGGTGGACACAAACTTTGGACCCTGCTCCCGGTTTCCTGGTTCCCAGCTGATTCTTGAGGTCCCGGATCTCGGCTTCCAGGAGCCCAATGACCTCCTCGTAGTCCTGCTGTGCGCTGCTGCTGCCCCTCTGCTCCACGGCCTGAAGACGAGAGCGCAGCTTGACGTTCTCTTCCACTGTCACACACGCCTTCTGCACACACACCAGCAGCAGATACAGCAGCATTTACACAGCGCCTCTGTGTCTGTCTAAGATGTCAGTGCAGTTTAACAGGAGGACTGGTCCAGGAAGGTCAGGACACTTAACAGACAAACGTGTCCCTCCTCTGTGTCCTGCAGCATCATAGGCAGCCTTCAGGGGGAGCCAGGGGAACACAAAACCAAAGCCCTGTCCTAAATCTCTCTCAGCCCGCACCTTGTTTTGGCTGGTGATGCGATGGGAGATTCACTCTAAATATTTCCTCTGGAATGTCTTTTGTTACATTTGGTAGGAAAAGTCTGTTCCTTGCTGTAGCTCTTGTAGTCAAATCTGCCATTGCACAATTCACCATACAAAAGGTAGCAGCTTGTTTGGTCAGTAATCATATCACTACAACTTTACAATTATGGTATATTAAGCTACTTTTCTGACACACAGGCATCACACAGGTGGGAAATAATTTTTTCACCAAAATAAACACTCCAAAAAAGCAGTATTGTCTGTTTTACCTGCTAAAATGTATACAAATGTGTGTGGTGCTACTGTCCAGAAGGCTCTAGTCTAGGGGTGTCAAACTCATTTTGGTCTGGGGGCCACATACGACTTAATTTAATCTCAAGGGGGCCAGACCAGAAAACTCACAGCATAAATACTCAAAAATAGCAATAAGTACAAACATTTGTGCAGAGAAACATGTAAAATATTTTTATTGAAGAGAACACTTCCTTTATAAAATATTAAGAACAGCCTGAAACTGTCTCATTTTTGTGCAGTACAACTCAATACAGTAATTTTGAAAAAAATATATAAAACATTTTGATTTTATTAGTGCATGTGCATTTAATACAGAAATGATTTGAACTCAATGTTCTGCACATAAAAACAAAAAAAAAGCTCCAGACTCAGTGTTGGGAAGGTTACTTTTCAAATGTATTCCCCAACAGATTACAGATTACATACCCCAAAATGTCGTTTATAACGTAATCCATTAAATTACTTAACGTTAGTAACGTAGCCTAATCTGAATACTTTGGATTACTTGATATTGTCATGCTTTTTAAAACTACATGAATGCAAATTCTTGTTTGGTTTTAGACCTGGTTTTAGTCCTGGTTTAGACCTGGTTTTAGTCCTGGTTTAATGCTCGTTTAGTCCTGGTTTTAGATCTGGTTTATACCTGCTTTAGACCTGGCTTTGTCCTGGTTTTAGTCCTTGTGTTAGTTCTGGTTTAGAGGAGGAAGCACCGTCCACGCAGCGTAAGCGACAAGACACGATCCACGCGCAGTGTCCGCGGCGTACAGGAGGAGATGAGGTGTGTGCGTACGGGAGGAGATGAGGTGTGTGCGGTGTACGGGAGGAGATGAGGTGTGTGCGGCGTACGGGAGGAGATGAGGTGTGTGCGTACGGGAGGAGATGAGGTGTGTGCGGTGTACGGGAGGAGATGAGGTGTGTGCGTACGGGAGGAGATGAGGTGTGTGCGGCGTACGGGAGGAGATGAGGTGTGTGCGTACGGGAGGAGATGAGGTGTGTGCGGCGTACGGGAGGAGATGAGGTGTGTGCGTACGGGAGGAGATGAGGTGGGGGCGTACGGGAGGAGATGAGGTGTGTGCGTACGGGAGGAGATGAGGTGTGTGCGTACGGGAGGAGATGAGGTGTGTGCGGCGTACGGGAGGAGATGAGGTGTGTGCGGCGTACGGGAGGAGATGAGGTGTGTGCGGCGTACGGGAGGAGATGAGGTGTGTGCGGCGTACAGGAGGAGATGAGGTGTACGGGAGGAGATGAGGTGTGTGCGGTGTACGGGAGGAGATGAGGTGTGTGCGGCGTACGGGAGGAGATGAGGTGTGTGCGTACGGGAGGAGATGAGGTGTGTGCGGTGTACGGGAGGAGATGAGGTGTGTGCGGCATACGGGAGGAGATGAGGTGTGTGCGGCGTACGGGAGGAGATGAGGTGTGTGCGTACGGGAGGAGATGAGGTGTGTGCGGCGTACGGGAGGAGATGAGGTGTGTGCGTACGGGAGGAGATGAGGTGTGTGCGTACGGGAGGAGATGAGGTGTGTGCGTACGGGAGGAGATGAGGTGTGTGCGTACGGGAGGAGATGAGGTGTGTGCGTACGGGAGGAGATGAGGTGTGTGCGGCGTACGGGAGGAGATGAGGTGTGCACGGCGTACGGGAGGAGATGAGGTGCGTGCGGCATACGGGAGGAGATGAGGTGCGTGCGGCATACGGGAGGAGATGAGGTGTGTGCGGCATACGGGAGGAGATGAGGTGTGTGCATACGGGAGGAGATGAGGTGTGTGCGTACGGGAGGAGATGAGGTGTGTGCGGTGTACAGGAGAAGATGCGGTGTGCGCGCTGTACAGGAGCAGGTGCACACGGTCTATGGGTTCACGTAGGGTATGCGAGAAGATACAGCGCATGGGAGGAGGCGCGGCGCACATATTAAAAGGATGTTTACATTGCTCTTATGCTTATCTTATGTTCTGTTTGGGTTTCAGGCAATGAGTGGAATTACCGAAATAAAAAGGGCTATAGCCCGAAATGTGAAATGTGAAAATACCACCGTATAATCCATTTATTTCAACAAAGTAACTGTAATCTAATTACCACTCATTGAAACAGTAACTATAATGGAATACAGTTATTGTTATTGTTATTGTTATTATTATTATTATTATTATTATTATTATTATTATTATTATTATTATTATTATTATTATTATTATACAGTTAAAAATGGGTGCCACTAAATGGTATATTTATCTACATTTTTTTATGAGCCTTAAAAATTACAATTTCTAAAAAACAACAACATTTTTTTCAATTTTTGCTGAGTGTATTTTTATTACAAATCAGCTGAGGACCGGATCAAGTCTGTAGGTGGGCCGGATCCGGCCCCTGGGCCATATGATTGACACCCCTGCTCTAGTCCTTGTTGGCTGTTACCTCCTGCATGGATATAACAAGCGCTGTGATTGGCTGTTACCTCAGAGGTCTTCTGTAGCTCCTCCTCCAGAGTCTTCTTACTGCTCTCCGTGTCTTTCAGCATCATCTGAAACAATGCAACAACTGCTTAGTCAATCCAGAGGTTTAAACAACTAATACTGCAGTGCAAAGGACAGGTGGAGGTAAGTGGAGGTAGGTGGATGTAGGTGGAGGTAGATGGATGTAGGCGGGTGTAGGTGGAGGTAGTTGGAGGTAGGTGGAGTTAGGTGGAGGTAGGTGGATGTAGGTGGGTGTAGGTAGTTGGAGGTAAGTGGAGGTAGGTGGATGTAGGTGAAAGTAGTTGGAGGTAAGTGGAGGTAGGTGGAGGTAGGCCAACCTTGAGCTGTCTCATCTGGCTCTGCAATTGTCGCACCTCAGACTGAAAGCTCTCCATCTCCTCGGAGCTACAGCTGCACTCCGACTCGTAGGTCTGTGCCAAAGCACTCAGGTTAGCACCTCGTGAATATGTGACTATACCCACCAAAAGCACTGTCACAACAGCCACTTGAAGTAATACATTTTGAAGCAAAATCAACTGTTATGAACTTTTGACCAGATTATACTTGTTTTCCCTCACCACTGATGTTCTGTACTTGTATTTGGACGCATGTTTGAGCAGCTTCTGTTTTTACCACGGGTACAACACTGATCTAAATTGCTTGTCATTTCAGATCAGTGTTATGAAAACTTCCAAATGATACAATAATGACACACGGCTGTCATAGATGAGAACTATATAGCAGACACCAACAATAGGCCTGATCAAGTGCTCACCGGGGAATGGAAGGCGGACGTGTCCATCAGGCTGGCTGCCTCCTGATAGGTGAACATGAAAGGCCCCGCCCCCATACCCAGCTCCTCCAGACGCTCCTGGAAGAGGCCTTGTGTGGCCTCCACAAAGTCTGAGGACAAAAGGACGATCAGCACACGACCAGACTACAGCACAGCAGCTACAATAGTACTTTAAGTGGAACTATGCCCCACTGTGTCCATGATGTTTTAACTGGGTTATCTAGTGTTCCAAGTCATTTTTGGCAATTTTTGTATAAACTATTTTTGCAGCTTTTTACTACAAAATATACTACTATAAAAACCTAAAGCCAGGAACACACAGCATGCAGGACCTTCGGTGGCTGAAGGCCTGTGTAATTCAAGGCAATGTGGGGATGAATTTGAGTTTGACACTTGTCTTAGCCAATCATATTTCACTGAGTTACGGGCGGGATCATAATCCAGGCCTTGGCAAATACCCATCTTTTATCTGGACTAACAGTGGGATTTATTTTCAAAGATGAGCGGTCTGTGCTTGTTATATAGTTGTCCTGAAACATTCAGAAGAGCACCTAAAAACAACCACGCTACAGCCTGGGACTTACTGACAGGCACAAAATGAATGACCTGTTCCTTACACATGGCCTGACATGTTCACAGAGTGTGGATTAAACAACTCATGTGAGAAGAAACAGCGCTGAGTGGGGAAATAAAATGGAACCGTGTGGTGGTGATGTAAAGTGATCTATGTCCAGTCCTTTTTGATTGGAGCTAAAGGGATGATATTAAACATGTTTAATGTTTCCAACATTACAGTTGTATTCAGTGGGCGTGTGGCCGTAATCGTTCTGCTCTGTGGCTATATTGCCCATCACCTGATGGGTTGTGATGATAAGGTGTCTCACACATACCCGTGCAGGTGCTTCACACACACCTGAGTGGGTGCCTCACACACACCTGTGCAGGTGCAGAGTGGCAGAAAGGCTGTCTGCGGGCGCTTTGGTGCTTTTACTTAGATCACAAGTTAGAGCAAATATGAGTGTCTGAAGACCGAGGTCTTGAGGGCACGGTTCGCCACTGTTAAAAACTAAGCCCAAAAAACAAAAAGTTTCAAAAACCACCAAACCACCAAAAACCAGGTAGCCACAAAAGCAGCTGACCGCTCCACTGTTGTTCCATTGCTCCACTGTTTATTCAATTATTATTTTCACTGTAGACCTGTTACAAGTGGCTAAACTCGCCCAGTAAAGTCTGATCGTTTTTCCCATGGACAGACACCCATGCTGCAGTGCTGCATGCACATGTCCTGCTGGAGCTGCTGGTGTGGTTATCCTCGAGTTAACGTGCGACTGTATGTTTAGGGCCTAAGTGTGTGCTGCCTCCAGGGGTAGTAGTATGTGACATCGCACAGGACTGACCTGATAACAGCCTAGCTGCATGGGCAGTTTGAAGTGAAGATACCTGTTGGACCAATCACCCAGTTGTCTCAAACATTGGGGTCTAGTGTGGGATATAAATCAAATGTGTATGCAAACTGTTGGGGCGCACATGTGTAGGACTGCATGTAGGGGGCGTACCTCCATAGGACACAGTACCCTGGGGGTCTGGACTCAGAACCAGTTGGAGTTTGTTCCTCTGCTCCTCTGTGACCTCTAACCCCAGGAAGCGGAGTGCCTGCAGGGCATATACAAAGGTCAGGACCACACTGCCCCCTGCTGGACCCACAGATTCCAGCAGTCACATTAGTGTCAAGACAAATGGAGATAGCATCAATTTAGCCTGAGCCTCATACAGAAGGATTTATTTAAAAAAAAAAAAAATAATAATAAAATCTAATTCCAAGTCTGATTTATTAAGGTTTAAACATTAATTTTCAGTTATATCTAGTTTAGTCATATACTAAATAAGATACCAAAAATCACCTATAATAATATTTTTATTATTATATTACTATTACATTTTAATATATAATATTTCAATGAAAAAAAACAAGACAGTTGAACCTGGCTCTTTTCATGTTTCTGTTTTAAATGCCCCAAAAAGTGTGGCTATTTTTACACATAAAATGCTTTATCTTCATAAGAAAACAAACAAATGTGTCATATATTCTTTTCTTACATTTATGTAGGTAAACTACAGGAGAAGTTTCAGAATGATATCTTTACATTTAAGATTCACCTGCAGTGTTGCCTTAAACTCCCATTGCAGCTGCATGGCAGCTTTGGTTTGTGGGGTGCCCCAACACTCCCTCAGTTTCTCATCCTCTCACATCTTCACTTCTCATCATCTCCTCATAGTCTTCTCTTTTGCACAATAAGTTCATTTAAATAAAAACATACATGTGCATAACAATATTTGCAATATACTATGCAGTCCTACTCTAACGCTGATTAGTCTGAGCGGTGCGTGGGGTGCTCTGCACCTAGACGTCTCGGCTAAACTGGGGACACAGGCCTCTGAGCTGGACTAGAGGCCATGTTTGACCGGGGCTTTATGTTCATAGATTCATAGACATGTAGTCCCATGCATTTGTGGCCTCCACAGCCACAGCCTGACCTGCCTTCACTGTTTGTACACATAGTGAAACTCAAGATCAAGCTAATGTTTGCCTCCAGGTTATATCAGGTCTAAACCTGTTTACACACGAATTAAACCAGGATATGTCTGTACTGATTATAAAAAACTAAATCTGAACTTTTCTGGTGGAGGTGATCAAATGCCTTTTTTTCCCATGGAAATGCTATTGCTTTGTCTGGAATGTTTCACAATATGGCATTAACATGATGGAGACCAAACCAGACCAAGTTGCAGGTCAGATCTGTGGAGAGGTGACCCCACTCACAGTCAGAATGCCTGTTATGCCTCGTATTTTTGAGCTATAAAACCCCATGTAGAACTGTAGAACTGTTAAAAGTCATACTATAACACAATAATGACATGTCCATAGAAATAAGCAGGTGATGGACATCCAATCAAAATGTTACACAGTGCACCTTTAAGTCAAAGTGGGCCCAGACTCACCAGGTCCAGCTTGTCAGCCTTGAGTCGGATGTAGGGGTCCAGGGTGATCTTGGGCTTGGTCCCTGTGGGTGACCTTTGACCAGTGGGCGACCTTTGACCAGTGGGCGACCTCTGACTTGTTAATCCTGAAGGACAGAAGACACAAGGCTCAATACAAACCCTGACACTTACAGCCGGGCAGGAACAGAGCAACAGATTTGTTAATGAAAGCTCAAACAGCAGCTGATGCAATGTGCACTGTTGTGTTCTTCAACAAGGCCCTTCACCCACCTGTGATGTGTGTTGTGTGTTGATGGTTGTTGGAGGCACACAGGAGCCTCATTTCTGTCAGTCTGCCCAAAGGCAGTTGTGGCTACAGTAGTAGTTTACCCCCACTGAGCATGGAGTGAGTGAATAATGCCCTGTAAAGTGTCTTTGAATGTCCAAAAAGTGCTATGTAAAATATTTAATTTTTTTCTGTATTTTTCCTGTAATTTTAATTGTTACATTAAAGTCCTATATTATGCACAATTGGCTCTTGTGAGCTTTAAGACATGTTAGAATATTGTTACCTCATCAAAATATACCTGGAGTTGTGTTTTGTTTCATTCCCACGTGTTTGGGTAATCCCCTCCAAATGCTCCAAATGCTTTGTTCCAGGTTTTTAAGTTAACTTCTCCTTTTACCTTTAGCTCAGTAGAGATGGGAGATTACAGGGCTGAAATTACCCAATGATTCTACTGAAGGTGTATAGAGACACAGTGGAAGACTTCCCGTCTTAAGATGGAGTGTTTGAGACAAGAACTCAGCCTAAATATGCAGGTTTGGGTGTTAAACGTGTGAATGAAACAAAACACAACTCCAGGTCTGTTTGTGATGAGAAAACAACATTATAACAGAAGATAGCTTAACCTTTAGTATTTTGGTGAGGAGCAGGTGATGATAGCCACTCTAAGGTAAGTTCCTTACAGCCAAAGTGTTCTGTGCATTTCTATAAACATGTTAGTACACATATCACACTCATATTGTCATAAAACCCCGTGGTAATAAATGGAATCAGAGGTATGAGTGTATGAGTGAGGGCGAGCTGACGATGAAAAGCCTGTAGAGTGGAGGTACCTGAATAGGCAGAGCAGAGCTGAGAGGAGGAGGTGGGCTGGAGACAGGCCTACTTATTAATGTGATCAATCCTGTCCCGCAATAACACTATTCAGTTCAGACTGCTACCCGTCAACCTGGTGTTACCAAGACTAAGTGGGATAATAGCTGTGGCAAATATTTGTCATAGTTTTATCATAGTTTCATCATATTATAGAGGCAGTTTGTGGAAAAAAAGAAAAATGCAAAAGAGTAAACAGAAATTCAAATGCTTAACACAATACTTTACACACAAGGAACTAGGGTTGTCAAAAACCTGACACTATGGTAATCAATATTCAAACTAGCATTGAAACTAGATACTAATATGGGCAAGTATCAATACTAAAAAGTCCAGAAAGACAGAAACGCACCTTTCCTGAATAGCTTTAGAATTATGTTGAGCTGTATCAGAGCACATAGACTAGTATATGGCCATGGAGCAGTATGGAACCTACCTGGACCACTGAGGGACACACATATAAGACCACATTCTATTGTCTAAAGAAAGAGGGGTTTTTATTATCACCGTGGTATTGGAATTAGTATTGAGTCTATTCCTTGGTATCGGAATTGAGTTTGAGAAATGTGTCATGACAACACTAAGGAACCCATTTCCTCACAGATGAATCATTCATTTAACAAAATAGCAAGTTAACGAAATAACTAAATATTTCATTCACACGTTTGAATAATCGCTTTTTTATCTGTCTGCATCTCCAATGCTCAAAATGCTCTGTTCTTTATGATGTCATGAAGCTATAGTTTTCAGATTGGCAACGGCAGATCTGAAATTTTCCAAATGATGTAGGTGAGGTAGTTGGAGGTAAGTGGACGTAGGTGGATGTAGGTGTAGGTAGTTGGAGGTAAGTGGAGGTCTATGGAGTTTGAAAACACAGTTTTAGTATTACCACATGACATCACAAGGTGGAACAGAGTGTTTTCAGTTTGAAAGAAGAACTGATGAGGAAACAGCATTATAACATAGGATCTTATAAATTAGACAAGCTCTTTTAAAGGATGACCGTGTTGTTAAAGTCCAAAAGCCTATGCTGGGTATTTTTGACCTCTTTTATAGGGGTTTTCAATGGTTTTAAGTGTTGTGAGGCAAGAGACCAAGTGGTTAAACAATAATCTATGTGAGAAAGAATCATGGAGTGGAAATACGTTCTTGGAGCATTCATGTTTAAGTTGTTCCTGATATGACAAAAATTCCGAATACTGAACTGGATTACCTGGGAGACTTTTCAAACATGCCTTTGGAAGGACAATACTGGATCTAGAATAACTCCAAGGTATTTCAATTCTGGGACCAGATCAAGTTCTACATTAAGAAAAAAAATGGATTGCTTCAATTCAGTATGACATTTGAGAAGTACATAAAGACAGTTTTTTTTGTTGTTTAACAATAGGCACAAATCCTTGAGCCAGCGATGCACAGACGACAGGGCAGCTATGAGGTCATTAATAACTTGCTGAAAGCTTTTGGGGCGGCACAGTGACTGAGTGTCAACACTCAGGCCTCACAGCAAGAAGGTTGCGGGTTTGATCCCTTTCTGTGTGGAGTTTGCATGTTCCTCCCCGTGTCTGGATGGGTTTCCTCCGGGTACTCCGGTTTCCCCCATCAACCTAAAACATGCCCACACCCCTATGAACTAACATCAAAGACCATGACATCCACCCTCCTGTGGGCTCCACTCACAGAGGGGTTCATAGGGGGGTTCAGGCGCTATGAGTATTGGCCAGCAAGCTGCCCCCGCAACCCAGCTGGATTAAGCGGGAGAAGATGGATGGATGGATGGATGGATGAAAGCTTTTGGCTTGAGTGTAGATCTGCAACCTTTTTTGCAGCACAGATCAGTTTTATGTCAGTCATATCTGACAGTATTTCACAGCCAGGGGGTTTGGGATGATTCATTCTGTACACTTGTTTCTCTTGCATATGATTAGGAATCAATCTGATCCGATGCTGGTATCAAATATTGGCACCAATACTGAAAATTTTACTGGACCCAATATCGAGTCAGTCGATATCCTGATTGGGCATCTTTGCTGATTTAATAAAACTATTTGTTTTCTTCTGGCTCTTGGCAAGGGTGGACGCTTTTTCTCTCCTCTCCTGCCCCTTATCTTTCCTGCTTTTTCCTGCTATGTCTCATCTTGTCTAATGTGTCTTATTCCTTGACTCTCTCCGCTTTACTCTCCAAAACTAAATCAACTATGGATTTGATTTGGTCTGATAACAAATTTGACACTTTAACAAGACAAGCAGGGTCGGGCAAACCTGTTCTTCGGACTCAGAGGATCTATCTATTTGGAACGGGATTACGGGACTTTACACATTGGAATTTACGCTTGGACCTGATTTTCCAGAAATTCAAATACTGAGGCTGCTTGTCAAAGCCCCCCTTGGCTGCCCGGAAATCGGAGTGAGGGGCAGAGCTTTGAGTACTCGAACATTGTGACTCTGAGCTGGGGTCACGGTCACTGACCGCTGATGGACATACTTGGACATGGTAGCTCTAAATTGCAATTTTTGGATAAAATCTGGAGGAAACTTGGAGTTCTGCATAGAAATGACCTTGAAGACCAATGGACAAAGAGAGCAGTGTTGTAGAAAATGGATGCAGCTGCTCGCTCTAAAACCAAAACAACCCAATCTTATCTTTTGGCCTCCCCAAGAAGCACTGGTCACGACCAAGACCGGGCTGGTGTCAAATCGCCCCGAGATTACGGCGGAGGGAGCCTGGCCCCTCCCCAACCCCTCGCAGCTTCGTACCTCTGACCGGGTGGGTGGGCCTGTTGCATTCAGCGCCGTCAGGGCTGCAGGATCCGGATGGCTGCTTGCCTACGTTAGACTTCCTCCAGACCACTCCCCTACCCTGTTGCTAGTCCTGTGGAATGTTTGTACTGTGTTTTGACTATGTTGCTGATGCTCGGAGGTGTTTTTTATTTTGTGTACTCATTCCATACAATGCCCCATTAGGAGCATGGTCTGGGGGCGGTTCTCTTTTTTTCTCCTCCCACTGTCCTCATGTCTTGCTGTTTTTTTTTTTGTTTATTTCTTTCTTTCTTTGTTTATCTGCTACCTGTCTTCCTGTCTTGTCTCCCCCATGTAATACTGTTTTTGTATGTTGTAATGTACGGACGGGGTGACAGGTCCAATTTCGATTGCTTTGTATGTCTTGTACATGTGAAGGAATTGACAAATAAAGGCTACTACTACTACTACTATTTACATTTTTAATCACTGTGCTGGTATTGGGTGATATAGGGATATTTAAATCCATGGCATCGGAATGGGTACTGGAAGTGAAAGAGCTGTATCGGTGCATCCTTAATATGATCCCTTTAGCCCTGTTCTCGGTGTTCTGGCATAGGCTGTCCCTGTTAGCCCCTCCCACAGGAAGTGTCACACAGTGATCAGCTCTGTTACTGTTCCACGATGGATCTTCCCGTGCACGCTCAGACAGGCTCATCTGTTTAACAGGATTGGCTTCTGGATGACGTACAAACATTCAGAGATTGTGCACAGGGGTCAGAGGTCACAGGACAGGAGCCACAGGTCAGGAGGGAGACACATTTCAGCACAATAACCCCCAGTATTGTTATTTTAATTCTATAGGGTATGAACTGCTAACACAAATGATATTCAGATCAAATTATTTTTAAAAAGCTAAAACAACACATTAACATGTTTAATACATTTCCCTTTTCATTTTGAATGCTCCAAGTATCCCCTCTTAGAGTGACTTATCGTGCTCTCCATGCTAAGTCACTTCTCATTCAGAGCACTGAATTAGAGGTAAGATCGGGCCTAAAAAATCCAGCCCGACCCGACCCGACCCGCGGGTATTAAAGCCCGACCCGACCCGAGCCCGACCAATTAACTTGATCTGTTACAGGAGCCGCTCTGGCTCTGGCTCATGCTCTGCGCACAAATTTAACTGTTTATTTATTTTTAAAAAGTCAGCGAGAGAGAAGCCCGGCCCGACCCGACCCAAAGCAAAGATTGACATTTTAGGCCCGACATTCGGGTCGGGTCGGGCTCGGGCTCGGGCTTAAGATCTTACCTCTACACTGAATACAATCAGGATGCATCCCGCTAATGAAACTACTGCACATCACATCGGGTTTGTCAAGTTGCTGTGTACAGTTTTGTATCATGTTTGTGTATTTGTTTGGAGAATTGTTGTGTGGGAGCGTGGGTGATGCAGGCTTGTGGTCACAGAATGTTACAGCTAATCGTAAATCGTAAGGGTTCAAACATGGGCTGGGAGAGACCGCTCAAACATGCATGGATGACATCTAAAACCTCTTCAGACATATTTTTGATGAGGGAACAATGTTATATCCTGGTAGAAAGCTCAAAAACATCTATTTTGCATAATACTCCCTCATTAATGTAACAGGTACAATGGAGGGTGAATGGAGGGTTACAGGGATATCAGGACACACCAATCCATCCCTAGCATGTAGATGCATGGGCTTTGTGTTAGTGCTAGGACCTGACTGACCGGACCAACTGTATCATGTCCTGAGCAGAGACTGGACAAATAAAAGTGTAGGCTTTTGAGTAAAGATTTCATCAAATAAGTGCCCACATACATTAAGTAAAACTCACATACTATGTTTAATATCACAAAAACATTTAGAGAAGTTATCAATCAATCAGTCAATCAATAATCACTTTATTTATCCCCAAGAGGCAATTAAAAGGCACAGAGAGTTGCAGTGTACAGTACAACAATATAAAATTCCACATAATAAAAAAGCCACACACATACATTCATTCAGACATATGAGCGCATGTTTAAAGTGCTTTGATGTTGCAGAGCTGAGGAAGGGACGGCTTAGCATTCAGAAGCCAGACAACTGAAGGAACAAAGGTATATTTCCTCCTCTGAGTCCTACAGCGAACACAGCGCAGTCTGCGTCCTGATGGCAGCCATTCAAATCTGGAGTGTAAGACATGTGAGGGGTCCCTGAGAATTTTGAGAGCCGCCCTCACAGCCTGTTGGTCACACAGAGCAGGAAGAGGTCTCACTGGTTGACCAATTATTTTATAACAAACATTAGCCCCTCCTCGAACCGCCACCTTAACGTGGTGGAGGGGTTTGAGTGCCCAAATGATCCCAGGAGCTATGTTGTCGGGGGCTTTATGCCCCTGGCAGGGTCACCGAAGGCAAACAGGTCCGGGGGGATGGGTCAGACGAAGAGCGGTTCAGAAAACCCCTATGACGATTAAAATTCAGAGGCCAGTTACGTCGCCCAGAATGGCGACACCAGGGCCCCACCCTGGAGCCAGGCCTGGGGTGGGTGCACACCGGCGAGCGCCTGGTGGCCTGGCCTTTCCCCACGGGGCCTGGCCAGGCCCAGCCCGAAGAAGCGACGTGGGGCCGCCCTCTGGTGGACCCACCACCTGCAAGAGGACCCATAGGGGTCGGGTGCGGAGAGATCTGGGCAGCAATCGAAGGCGGGGGCCTCGGCAACCAGATCTCCGGACATGGAGACTAGCTCTGGGGACATGGAATGTCACCTCACTGGGGGAGAAGGAGCCTGAGCTTGTGCGGGAGGTCGAGCGTTACCAGCTAGATATAGTCGGTCTCACCTCCACGCACAGTTTGGGCTCTGGAACCCAACTCCTTGAGAGGGGTTGGACTCTCCATTTCTCTGGCGTTGGCCGTGGGGAGCGGCGGCGAGCTGGTTTGGGCCTGCTCATCACCCCTCAGCTCAGCCGCTGCGTGTTGGAGTTCACCCCGGTGAACGAGAGGGTCGTCTCCCTGCGCCTTCGGGTCGGGGACAGGTCTCTCACTGTGGTGTCGGCCTACGGGCCGAATAGCAGTGCAGAGTACCCGGCCTTCTTGGAGTCTCTGGGAGGGGTACTGGACAGTGCACCAACCGGGGACTCCGTTGTTCTGCTGGGGGACTTCAACGCCCATGTGGGCAACGACAGTGACACTTGGAGAGGGGTGATTGGGAGGAACGGCCTCCCCGATCTGAACCCGAGCGGTGTTCTCTTATTGGACTTCTGTGCTAGTCACAGTTTGTCCATAACGAACACCATGTTCGAGCACAAGGGGGTCCATCGGTGCACGTGGCACCAGGACTCCCTAGGCCGGAGGTCGATGATCGACTTTGTTGTCGTGTCATCTGACCTCCGGCCATGTGTCTTGGACACTCAGGTAAAGAGAGGGGCAGAGCTGTCAACTGATCACCACCTGGTGGTGAGTTGGGTCCACTGGTGGAGGAGGAAGCCGGAAAGACCTGGCAGGCCCAAGCGTATCGTGAGGGTCTGTTGGGAACGTCTGGCGGAACTTTCTGTCGGTGTGGCCTTCAACTAACACCTTCTCCCGGATCCCGGAGGAGGCTGGGTACATGGAGCCCAAGTGGGCTTCGTTCTCGACCTCTATTGTCGATGTGGCTGCTCGTAGCTGTGGCCCTAAAGTCTGTAGTACCTGTCGCGGCAGCAATCCCCGAACCCAGTGGTGGACACTGGAAGTAAGGGATGCCGTCAAGCTGAAGGAGTCCTACCGGGCCTTGCTGGCTCAGGGGACTCCTGAAGCAGCTGACAGGTACCAGCGGGCCAAGCGTGCTGCAGCCCGGGCGGTTGCAGAGGCAAAAACTCGGGTCTGGGAGGAGTTCGGGGAGGCCATGGAGGAGGACTATCGGACAGCCTCAAGGAAATTCTGGCAAACCGTCTGGCGCCTCAGGAGGGGGAAGCAGTTCTTCACCAACACTATTTACAGTGCGGGGGGAGAGCTGCTGACCTCGACTGGGGATGTTGTCGGGCGGTGGAAGGAATACTTTGGGGATCTCCTCAATCCCACCGTCACGTCCTCTGAAGAGGAGGCCGAGGCTGGGGACCCAGAGGCGGACTCACCCATCACCCTGGCCAAAGTCACTGAGGTGGTTGGAAAGCTCCTCGGTGGCAAGGCTCCAGGGCTGGATGAGATCCGTCCTGAGAACCTTAAGTCTCTGGGTGTTGTGGGGCTGTCTTGGCTGACACACCTCTGCAACATCGCGTGGCGGTCGGGAACAGTACCTTTGGACTGGCAGACCGGAGTGGTGGTCCCTCTGTATAAAAAGGGGGACCGGAGGGTGTGTTCCAACTACAGGGGAATCACACTCCTCAGCCTCCCCGGTAAAGTCTATGCCAGGGTACTGGAGAGGAGAATTCGGCCGATAGTCGAACCTTGGATTCAAAAGGAGCGGTGTAGATTTCGGCCTGGTTGTGGAACACTGGACCAGCTCTACACCCTCCATCGGGTGCTTGAGGGTTCATGGGAGTTTGCCCAACCAGTCCACATGTGCTTTGTGGACCTGGAGAAGGCATTCGACCGTGTCCCTCGTGGTGCCCTGTGGGGGGTGCTCCGGGAGTATGGGGTCCGGGGCCCTTTGCTAAGGGCTGTCTGGTCCCTGTATGGAGCAGGAGCTGTGTTCCCATTGCCGGCAGTAAGACAGACTTGTTCCCGGTGCATGTTGGAGTCCGCCAGGGCTGCCCTTTGTCACCGGTTCTGTTCATTGTATTTATGGACAGAATTTCTAGGCGCAGCCAGGGGCCGGAGGGGGTCCAGTTCGGGGACCACAGGATCTCATCTCTGCTTTTTACGTTTTTGCGGATGATGTTGTCCTGTTGGCTCCATCGAACCAGGACCTGCAGCGTGCACTTGGGCAGTTTGAGTGTGAAGCGGCTGGGATGAGAATCAGCTGTTCCAAATCCGAGGCCATGGTTCTCGACCAGAAAAAGGTGGATTGCCCTCTCCGGGTGGGTGGGGAGTCTCTGCCTCAAGTGGAGGAGTTCAAGTATCTCAGGGTCTTGTTCACGAGTGAGGGGAGGATGGAGCGTGAGATTGACAGGCGGATTGGTGCGGCGTCGGCAGTGATGCGGTCACTGCATCGGACCGTTGCGGTGAAGAGGGAGCTGAGCCGAAAGGCGAAGCTCTTGATTTACCAGTCAATTTACGTTCCTACCCTCACCTATGGTCATGAACTCTGGGTAATGACCGAAAGAACGAGATCGCAGATACAAGTGGCCGAAATGAGTTTCCTTCGCAGAATGGCCGGGCGCTCCCTTAGAGATAGGGTGAGGAGCTCGGTCACACGGGAGGAGCTCGGAGTAGAGGCATGTCCCACCGGTAGGAGGCCCCAGGGAAGACCCAGGACACGTTGGAGGGACTATGTCTCTCGGCTGGCCTGGGAACGCCTCGGGGTCTGTCCGGAGGAACTGGAGGAAGTGGCTGGGGAGAGGGAAGCTTGGGAGCCCCTGCTTAGACTGCTGCCCCCGCGACCCGGCCCCAGATAAGCGGAAGAAGATAAATGGATGTATGGATTAGCCACTCTGATCAACTGAGACCTGTTTTGAACACTGACAGAGTAGAACCAGCAAATACATGAAAAAGACAGAATGCTCTCAATAAATGCGTGGTAAAAGGTCATCATAATGTTTTTCTGACATCAAATGACCTTAACTTCCTCAGAAGATACTGCCTCTGATAGCATTTTTTAGAAGCTCTTCTGTGTTCACTGAAAATTTTAACAAATCATCAAAAAATGTTCCAAGGTATTTGTACTCATGTACTGTCTCTACAGGCTTGCCCCGGATAGTACAGGTGACTGATTCTGCCAGCTGTCTCTGCTTGTTAGAAAAAGTCACAATCATGTCCTTGGTTTTACAAATGTTAAGTTCTAGACCAGAGTTCTCACACCATGTCGCGGACTCCAGCAGAGCAGGACTGTGACACAAGGATGGAGCAGAGAGCAAGGACAGCAGGACCGTATCATCCGCAAACTTGACCAAATGACAGTTTGGCTGAGTTGCTCTACAGTCATCTGTATATATGATGTAGAGCAGGGGGGATAAAACACACCCCTGAGGAAATCCTGTAGTGGTATGGACAACTTCTGACAGTAAATTATTCTCCATCACTCTCTGTGACCTGTTTGTCAGGAAATTGATGATCCATAATATGAGTTGATGGTCCAGGTGGAAAAAAGTGGTCAGCTTTTCGGCAAGGATATAAGGCTGCAGTGTGTTGAACGCAGAAGAGAAGTCAGCAAACAGATGCCTGGCAATGGTGTTTGGGGACTACAGATGTTTGTGGATAAATGTTTTGGCATCATCCACACCCCTGCCAGGCCTATACGTGAATTGCAGAGGGTCCATCAGTGGATCAACAATTCCAGTAATGTGGCTCTTGAGAAGCCTCTCTAAAGCTTTCATCACTAGTGACGTCAGGACCACTGGTCTCAGATCATTAAGGACCTTTGTGGATCCTTTCTTAGGGACTGGGATCACAGTGGATTGTTTCCACACATCTGGCATTGTGCTGCTGTTGATGGAGCTTTGGAAGAGCTGCTTAAAGACACCTCCCAGCTGCACAGCACAGTGTCTCAGATTCTGTCCACAAATGTTATCTGGTCCAGTGGCAGTGCCAGTTCTAATCCTTTTCAGGGATCGCACTACGTCCTCCTCACTGATGGTGAGGGATGTTCCACTGGGAGTGAGAGAAGAAGCCACACTATTGAGCTGAGAGGAATTATTTCTCTCAAACCTTGTGAAGAAGAGGTTGAGGTCATTTGGGAGAGATGTTGAGTTGTGACCATCAACTTGAATGGGCTTAGGTCTAGATGAGACAGTACGGCTGCCATATTCTTGAGTCCCTGTTAGGCAGAGTGGAGATTACCTTGAGTAAAAGAAAGCTCCACCTTGCTTTTATACTTGAGCTGAGCCTTTCTGATGGCACGTTTAATCTCCTTGTTTACCTCCTTCCTCTCAGACACTGTGCCGTTATAATATGTTCTCTTCTTGTTTAATATCTGCTTTAGTTCTCTCGAAATCCATGGTTTATTATTAGGGAATATTATTACTGTTTTTGTTGGAATAATGTTATCAACACAGAATGTAATATATGCTGACACTGTCCCTACCTGAGCATTGATGTGACCTGAAGATGTTAAGCAGTCCCAGTCGGTGGAATTAAAACATCCTTGTAACCTATCTATGCTATCAAGTGTCCACTGCTTGATGGTTAACAGGTGTAAACCTTTTAAAAACAGGTGCGCTCATAACTGACCCATAACATTTGTCCAGTGCTCTGCTATGTCTAGTGTTACAGGTCACATATTGATAGAAACCTTTCAGAGTTTTATCCAGCGAACCATTATTAAAATCGCCCATTACAAATTTGGCGGCATCAGGAGAAATCAGTTCTAACTTTTCAAGTGCTTGCTTTATGTGTTCAGTGGCAGCAGAGGTTTTTGCCTTAGGATGTATATAAACAAGAATTAGAAAGATTTGGGGGAATTCCCTGGAAGACAAAATGGACGAAGTGAAATGGCCAGTAATTCAATATCCGAATTACACAAAGTTTCTCTCACTACAACTGTCCTATACCAGCGAGGGTTAATATAAAAACAAACACCACCGCCCTGCCTTTTGCCAATCAGATTTCTATCTCTGTCCAGCCTCAAGGGGTGCCAAAGGCATCTAAATGCAAGGCATCATTGTTGTCACAATCACTTAGCCAGGTTTCAGTAAAGGCCAAGACAGATGCCGTCCGGTATTCGTACATGTGGTTGATATTTGCCTGCATTTCATCAGTTTTATTCCTTAATGATCACACTTTGAATAAAATTACATAAGGAAGACATCGCTACTGACATCTTCGCGCTTTAGTCTGGGTCTGACACCTGCTTTCTTCTTCCCTCTTCGTGTTTTCTTCCTACTGTGTGAAGAGTGGGAGAATCTTGAAGGGCCATCCCGCTGTATCTCACGAGGATGGACCCCACTGAAAACAGTTTGATCAGAATGCGGCTGAAGTCTCTCAAGTAAGTTAACCGATGGCTGTCATGACCTGAGAGGCTAAGGCCACTTGACCAGCATATAGAATAGTCCAAGGAGTACAGAAGAAACAAGATAGTCCAAAGGGGTACAGCAAAATCCATAACTCCAGTCAGGTGGTAGCGGTGCCGGCTAGCAGATGTCAACATAAACACAGAAAAAAACATCTGATTGTCCCAATCGCACAATCGTATCATAACATGGCTTCACATACATGCATCGTTCAGCACTCCAAAAGATACTGCAATCTAAGATCTGAAAAACATCATAAAACACCTGCAACTCTGTACACCGGTCACCACACGAGCAGTGACCCGGAAGTTGTCCCGGAAGCATAAATTAAGTTAAAAGGCATATTTTAGAGAGCCAGGCAACCATAGTTCTGATTGTGACAGAGCATGTGCAGTTGTTGTTCAATATAGATTACATGATAATTAATATATTTGGACCTTTCACAGTATCAGTTATCAACCTTAAATCTCCAACACAGGCAGATATTTTGTTTTTGTTTCTCTGCATAAAGAAAACACACACAGCTTCATCTGAGCACAAAAATATCGGCACAGCTTATTGCCTGTCGGTTTCTCTGGTTTCTAAACAATTGGTATCGGCATTGGCAATGAATATATATATATATATATTCGCAGCCTGTTTACAGAGCTCCGATCCTTTCTTCGCAGGTGCCATAGACTGCGGCTGCCGCGCTGCTCCACTGAGAGACAAAGGAAATCTTTCCTGCCTGTCGCCATCAAACTGTTGAACGCTGCACTTTAACTCACAAGCTACTCAATCCTTTTCATCCTATTCCCTGATCACACATGTATATAGTCATAAATATGTCACTGATGTAAATAATTTCCCAGAGAGAGCTATTTTATCTTTTATCTTATTGTATTTAGCTTATTTTTGTAACTTGTTCGATGTACATGCTCTTGGTCGGTTGCATCTGTAACAAAGAAAATTTCCCCTCGGGGATGAATAAAAGTAATATATATATATATATATATATATATATATATATATATATATATATATATATATATATATATATATATATATATATATATATAATGCGTTTCTCAACTTCCACGGTGGTTGGTCTCTCCCAGCCTCATCAGCTCGGGCCCTCTACCAGAGGCCTGGGAGCTTGAGAGTCCTGCGCAGTATGTTTGCTGTTCCCAGTACTGCGCTTTTCTGGACTGAGATGTCTGTTGTCCTTCCTGGGATCTGCTGCAACCACTCATCCAGTTTGGGGGTCACGGCCCCGAGTGCTCCGATCACCACAGGCACCACCGATGCTTTCACCTTCCAGGCTCTCTCCAGCTCTTCCTTGAGCCCCTGGTATTTCTCTAGTTTCTCGTGTTCCTTTTTCCTGACATTGCCATTGCTCAGTATTACAATGTCCACCACCACGGCTTTGTTCTCTCGCTTATCCAGAGCCACGATGTCTGGTTGGTTCGCCATCACCATTCTGTCAGTCTGTATTTGGAAGTCCCACAGGATCTTGGCCCGCTCATTCTCCACAACCTTTGGAGGCGTTTCCTTACCTTGATCCTGGGGTTTCCAGCCCGTACTCTGCACAGATGTTTCTGTACACTATGCCCGCTACTTGGTTATGTCGCTCCATGTATGCTTTCCCTGCCAGCATCTTACACCTTGCAGTTATGTGCTGGACTGTCTCAGGCACTTCTTTGCACAGCCTACACCTTGGGTCTTATCTGGTGTGGTAGATCTGGGCCTCTACTGCTCGTGTGCTCAAGGCCTGCTCCTGTGCAGCCAGGATGAGTGCCTCCGTGCTGTCCTTCAGACCAGCCCTCTCCAGCCATTGGTAGGATTTCTTGATATCAGCCACTTCAGTTATGTTTCGGTGGGAAACATATGTAGGCTTTTGTCCTGCCATGATGGTCCCTCCAGCACCTCTTCCTCTGCGCCCCACTGTCTGAGACATTCTCTGAGCACGTCATCAGTCTGGGCCTTGTCACTGATGTACTTGTGGAACTTGGATGTTTCATCCTGGACAGTGGTTCCCACACTCACTAGTCCTTGGCCTCCTTCCTTCCGGCTCGTGTACAGTCTCAGGGTGCTGGACTTGGAATGGAACCCTCCATGCATGGTCAGGAGCTTTCGTATCTTAACATCCGTGGTCTGTATCTCCTCCTTTGGCCAGCTTATGATTCCTGCTGGGTATCTGATCACTGGCAGGGCGTAGCTGTTTATTGCCTGCGCCTTGTTCTTGCCATTGAGCTGGCTTCTTAGGACCTGCCATACTCTTTGCAGGTATTTGGCTGTCGCCGCTTTCCTTGTTGCCTCGTCAAGGTTGCCATTTGCCTGTGGGATACCAAGGTACTTGTAACTGTCCTCAATGTCTGTTATTGTTCCCTCTGGGAGTGAGACCCCCTCTGTGTGGACTACCTTCCCTCTCTTTGTCACCATCCTACTACATTTCTCAAGGCTGAATGACATTCCAATGTCTGTGCTGTAGATCCTGGTGGTGTGGATCAATGAGTCGATGTCTCGCTCGCTCTTAGCGTACAGCTTGATGTCATCCATGTAGAGGAGGTGACTGATGGTGGCCCCATTTCTAAGTCGGTATCCATAGCCAGTGTGGTTGATTATTTGGCTGAGAGGGTTCAGACCTATGCAGAACAGCAGTGGGGACAGTGTGTCTCCTTGGTATATGCCACATTTGATGGTCACTTGTGCAAGTGGCTTGCCATTGGCTTCAAGGGTGGTTTTCCACAACCACATCGAGTTTGCAATGAACGCCCTTAGAGTCCTGTTGATATTGTACAGCTCCAGGCACTCAGTGATCCGTGTGTGGCATTGAGTCATAGGCTTTCTTGTAATCAATCCAGGCAGGGCACAGGTTGGTCTGACGGGTTCTGCAGTCACGAGCGACTGTTCGGTCAACCAGGAGTTGGTGTTTGGCTCCTCTGGTGTCTTTGCCGATACCCTTCTGTGCTGCGCTCATGTATTGATCCATGTGCCCGCTTATCTTAGCCCCGATGATGCCTGATATGAGCTTCTATGTTGTGGAGCGACAGGTTATAGGCCGATAGTTGGATGGGACTGTACCCCTTGAGGGATCCTTCAGGATCAGGATCGCATATATATCGTATATATATACGCCCTTGGCTAACCCAAAGGCGTATATATATACACTATATATATACTTACTTCACACTGACACTAGATCTCAACAGCCTTCACTCTGGACCACAGTAAACAGTCGCTCTGAGAGCTTTTATCAGGAGGCCTTGGAGGTCTCTCACTGGAGCGAGTGTGTGTGGAGTGAAAGCTCACGCCTCTCAGAATACACAAAGAGCTCCTCACTTAGACTAAATCCAGCAAACTCTTAAACACGCAGAGACACAAGCTACTTGAGCAACTGGCTCCCATTCATTTGATCAGCAGCTGGAGCAGACATAGTGTACACATATTGTTTGTATAATTTAGGAGAGCAGGAGGAGACTAAGTTGAGAAAAGAGTGCTCCCGGAAGTGGAGGAAGCTCAGAGGAACCTGAGCATAGGTTCAGCTACAGTCAACTTTACGCAAATGACAGGAGTGATTGCCACGGCAACAGCCAAGCAGAGAATAGGTTTGACAGAGACATTAGGCATTATTTGAGGTGTTAAACTTACCTCTAATAACCCTCACCAATCCTTCACTGCCCCTAATGGTCTAGAGAAAGACGTACTTCAGTCTATTTTACGAGAAACACTATTTATTATTATTATTAGAAAGAATATTTAGTTTGTGAAAAACATGGAGAAGGTTTTTGGCCAAAAAAGAGCTTTGTACATTTTGTGGAGGAAAAGATCTCCTTTTCTCTCAACTGGATGCAACAAAAGTTAGATTTTTTTGGATTGTTCCAGTGTTGTGACACTTCCAGCAATCAAATTAAAATAGTTCTCATGCCAATTATTATGGTCAGAACCTGATACTAAAATCAGTCTTGCTTAAGTCAAATAGATCTATAATGGACCTTGTTACTATTGATGATCAGGTTCAACTTTGTGCATTTTCTATCATGAAGTTTTGTATGAAAATACTATAAAGCAGGGGTTTTTCAAATTGGGTGAATGTTTCCCCCTCCCCTAGAGTAGGTAAAGGCAGCCGAGCCCCTCCTTCCCCAAAATCCCATCCTGCCCTCCCCCACACAGACATGTGAACTAAATGCATCTTTTGTGTTCCTGCAGTGATGAGTTTCAATAACAACTGATAATATCCATCCATCCATCTTCTCCCGCTTAATCCAGCTGGGTCGCGGGGGCAGCTTGCTGCCCAACTCTCATTGTGGACCCTCCTGTGGGCCATAGCCCACGTCATGGTATGTTTTGAGTTGATGGGGGAAACTGGAGTGCCCGGAAGAAACCCATCCAGACACGGGAAGAACATCAACTCCACGGGAAGAACAACAACTCCACATAGAAAGGCCCGGGTGACCTGGGGACCGCAACCTTCTTGCTGAGAGGCATGAGTGTTGCCACTCAACCACTGTGCCGTGCTGATAATATATTTGTTTTAATATTGTACTTCCTTTTTTTTTTTTTTTTTAAATGCATTCATAATAATTTATGATAACTTCATGCAGGCCTAACTGAGGCAACTTTAACCTCACTGAATATCAGTAGGTCAATCCAAATCAACAGAACATGTTTAACATTTGTAACCAAACCTACCGCTGCTGACGACACCTGATGCTGAAATCAGCACGTGTCTGGGCCTTATATTAAGCGCATGGTCTCGAACAAAATAAGCACGACAGACAGCTGCCTGATTAATAAAAGACAACGCCATTCAAGGAACACAAAACATTAGACAGTCAACTGAACTCAATCTTATCAAAAAGGAACAGATTCAAAGGTTTTTATCATTTTCACAAAAAACAACATTGAGTGTAATCATCCAGATAAGTGAGAACAATGAAACCGTGCAAAGGTGTTCAATGCAGCTGCACTGCAGAGAGAAATAAATGCAAGCAGTGTGCGAAATACCCATCAGTATTTGGGGGGGTCCCCATCTCCAAATTGTTGACCAATACAGATATACATTTTCAATATGCAGAAGCCTATGCAAAGTTGTGTCTTACAATGTGAGCAAACGAGTAAACAAATCGACACGCAGTCAGTGTACTTGTCAAGGACTAGGCTTTTCAAGACAATAACTGGGGACAGTTATTGCGATTAATGTCATGAATGTCATAGTTAACTTGCGATTAATCGCAAATCATTCGCACACTTTTGTGCCCTTGAATCATCATTTTAATACTCTTTATCCACATAGAAAAGTTGATAGGCTTTGTGCAGATGTTTTATTTATTTATTTTATTGCAAACCAGAACAATCGTCAGTGAGACACTTTGTGCTCTGCATCAGTGTGAGCAAAGTGCCATTATGTGAACAGTCACATAATGGGTGAAATAACGTGCTGTGACCTGAGGTAGTTCTCATGACTGAGGGACATCCAGTGATCTCCAGTTGGACTGTGTTTGTCGCCTCAACATCTGCTGTACCTGGGGCGCACTCGTGCTGGGACTTTTGGGCTGTGCCGTGCCCTGCTCGGGCGCGGTTGCCTGGAGTTCTGTGTTCCCACCTGACGGGCTGCGGCCAGGGCGTCGTCACACGGGACTTCTCAGTTTCATACAAATTGTTTCCCTTCCTGTTTACTACCAGATCGTAGCCTTGAACGGTATTTATTTTTAATTAGGGTCACACACTCACACAGGTCGGCGGAGTTGAAGGGGATTAGGACTTCCATAGCTTTAGCAGAGATATGGGGGAATTCGTTCTCTACAGACAACCAGAAACCCGTGACTGGCATTTCTTCCAGTTTCTGCTTCAAGTCTATATTGAGCTGAGCTCGACCAGAGCCTCCTCCTCAGGCTCAGTCCATCACGGGTATGACTGGGAAAGAGAAACGATTTCTCACCCGCTGATTTCCCAGTGGCTCCTCTCCAAAATACTGGCCGAACTGACCATTCAAATGTGCAGTGATGATCAGTTGGACAGAGGTAAGAGGCAGCCCTGTTGCTGCTGGAAAGAAACACACAAACCGCAGACATCTGCCACAGTTAGCAACCGGCTCAACCAATCAGCCAACAGGGAGAAGGGAGGGGGGCACCTAGGAAATAACCTTGGACTAATCCCGACCAATAGGATTAGAGCCGACTGGAGCGGCCATGACACCTCTGTCTGGGCTGTGTGTGTGCTGTGTGTGCTGTAGGTGTGTGGGGTGTGTGTGGTGTGTGTGCTGTTTGTGCTGTGTGTGTGTGTGTGTGTGTGTACTGTGGGTGTGTGTGCTGTGTGTGTGTGTGTGCTGTGTCATCCCAACAGCCTCACACACAAGTACCTCTCAGGAATCACCTTATTCATGGCTTTCAGTCATGTGACTTCTGTAGGCAAACCAGAGAAATTCTTGTTGGACTAAAGACATGTTCTGCTGATTGATTGGTTGACTAAAAATGGATTGAGGCAAAAACTATTAAAACTATCACATATCTCTGTGTAACTGACCCAAACTTTGAGGATGTCAGAGCCTCTTCGCTGTAAAACAATCAAAATATCCAACATTTTGATCAAATGAACTCTACATGTGTGAAGCCTGGTGTGTATGAACTAGTGCCAGTGCTGTTTCAGTCCCACAGTCCTTACCTGAGATGTGGATATCCGGGGGACAAATGTCAGGGGACGGGGTGGACAGTTGAGAAGGCTCCTCTGTGCAGAACTGAAAACAACACAGTGTACGATGCTGTTATAGTAATATATGGTATATACACTGATAATAAGGCTGACTCTGAGCTCTGACCTCGGGCGAGCGGATGTGCACTTTGAGGCGCCCGGCAGCTTTCTGAACCCCGTTGTGCAGAGATGTGGAGCTGGGGAACAGGCCTTTCCCGGGGATGAAGGCGATCTCCACTGCACTGTCCAGTCTGAACACACAAACACAGGCACTGACACATGAGTGCACCCAGACCAAGTTATCTTGGTCTAAATCATTAGAGGTATAATACTCCCTACACAGAAGCACAGTCAGTCTGGACAACACTCTCACAGTGTCATGTCTCCAGGTGCTGGGTTCTGCACTGATGTAAATACCCTAGAGTCATGAAGAGTGTCTCTTCTCTTCAACTCTTGGGCTGCTACAGTTTATTCTACAACAACACTTGCACACACCCTGTAAGCAGGGGCTTACAGGTATCCAAAGTTAAACATTTTTAGCCTTCCAATACTACAGCAACAACTGCTGTTGACACCATTTTTTTCCTGTTAATGAGGTACAACACTCCCTACAGCAGAAGTATAGCCATAGCCAAGTGAAATGCTTCCAGAGGAGTTCTGGTCCTCATAGTATGAGTGAACGAGACAGCATTCACTCATTCACTCATACTGTGCACTGTACATACTGGACATGTAAATGGTGTCTCACTTAAGTGGCAGTCACACCATGACAATTTAGCCAGCGTATTGCCAACGTAGGTTATAGGTGAGTTTTGTATAAGTTATGAGCACACTGAAACACGCTGAAACACACCAGTGTACATCCACATACGGCAAGGTCGCCAAAAAATTTTCAGCATGCTTAGAATTTCTCAATGTATGTTATACGTGCTGCATACGTGCGCCATAAGTTGGAGGTAATTATGCGAAAGTTGATAATAATAATAATAATAATAATGCATCAGTTTTATATAGCGCTTTTCAGGACACTCAAAGACGCAATGATGCACATTAATTGTAAGTTACTCACAAGTCCAAATATGTTGAGATAATTTCTAACATACCCATAACTTATGAGTGACTTATAACGTGCTTTGAACCTGTGTGTAACTTATACCAAACTATTTTGACGTATGCAGACGTATTTGTCATGTTCCAGATGACCACAGAACTTACTGAATTTATAGCTACCATATAACGGTGTGTTGGCAGCGTTTAGGGGAATTGTAAATTGGATCTGCAGAGAACACCACAAAGTCTAAATAACCAATCAATTAATTGCACCAGCTCAATGAAATTACTCATCCAGCATTATCCATAGAATTTGTCCTCCACAAATATTGGAAGTGCAGAGCTCTGATCTTTGAACACTTCAGAATCTCAAAGCAAGTGGTTTTACTGTAGACAGGAAACAGCAGACGCCATCATGCTCACAGCTTTATAGCCTGTGGTCTGCAGCCATATCCCACTGCTGTACCTATTGATCAATCTGTTACATTCAGCACCATAGACAGCGAGAGTAAAATATGATGTGTCGGAATAGCGATCCCCCTGGCATGTGTAAATAGAGACATGTTGTAATACCGGGTTGTCTAAAGCTTGGGATGTCAGAATGAAGGGATGTCAGAATAGGTGGGGAAATCCCACTGCACCAGTTGCGTGCCAATAGAGCCAGGAGTTTTCTTCTGCCTAATGCTGATTATAATGTTGCTACTGCAATGTCTAGTGCAGTTATGATTTATAGGTAACGACACATGATCGTCAGCGATACGCTTTGTGCGCTGTGCATAAGTTAGACTGTCGTTGGACATAAGTTGTGGACGCCAGCAACACGCTAAGCATTAGTTGGTATAAGTTATCTATATGTTATCAAAACTCTATACTCTAGTTCTAGATAAGTTACTAATACGTTTGTATATGCCCAACTCGTTATGAACACACTATGTATACGCCCCCCCCCAAAAAAAAAAAAAAACATCCATAGTTCAGCATATGCCAGCGTTTTAGGGAAATTCTAGTACGTTGGCATACGATGGCTAAATCGTCAAGTTGTGACAGGGCCCTTACCCAGTGCTCTTGACTTTGTTAAGCATGCTCTTGGCCTCCTCATGGGTCACTCCGATCAGGGACTCTTTGTTGATGGCGATGAGCTGGTCTCCAGGCCTCAGACGCCCGTCCTGCACACACACACAAACATGTCACACTCCTGCTACTGAACATGTGTACCTCTTTGAGGTGATCTTTTATTTTGAAGAGAGATCAGAACATATTAGTATTTGATCTGATCTCTCAGATCTTTGTTGCATCTTTGTTGCATCTGAATTTTTTTTGTCTGTCCTTTTGCAGCATTTTTAGATTGCTGTTTTTATTATAAGCGATAAATCTTTACAGTACACACTTTAGGACGCTGTACCTATTTTTTGTTTTTTTTACATGAAAACAACTACACTAAACTGTTTATAGTGGTCCAATGTTCTTCCTCACTTACCTTATGAGCATCGTAATTATTCACCATGACACAACTTTCAGAGACTAGAGTGGAATTTTGCTGTCATGGTAATGCTAACAACAAATAGCATGCTAACAGTGCACTTCCTAATTCTACTTTAACTCTAACTTAAAAGCTGCTTAAACAATATATCAGTGGGTAAAACTGATTTTACTCAACTACATAGAAAAAACATCATGTACAGCCACTAAATTTTCATATAATATCGCATGTCTGTCTCTCACCCAGGTGAAGGTTTAGGCCAGTGGAGGAGAGCCACTTATACCCTAATTATTCAATTTTCTTAATCAATCGTCGGGAGAATTAATGATTATCGATTAATCAACAACATGAGTATGACTGGTTTAGGCCTATACTCTTTCTACAGTAAAGTATGGCAGAAATTCAAATGAGAGCAACACATCCCCAGTGCGCTCATGAGCTCAGCTTTAGCTCTCTTTGTGTTCCCTGTCACAGAAATCCTCCACACATAATCCCCTGACTCAGCCATAACACACACGTGGCTTCCAATGGGCAACTGTCACCATAGGAACAACTGTCACCATAGAAACAACTGTTTCTGTTACCATGGCAAAAGCTGTTTTTGTGGATGTGTCCAAATGTCCACATTAAAACATGGATAATTTCAACATCTCAGATGAAAAGCAAATAATTCCCTCCGTTTCCTTGAGATCCAGCGTAACAAAATCTTGTATGGTTGTTATTAGTGTATTATTAGTGTGCCAGTCTGATCTGATTGTTATTTATTTATTAATATTAATTCATTAATCATTGCATTTATATAGCGCCTTTCAAGATACCCAAAGCACTTTACAGCTTTATGACAGAAATCATCTGTTTTATCAGAGTTTAGCAGACTTTTTTTCAACCCAGCAAAAGCCAGCATCATGTGACCTGAAAGTAGTGAGCTATGTGTGAATATCTCTGTGAATGAGTGCACTATATAGTGCACTGTATAGTGCGCTAAAGAGTGCAGGCCCATAAAGTGAATGAGGGGGTTAGGTTAGGGGAGACAGTCGGGTACAGCCTGTCACTATAGGTACAACTGTTTCTGTCACCATAAGTGTTACAGTAGCAACAATTAGATCTGTCACCATAGAAACCAGCGCATCTGTCACCTTAGAAACAACTTCATTTGTCACTATACAATAACTGCATCTGTCACCATAGGAACAACTGAGTCCAATGTGCATGTGAATGTAGTGAGTGGGATTCTTGTGTGTGCTTATGTTCTGTGGCTGTACAGAGCTGTACATACAGCATGGTGGGGAGGGGCAGAGGGGCCGTGAAGGATAGGATTGGAAACATCAGAGGAACAGTGTGCTTTGCTTCTGTCAGGACAACACCACTGAGCGATTAATGTGCAAATGTGCTGTGCTGTGTTTAAGCCCGTGCTCCGCCAGCTCACCACCAGCACACACGCTCGGACCATCTGCAAGATTTAACCCAGTATGTCACACTGCTGCTAACAGAAAAGACATCATGTAATTTGGTGCAGTCTGCAACTTTTCTGCCACCTACCGTAAATTCCGGATCACAAGCCGCTACTTTTTTTCTACACTTTCAACACTGCGGCGTGTAATATGAAGCGGCTTTTTTATTTTTTTTTTCATCGCGGGAAAAACATGGACCAATAAAATGAATAAGTAGTTCACTGAGGTCCAATGAAATTGTATGATTAATCACAACTTCCTTATTTCAGTCTTTCTGCTAACCCTCATCAACATGGAGAATACAGACGAAAAGCATATGATGCAGCTTTTAAACTAAAAGCGATCACTCTGGCAGTTAAAGAAGGAAATCGAGCTGCTGCCCGTAAAATTGGCATAAACGAGTAGATAGTGCGAAGGTGGAGGCTCCAGCAAGAAGAACTGAGCCAGTGTAAAAAGACAACCAAAGCTTTCAGAGGTAACCATAGCAGATGGCCTGAGCTTAAAAACTTTCTGGAGGACTGGGTTAACACGCAAAGAGCGGCCGCGGTCCGCTGTACAAATCAGACTGAAGGCTAAAGCGATCGCTACCGTGGTTTATTCCCAGAGCGCCAAGGTGTGTATGTGCATGTCGCGTGTGTGTGTCCCAAGTGTGTGAAGGTGTGTAAGTGCCTGTGGCGTGTGTGTGTCCCAAGTGTCACCAGTGAGCGAGTCCGTCCCCAGAGTTCAGCGGGGGACCGCGTCATGACCCGTCCCGGGTTGCTCCAGGCGGCGGGGACGCAGAAGCGAACCCCCCGCCTAGTCTTTGGCCAGCGGTTTATAATATGGTGCGGCTCATATAATTACAAAATTGATTTTTCTTCATAAATCTGAGCATGCGGCTCTTAATAGGGTGCGCTCTGTAGTCCGGAATTTACGGTACTTGTTTCCATGGAGATATCAATGCTCTGTTATAATGTTCTACCCTGTGGCTTTAAAGCTAATCTATGTCGCATTTATTCAGATACAGATGTTTTTCATGCAAGAAAAACATGCATTGTTACCGTATGCATGGTGGCCTCTCCACAGATTTAATCTGTAAATTGGCCTGGTGGGGGGGGGGGGGGGGGGCATGACATATCAGTAGTTTCAGCGGGATGCATGCTGATTGTGTTGTGATAGCGCCCTGAAAGGGAAGTGGCTTAGCAAGACCGGCAAAGGAAGGGGAGACTCAGAGCGCCAAAAACAAAAGTGAAACTTGTTTTCGGCAAATATAGCAATATTAACAACAAAAACAAATAACTCCATATCTGACAGATCTTGCAGACAAACGTCTCCAAAACAACACCTGCAATAGTTTTCAGTTTTGTTTATTTTTTCCTCTCACCTCTATTATGTCAAACCAGTTTCTTTCATTATAAAATGCAGCTGCTGCTGAAAGCAGACCTATGCAAAATCTACTTTTTTGTGTTTTTATGTTTCCTTCATTGAACCTCCCAAATTGTATTGGAGGGATACATGCTTGTTTGAACATTTTTTAAATGGCGATCAACTCCCATTTGCACCTCCACCGACACAGGAGCAGTGGGACATACTTAATTTTAATCAGTGACACACTTAAGATTCATCAGCGCCGAATAATGATTTTGATACAAATATTCTGATACAGATATTTTTTGTAGTGCGATGTACAGCTATCCATATGAGGGGCCAACACTTCCACGGTGCTTTGTTATGATGATGTTTATGGCAGCATCAGCTCCCACTGGGCATTGCAGTTTTCTAAAGCACAAGTTAGTTCACTTGTTTCTTTTATAATGTTGTTTTAGATGAATATTGCAGTTTAAAATGTAAGGGTGTGTACAGCATCCGTGTTGGTGCTAAGCCTGTCACACTCACCCTGTGGCAGTCCCCTCCAGACAGCACCTCCTGGATGAAGACGGCGGGCCCGTTAGGCCGGTTGGAGCCTCCTCCGATGGTGATGCCCAGACTGCAGGAGCGGGCCACAGAAATGAGCTGGATCACCCCCTCCCCTGGGTGACTGTGGGTGGGACAGCAGAATATAACCTAATAATGCATTGTATATCTATAGCACCTCTCATTCTTCAGTCACTCCACACTCTGTGGTGGTAAACTATTACTGTAGCCACAGTTGGACTAGCGAGACTAATGGAAAGCAGCAAGTCTGTGCCCTTCACACTACTAATATTCAAACATCACATTCATACTAGGTAATGTGAGTGAAGTGTCTTGTCTAAGGACACAACGACTCGTAGGGTTGAGGTGCTTCTGTGATCTGCAAAATCTATTCTGCACTGCAATAAGCGGCACCTTTGTCAATACTTCTATCAGATCATTTTTTGAATGGAAATGTACTGCCCAGCAGACCCAAAACTCATTCATGTGCTGCTGTTGTTGTAGTGGGAACTACGTCAGTATAACTGGCGTACCACAACATGGTGCACTGACAAACGTTCTGTGTTGTTTGGTGCAAACTGTGATAAAATGCATTCATATTTTTATGTATTTATTTCTTTGTAATGAATTAATTGTAATTACCTCATCAAGGTCCCACCCCTAGTTTTTTAAATGTATTTATTCAAGCAGTCCTGTTAAGATGAAGCTGGGGCCAGTATTCTCTAACCAGCATTTCACAGTAAATACCCAAATGAGAAATTCTCATATTTAAACATCATGGCAAAAATGTAAATTTTCCTGCTTTTTATCCAACCAAACACAACATTTGCACATTAACTAGAGACTAGAAAAGGATGGGAGGGCATCTGACAGACCTGAGTGATCGAAGCAGGGAGCCATTGTTGTACATGTTTTGAGAACCGGCTGGACTGAGCAGCAAAGGACTCTGGGAGCGGGAGGAGGAGCCTGAAGAGGTGCTGTCCAGGTACCGTCCACCTGCACCACAACACACACAAGTTCAGGCAACATGATGAATAAGAATGATGTGGATTCAGAATCTTATGTTTTACTCATTATATTTATTTAACCCTGCTGTGTGGAATAAGGATATTTATCCTGCGTAGTTTGGACCACTTTCAATAATAAAAAAAGGTTGACTGTCTTTTAACCTGCAGATAGAGACATCCAAGTTTGTCTCATTCTTAGTATATGGACAGGCCTCATGTGAAGCTCAGAACCTCGCAGTTCGCAGAGCTGGAACAAGTTTTGGGAAGATATGATGTCAAATACAGTGCTTCTGCACATTACTTTACATTGCAGGACTGAAGTGCGTCTTGGGGGCGTAGCTCAGGGCACACTCAAATCATGTGACTGGTCTTCATAAACATTTAACACAGACCTGACCAACTGTGATACAACGTACTCACTCTCTCCCCCCGAGGCCCAACTCTCCACTGGCGGCATGTTACTGCTACAGGCTAATGAATGGACAACAGAGCTGTGTGCTATTTGAGTTATGGCAAGCTCAACTTCAAAGTGCGTCTGAAGAACAGTTTTTAGGGAGTAATATGTCTTCTCTTCAGCGGGACACTTCTACCAAGCAAGAAAAGAGGCATTAAGCTGGAATGAGTACACTGGCTGTGGTGATATCCAATTATTTAAATTCAGACCCACTGCACTCACTGCAGCCTCTGATTGCTTGTTTGTAGGTGGAAAAGTTTCACCTTTCAGATTTAAGTGGGAAGTGAGATTAAGACTAGTTTTTCGACCAGCTGGTGCACTCGGCTCCCAGTCCTCACGGACCTGACAGGACCCAGACTTGGACCACTGCACATTGCATCAGGTTTGTGAATTTGTAGAGAATTGTTTTGTATCACGTTTTTGTATTTATGGAGAATTGTGTGGGAGCGTGGGTGATGTAGTCTTGTGGGCTGAGCCTGGTATAGGATCGTCTGAATAGAGCCCAGAAGAGATCGCTAAATTATACATGCATGGATGACATCTAAAACCTCTTCAGGCCTGTTTTTGAACATGATAGAAAGCACCAAAAAGTATTTTGCATAATTCCCTTGTCTAACCAGGACAGTACATGTTTGTATTGTCTGTATTGTTGTAACTGTTGTAACTCTGTTGAGCACAGACCCACTATAGAGCCCTAATAAACATGCATGTTGTGACGGAGTTCAGTCTGCTTGTTCTGTACACTCTCTCTCTTTAAGGTACATTAGACTGAGAATATATCAGTGTGTTTATTGTAAACTCTTAATAACTGCTTATTTATCTGTTTGTTGAATTGTTATCAGGTGGAACCCAAATGTATATGGCACATTTCAAATAGGAAAGTTCCACCCAGTCTGAGAACTACAACTTCATTTGTTGTGAGGTGAAAGTGCTAAGCAGGCATAGCCTACACCTGACCCTGTCTCAGAGCACAGGGAGGTGGAGGTTTGATGGTGGTACCGTTGGAGGTCTTGGTGTTGCCCGAGGGCTGGGTCCCCTGGGGCTCCATGTTCTGCTGGGTGGGGGAGTTCCGTGTGGAGCCTGTGCTGCTGTTGGAACCGTACTTCTCCATCAGCTCAGCAAATTCTCTCCTATCAGCACAAAATACTTTTTACACTTTAAGTACATTTTTAAAAATACATGTTTTATATTTTTACTTACACTTTTAAGTAGATGTTTTTCATGTGATACTTTTACTTGAGTATTTTCTTGCTCCAGTATCTGTGCTTTTACTTAAGTAACAAAACTGAGTACTTTGTCCACCACTGAGTATTAGTAATTGCATGTTTACAGCTATTCATATTTGAGCCCTATTGTCCATGTGCTCCCGATTATCTTTTTTTTTCAGGTGAGACTTAATCCTGCTCTCTCTCTCTGCTGTGTCCCTGTCCCTTCTGCCCCCTCCTGACTTGCTCCTGTCCCCTGTCCTGCAGTGTCCCTGTCCCCTCTGGCCCCACCTGCCTCGCTCCTGTCCCCTGTCCTGCTGTGTCCCTGTCCCCTCTGCCCCCTCCTGGCTCGCTCCTGTCCCCTGTCCTGCCGTGTCGTGGCTCATGTGGTGTCCGGACAGATTAGTGGCGGATCATCCGTGAGCGTGCACAGACCAAAACCCTCTCTGTGTGCCACCAGCCCAGTAGACTAGAAATGTGTATTTCCTGGTGAGCATGTAAACAAGTGTGAGAAGGTCAAGAGTCTGGACTCCTGAAAAAACTGCACAAACGGGATATTGATACTTTGGGGTATGATGCTAACTCTAGGCATTGCTCTGTCTGTAACACAACCTGACCATAAAGACCTGACTGAGCTGGAAATACAACAGGTTGTAGTTCCAGCTCAGTTCCAGCTGTAGGTTATGCTGTTAAACAAGCCTCTCAGACAATAGAGATGCATGTACAGTAGCACTGTGCATTATGGATGTAACAATAACCGAAATATGGTGATATCGTATTGTCAAAGGTCTCACAATAATTATATGGTGGACCATCACAATATATCGAATCCCAAGTCTCTTTGCTTACATGAAAAGTTCTGATGCAGAAATAGCTTAAAAAAACAGAGGGAACTACATAGACCATGATCCTTTGCTCTGTTTCAGTGCAGACTACATGAAGAAATAACTGTTCTGAGCATTTTGAAATCTTCATTCTTTGGATTAAGTCTTGTGAAGGCATTTTTGCTTCACTGTACACTGCCCTGACCCAGTTTTGCTCCATCCTTTGTACATTCAGTGTATTCTTGAACTGGCTGGAATGGAGCCGAGTACATTTCATTTTCCCCATAGATATTTCTACAAAAATAATATTAAAAGTTAGAAAGCTCAGGATTAATCAGCTCTGTTGTAACGGAAGCGAGGGTGTTGACAGTAAGGCCCCTCCTGCTCACAACGCTCGTTTAGCAGGGGACGGGCACTTAGCAACGCTGTCAATCAAACCTGTTGCTAATGGTAACTGGAGTGACCTCAAGTAAAAAAGGTTTGTTATTAATGTTCATATCTTGATTTTGACAAAATACTGAAATAAAATACCAACATTTTAAGGCCAAAATGACGATCTTAAAAGCAACAGTTGCAGAGAGAAGGGTGACAGTTTAAAAAAAAAATTAATTAATTAATTAATCATTGCATTTATAAAGCACCTTTCAAGACCCCCAAAGACGCTTTACAGTTCTTCATTCACTCCACACTCAGTGGTGGTAGCTACTACTGTAACCACAGCTGCCCTGGGACAGACTGACAGAAGTGTGGCTCCAATCTGCACCATTGGCCCCTCCGACCACCACCAACACTCATACTAGGCAATGTAGGTGAAGTGTTTTGCCTAAGGACACGACAACAGTTTTTGTGGCACCTGGATCTCCCATCCAAGTATTAACCTTGCTGAGCTTCTGAGATCTGACGAGATCAGGCTTTGACAAGCCGGTTTGGGCAATACCAATAACAGAATGTGAATTAGAGCCAGAGCTGATGAAGGTGGACGTGCTCCCATGCTCACTTCCTGTTTGGAACGCCACTATGTCCAGAGAAATATACATGGGGTCTATGGGACCTTGTAAGTAAGGAAGTAAAATTATAAATGTCATCAAAATAAAAAATAAACTAATAATAATAAAAGTAATAATAATAATAATAATAATAATAATAATAATAATTATAATAATAATAATTATAATAATAATAATAATAATAATAATAACTAATAATAATAACAACAACAACGTCTAAATTAATTATCTAATCTAATCGAAAATCTAATTATGTTAACCATGTTTTAGTGAAAATATTTTTTAAAAGTCCACGTACTTACCAGAGGCTCAAATAATTTCTCTGTTTTACCACAGGGTCTTTCTTTCAAATGTGTGTTGGACTGGACTGACAAATGAAGTCCTCAACTTAAGTAAAAGTACAGAGACTGGGGCAATACTCAGGTAAAAGTAAAAGTAAATCTAGTTAACTAAAAGTACCACTAGTTGATCTCACACAGGGGAGGAGGGGAGTACCTTATTATAGACAGATATTATTTGTATATTTGTGTTTGCTCAGACTGTGAACGTGTTAAAAATAAACCCTTCAACCTTTTCAGCAGGTCTAAATCTATAATAATAATAACAATAATGCTCTGGCTTTCTCATCTGTGCTGGTACATCCTTTTGTGTAATGGCTGTTCTGTTTCTCCAATGTAACGCTCACTGCAGTCTTCACTACACTGAATAGTGTAGACAACACAACGCTTTGTTTGTGGCTCGGAGATTTGTCCTTAGGGTGGACCAGTTTTTGTCTTAAAGTGTTTGTGGGTTTGAAGTAGACAGGAATATCATGTTGTCCGAAGATCCTCTGGAGTTTCTCAGAAACCTCAGCAAGATAAGGAATAGTTACACCCCTTCATTGTATTGTAATGCTGATTTATTCTTAGTTACAAAAACATTGGACATGATGGACCAGGTGCTTGTTATAATTTGGTGTTTTGGTTCAATACAATTCTCCATTCAGAAAGCAGAATGAGCCTCGCATGAGTCTCTCATGTGCCTCACGTACCTCATTTGTGTTGCCACACTGTAAAAATGACAACTTGAATTTGTTCAGTTTACTAGGAGTTTTGCATCCACAAACAATAAAATTACCAATTGCATCTTACACTGTCTCAAGTGAGTCATTTCAACTCACTTTTGGAAGTTTCTGATAGAAAGTTGACCTTAATTAAGATTTTGAGTTGGCATAATATACAAATCACAGTAGACGCTTATTTAGGACCAGGTTAACTAATCTGCGCATGCTCACTTGAAATCTCGTAGCAATCTGCTGATTTTCTCTGATTTTGCAGTGAACGAGAGTTTTATTTTGACTTGCACAAAAGTCTGTGATGTTTGTTCAGAAACATGGTGATGTTCAGAAGAGAAATTTAACAGTACAGTTTTGTACCGTACAGTTATTTTAAAGGCTGTTAGTTTTTGCTACTGTTGAAAAAAAGGTACAAATTTGCTTTGTCAGCTGTGTATTAATACTCAGTGAAAATTTAAAAAAGTTGAAAATTAGTTGAATTTAAAGACATGTTAAGGTGTTTGCCCATATTTCAGATGGATGATGCTGAAGTATATTTTTATATGCTTTTATACATTTGTTAATTGTATGCTGAAAGACTTTTTTTTCCTTTGGGCTTTAAATTACTTATGCTGGCAAACATTTTGGTGTTCAGTTCAAAAGCTGGCGGCACGGTGGCTGAGTGGCAACACTCAGGCCTCACAGCAAGAAGGTTGCGGGTTTGATCCCCGGGTTACCCGGGCTTTTCTGTGTGGAGTTTGCATGTTCGTCCCTATGAACTAACATCAAGGACCATGTTGTTCACCCTCCTGTGGGCTCACCACCTGCAGAGGGGTTCATAGGGGGGGTCAGGTGCTATGAGTATTGGGCAGCAAAACTGCCCCCGCGACCCAGCTGGATTAAGCGGGAGAAGATGGATGGATGGATGGAGTTCAAAAGCTGTACCAATGTAGTTGAAAGTAAAAAATAAAAAAATAAATATTTATTGTGGGTGTAGTAATTTCAACTCAATATAGTAAGTTTTCACAGGGGATAATATGAACTACAAATAAGTTGATAAAATTAAAATGCTTAGTTGGCATAACTTCAAAAGCTTAGTTGACCCAACTTAATAATAGCAGTACTTCAAAACTTAAAAGTTTAAGTTGATACGTACAACTTAAAAACTCTGTGCAGTCAGTTGCCTTGAAAATTTGAGTTGAACTTTTTCTTTTTTACAGTGCAGGTTAAATGGTGGAATCCAGTTGGTTTAAACCTAAAATGTCTCTCTGATCTGAATGGTCACTCTCTAAACCCAGCGCCTGCACCAGTCATGATTCAGTGCTAGTGCAGCCTCTGCAGCTCAGGGAGTGAATTTTAGAGGTTCTGAGACTGAATGAATGAGACGCACATGGATGTGTCATCTATCTGCGTGTTATGGCTCTGGAGACATGGTTCAGTTGTAATATTTTTTTTTTTTTTACCTGCAAGAGTCTATGCTACATACAATAACTTTAAAGGGGAACTCCTGCACGTTTGACTACAGCATAACCATGTATAGTCAATGCTCTGGGCATTTTGTTTGTTAGACTCGTGGCTGTTGTCAGATGGGTTAAAGTGGTGTTAAGCTTCTTCAGTGTGAAGCAAATTGGCATTTTACGTGGAAGTTTAGAACTTGCCCCCATCACTACACTAGTTTGTTGCCTTCACAGACTCACTGTCACAGCGAGATCTCCGCCGAGGCAACACTGATCTGTGCTGTTTTTTGGCTTCTGACAGAATTCCACCACCTCTAGCAACCAGTGTTGGGAAGGTTACTTTTAAAATGTATTCCTCTACAGATTACATACCCCAAAATGTAGTTTGTAACGTAATCCATTAAATTACTTAAAGTGAACAACATAATCTGATTACTTTGGATTACTTGATATTGTCACCCTAACTACATGAATGTAGCAACCACATCCTGCAAATTGTTTTTAGACCTGGTTTAGACCTGGTTTTAGTCCCGGTGTTAGTTCTGGTTTAGAGGCACACAGGAGGAAGCGGTCCACATATTAAAAGCACATAGCAAATAGTACATATAATACATAATAGTACATGTTCCTGAAGTGGCACTGGTACACCACCCAAATAGTTGCAGTAGGCTAACATTAGATTTAAAGAAAAAATCTCGACGTCGGAAGCCGCTTGGTTGCAGCAGCATTGTTTGCATTGCACGGTCAGATTCCGCTCGTCCCTCTCTTCTTTAAATACAAAGTGATGGCTGAATTTCCAAGACACAAATGTTTTTGTCCGTGCACTGTTTTTGTCCGTGTAATGTTGACTCTGTTCCACTGACTCCTCGACCTCGTCCACTGTGTGACTGACGCGGCGCCACCAGCGTTAACAGGGTGTTTACAAAGCTCTTCCATTTGGGTTTCAGGCAAAGTGGAATTGCCGAAATAAAAAGGGTGGAAACAGGAAAATACCACCGTGTAATCCATTTATTTCAACAAAGTAACTGTAATCTAATTACCACTCATTGAAACAGTAACTATAATGGAATACAGTTACTCATAATTTGTATTCTAATTATGTAACGTCAAATGTGTCAGAGTTCCCCTTTAATGGGCGAGGAGGTTTTAAGTCATCTTTTTTCAATGTTTAGATTATTTTCTTATAATTGACAATGCATGCACTCAATATTCTATTTGATGCAAATCTTCAAACAACATTTTTCATAATATCGTGTACGTATATACCACTCACTTCTACAAGCAGCTGCTGTTCTTAGCCTGATTCTCTGTGCTTGTGTGTTGTGAGACTTACTTGGCCTCTTCATCGCGTGCGATCAGGAGTCTCATGTGGTTGCTGGCAGATGCTGCTCTCAGGATGTCCACGGCTCTGGGACAGGAGGAGCAGGTCAGTGTGGAAAGACAGGTACTGCACACTGAGGATACAAGCTCACCACAATCTGATGAATATATGATTCCTACATCTTTAAAATATCTTAAAGGTCCATGTTGTAATGGTGTTGCTTCATCAAAAATATTGTGTTTTGTTTTATTCATTAATTTCATCATGTTTGAATAATCTTGCAATACTGGGCTCAAAATGCTCTGTGATGTAAGAAATCAGTAGTTTTCTAATTAACTTTTACCTTTAGTTCAGTAAAGATTGACAATTCCAGGGCTGAAATTATCCAGATGATTTTAGTGACACAGTGGAACACTTCCTGTATTACCCCATGACATCACAAGGTGGAACAGAGTGTTTTCAGTGTGACTCTCTGAACTCAGCCTTAATATTCAGGGTTTGTGTGTTAACATGTGTGAATGAAACAATGCACAACTCCAGGTATTTCAGGCATGTTCCAGGTATAGTAAGGAACATTAAAACAGATAAGAAAATAAAGTAGAATGGGCCCTTTAAAGGCCATGCAAACACACAGTCTGATGTGAGTGATCAGGACCATGATCAGACAGAGGTCAGATCATGGTCCCATTTAGAGAGTGCATGTAACTGCAGCCACTGAGACAAGTCTGTCAGACGTGTTTATTCACTGTACTAAGGTTCAAAATAGGAAAGTTATTGTTTTTTTTGTTCAGTTTGGTTGTACTGAAAAACTAGAAAATATCTGTCCTCACTCTGCGAGTGGGCTTGCATCTTCACAAATCTGACTCTTTCGTGGCCTCCTCCTGCTTGTTTCCAGGGAAATGTTTCTTTAACAGAATGACATAAAACATAGACAGTGTTGCATTTTAACTTTCTAGTTCCATGGAAGCATTGGACCACAACCAGAAAGTTACATACTGTACCTTTAGAGCAAAACTGTCATCAGTAATAGTTTGGACTGGGAACCACTGTTCAGACAGCTGCTTCACGCACAACATGTGTGACATTTATTGGCTTAGGCTACAACAAAGCAACTGTATTTTAAGAACTAAGTTAAGTTAAAGGTACCCTGCGTAACTGTTCTAGTGGGGGGTATGCCACATACTTGTCTCCATGGTGATATTATTGTTTTGACTGGAATATTCCACAGTACCGTGTTAAAAACACCAATCAAGAATTTATTTCATTACAAGTGTCTTTAGAGATGAAACAAACATTAAACCTGTGCATTCTTATTGTGTTCGGAGCCGCCCCTCCTCAGATCTGACATGAACTTGTAACTTGACCTGGTAGCACCACTTCCATGGTGATACATAAGTTGAATGTCGTAGTGTGGATCATTCTTGCAGCAGTAACATCTCCATGGACAAGCTGGTAGTGTACCCTTCACCAGTGACATAGTGCACCTTTTGTGTTTAGTGTCACAGACCAAACTGGACCTTGTGAGTGTCGAGCCGTGCTAAGTGCTACCACAGGAGAGAGGGACGTACCGGTCACTGGTGACTCCCACCAGGCTGTCCCCGTTCACCTCCAGGATCTGGTCTCCGGGTAGAAGGTTCCCTGGGCACACACACATATATATATATATATATATATATATATATATAGCTCAGACTCACAGCACGTCCTCACATCAGCTTTATGTTAATGTTCCATGAAATAAAGACTACACATATGACAAATTACAAGCAGAGGAATCCCTTCTCAGCTCCCATCAATCCATTACTTCCTGATCAGCTGAATTCTTTTATTGCTCACTTTGAGGACAGACCTAACACCAAAGGAGAATTCCATTCATCTTCTGTGACCAGCTCCATGGACAGAGAACACCCATTCACTCTCCAAAACTACCAAGTCAAAAAAGAACTGCTCCACATCAACTGCAATAAAGCTGCAGGATCCAGATGAAGTGACAGGTAAGGCACTGAAGGCAGTATTCACAATCATCTTCAACCTGTCTCTACAGAAAGCTACTGTCCCCAGCTCCTTTAAGTCTGCCACCATTATATCAGTACCCAAAACCTCAGCTGTCACCTGCATGAATACTCCGGTAATCATGAAATGCTTTGAGAGGCTACTTCTGTCTCACATCAAATCATGCATTTTCCCAGATTTGGACAGGCATATATATGCATACAAAACCAATAGATCCACAGGCGATGCCATCAGCGCCACACTGCATGCTGTTCTTCGCACCTGGAAACTCCCAACAGGTATGGCAGGATGCTATTTGTGGACTACAGTTCTGTATTCAGCTCTATCAGCCCAAAAGACAGACCCTAATTTTTAAGTTCCTGGGTGTGTAGATCAGAGAAGACCTGACCTGGAGCCTAAACACTTGCAGCATTATAATTCGTGCTCAGCAGTGATTGTTTTTTCTGTGAACACTCCACCACAATGGGCTCCCCATTGCTGATTGCTGATCAACTTCTACCGGTATACCATCGAAAGCATCCTGACATACTGCTGCACATCATGGTACAGAGCTGGCACAGCTGCTGAAAAGAAACACCTGCAGCGAGTGATGAGAACAGCTGAGAGGGTGGTGGGCTCCTCTCTCCCCGACCTGGACACCATCTACTCCTCAGGTCTCCACACACGGGCCTCTAACATTCTGCAGGATCCCCCACACACTGGGAATAGCCTCTTCTGCTTTCTCCCTTCAGGAAGACTTCAAACTCCCCTTACAAGCAAAAACAGGCTTCACAACATCTTCTACCTGCAAGCAGTGGATGTGCTCCAGGTGCACATGCAAAAATAAAAAGCCTGAAGGGACTCTGTGCAATAAACAATTTATTTATTTAATGATTTTATTGCTATGGACGTGAGAATATTTCTATATTTATTCATTTTTACTGCTGCAGTTTTGCTCTGCCGAAATGTTGTATTTTGAACAATGACAATAAATGTCATTCATCTATTCTATCTAATCTATCACATGCCCTCCACACAGTGAGCAGTGTGTTGTGTCTGTGGTACCGTCACACGCGGCCAGCCCTCCAGGGAGAATGCGCTTGACGTAGACTCCAAACTCCTCTCCGGTCTGCTCCTTCACTCCCCCGATCACTTTGATCCCTGACACAGAGAGGACACAGAGCACATGTCAGGGCACAGCAGGCTCCTACTACTGCAAAATCCACTTTTTTAGCTTTCTATCATGTTATAACATTGTTCCTTCATGAAAAGCATGCCTGGAGGTTTTAAATGGCATCCATCCACATTTGAGTAATTTAGCGATCCCTACTATTCAAACCCTCCTTATAGTTAGCAGTACAAACCTGTACAAAATATCACCCATGCTCACACACAACAATTCTCCATAAATATATAACAGCATGATACAACACTACAACTTCACAAACCTGATGTGCTATGTAGTAGTAGTAGGAGGAGGAAAGAGTTTGTTTAAATGGTTAATTGGTTAAACATAACATGTTCAAATCAAATGTAGCTTTTGTAAAAATGGGAATGCTGAGTCATTCTAAGTTACAAAAACATTGGATATAAAGTTGTTTATGTTATAAGCTGGTGTTTTAGTTCAGTGAACGATCACTACCTAAACCCCAGCACCTGTAGCAGTCATGAGTCAGTGCTAGTGCAGCCTCTGCAGCTCAGGGAGGGAATTCTGGAGGTTCTGAGCTTTCACATGAGCAATGGTCTGTCCATATACTGAGAATGAGACAAAATTGGATGTGTCTCTGTCTATAGGTTAAGACACTGACAATGCAGGTTCAGTTGTGATACAGAGAAGCCAAAAGACAAAAACTGTCCAAACACAAGCAAATGATACAATTCAAATGGCATCTTGTCTTGGACCTAAGCTTTTCAGAAATTGTGCCTCATCCATCTGCCCTGCAATTGGCATAGAAGTGTTTCCTTTTGTAGTACAAATCCACAATGCCCAATCTGTGGATGAAAGATGATTTAAAGGCAAAAATCTGTGTTGGAATGAAAATGAAACCTCTCCCCTCCTTCTCCTCCTCTTCCTCAGTGAGAACATGCTATCAGGCGCTTCTTCCAGGCTCTGCTATGGAACACAGTGAACTATAATTGGCCCAGAATCCAAGGACAGAGGGTAATTACGGGATATAGAGAGAGACTTTAAAGAGACCCACACCACCCTCACAGCTCCAGCCCCTGAACATCAGATAACCAACACTTTCATGTCTTTATTCTTGTTCTGCAGCTCTGGGGACATGTCCCTGAATATGCACGTGAGAGAGAGTGCATGTGGAAGAGTGCATGTGGAAGAGGGCACATGGAAGAGTGCATGTGGAAAAGTGCATGTGGAAGAGTGCATGTGGAAAAGTGCATGTGGAAGAGTGCACGTGGAAGAGTGCATGTGGAAGAGTGCATGTGGAAAAGTGCAAGTGGAAGAGTGCAAGTGGGAAAGTGCAGGTGGGAGAGTGCAGGTGGGAGAGTGCAGGTGGGAGAGTGCAGGTGGGAGAGTGCAAGTGGAAGAGTGCAAGTGGAAGAGTGCAGGTGGGAGAGTGCAATGAGGGAAGAAAAGAACCTCATATAAGTCACCACTTGACACGTGACGTTCTTTGGGGTAGATTAGGATTTAATTTATGGACTAGTTTACACTTTAAAATGTTAATAAATGTCCTGTATAACACTGTCCCAACACTGTCCCAACACTGTTCCAACATTGTCCCAACACTGTTCCAACATTGTCCCAACACTGTTCTAACATTGTCACAACACTGTCCCAACACTGTCCTAACACTGTTCCAACACTGTCCCAACACTGCCTCAACACTGCCTCAACACTGCCTCAACACTGCCTCAACACTGCCTCAACACTATCCCACTACTGCCCCATGCTAATAAATGTCCCAAAAACCTGCTTCAGTGCAGTTTAATGAGTTATGTCTTGTTTCTTCATCTTATACTAGTAAGGAACATATCACTCCATATACAACTTCAGAGGGTCAATGAGAACTATAACATGGCTCTAAAAAGTCCATTTTGTGTAATAGGTCAAAGGTGCACTGTGTAACTTTTCTGATGGAGGGTGTGCCACCTGTTTGTTGCACAGGTTGCGCAGGAGTAGTTGGGACTGCTGTGTCTTGGGCCCACACACACTCACCCAGAGCTTTACTCTGACCTACTTTTGTCCCACTGCCACACCTCACTCATCTGAACATGAGCACAGGCACAGCGCAACCTGCTTCAGTCCTGCTTTAGTCCAGCTTCAGTCCTGCTTTAGTCCAGCTTTAGTCCTGCTTTAGTCCTGGTTCAGTCTAGGTTTAGTCCAGCTTTAGTCCTGGTTCAGTCCTGGTTTAGTCCTGGTTCAGACTTACCCAAACCATTCTCACACTCATTGAACTCCAGTGCATGCACAGCGCGGTCCACCCCATAAGGGCCCATGAGAGTCCTGCACAGACACACGACACAGGGCAGGTTAGGGACACTAACGTACACAGACAATGCAAAATAAATACTGATACACTGGATTGTCCCTATGAGGAAATGTGTCCTCTGCATTTCCCACCCTTCAATGCCACTGGGTTAAACTTGTCAGGAGCAGTGGGACCATCTCCAGATCTTGAACTAGCGTTTCAGGACTACCTTATGAGGAGGGAGTTGAACTCAGTACCTTCTTGCTGTGAAGCATGAGTGATAGCCAAAAAGACATCGGCAATTTCCGTAAGACCCAAGAGACAATACGGGGTCCCAATATCGATACAATATAGATACATTGTCAATACAGTATCAGTACCACGTGGATACCTTCTAGGCCAAACATCTCCTCTATTATGTTAAGCTAATTATACATACACATAACATTTTAGTACTTTAAAAACTATAAATTTGATTTTATTTCAATTAATCTTGCATTTCTAGAACATGTTAAGGATGTTCTAATTTTGACTTTCTTCTTCCATTATTTCCTCAAATTATTTTTAAAAGGGGTTATTTTACTTCTATTAACTGCTAACACATAAAATACTGAGATCATCCATCCATCCATTTTCTTCTGCTTATCCCTACCTTCCTTCACCCCAGGCACTTCCTCTAGCTCCTCTGGGTGAACCCCGAGGCCCAGAGACATAGTCCCTCCAGCGTGTCCTGGGTCATCCCCAGGGCCTCCTTCTGATGGGACATGCCTGGAACACCTCCAGAAGGATGCGTACAGGAGGCATCAGAACCAGATGCCCGAGCCACCTCAGCTGCTCTTCTCGACATGGAGGAGGAGCAGCGGCTCTACTCCGAGATCCACTCGTGTGACCGAGCCCCTCACCCTATCTCTAAGGGAGCACCTAGCCACTCTGCGGAGGAAACTCATTTGGGCCGCCTATCAATCTCATGCTCCATCCTCCCCGCACTGTGAACAAGACCCCGAGATGCTTGAACTCCTCCACTTGAGGCAGAGACTCCCCAACCATCCGGAGAGGGCAGTCCACCTTTTTCCGGTCGAGAACCATGGCCTCGGATTTGGAACAGATGATCCTCATCCCAGCCACTTCACACCCCGCTGCAATCCACCCCAGTGCTGCAGGTCCTGGTTCGATGAAGCCAACAGGACAACATCATCCGCAAAGAGCAGAGATGAGATGCTGTGGTCCCCGAACTGGACCTTCTCCGGCCCCTGACTGCGCCTAGAAATTCTGTCCATAAATACAATGAACAGAACAGGTGACAGAGGGCAGCCCTGGCGGAGTCCAACATGCACCGGGAACAGGTCTGACTTACTGCCGGCAATGCGAACACAGCTCCTGCTCCGGTCATACAGGGATCGGACAGCCCTTAGCAAAGGACCCCATACTCACGGAGCACCCCTCACAGGACACCACAAGGGACACGGTCGAATGCCTTCTCCAGGTCCACAAAGCACATGTGGACTGGTTGGGCAAACTCCCATGAACCCTCGAGCACCCGATGGGGACTTTACCGGGGAGGCTGAGGAGTGTGATTCACCTGTAGTTGGAACACACCCTCCGGTTCCCCTTCTTAAACAGAGGGACCACTGCGACAGGCACCACAGACCTTACGCCACAGCTACGAGCGGCCGCATCGACAATAGAGGCTGAAAACGAAGCCCACTCGGACTCCATGTCCCCAGCCTCCCCTGGAAGAAGCTCTCCCGGAGGTGTGAGTTGAAGGCCGCACTGACAGAGGGTTCTACCAGACGTTCCCAGCAGACCCTCATGATATGTTTGGGCCTGGCAGGTCTTTCCGGCTTCCCCCTCCGCCAGCGGACCCAACTTACCACCAGGTGGTGATCAGTTGACAGCTCTGCCCCTCTCTTCACCCGAGTGTCCAAGACACACGGCCGGAGGTCAGATGACACGACAACAAAGTCGATCATCGACCTCCGGCCTAGGGAGTCCTGGTGCCACGTGCAATGATGGACCCTTGTGCTCGAACATGGTGTTCGTTATGAACAAACCGTGACTAGCACAGAAGTCTAATAACAGAACACCGCTCAGGTTCAGATCAGGAAGGCCGATCATCCCAATCACCCCTCTCCAAGTGTCACGTCATCGCCCATGTGGGCGTTGAAGTCCCCCAGTAGAACAACGGAGTTGGTGCACTGTCCAGTACCCCTCCCAGAGACTCCAAGAAGGCCGGGTACTTTGCACTGCTGTTCGGCCCATAGACCGACCCCACAGTGAGAGACCTGTCCCCGACCCGAAGGCGCAGGGACGTGACCCTCTCGTTCACCGGGGTGAACTCCAACATGCAGCGTTTGAGCTGTGGGATGATGAGGAGGCCCAGCTCGCCGCCGCTCCCTGCGGCCAACACCACAGAAATAGAGAGTCCAGCCCCTCTCAAGGAGTCGGGTTCCAGAGCCCAAGCTGTGTGTGGAGGTGAGACCGACTATATCTAGTCGGTACCTCCCGCACAAGCTCAGGCTCCTTCCCCTTCTTCCCCCCCAGCAAGGTGACATTCCATGTCCCCAGTGCTGGTCTCCATGTCCAGAGATCCAGTCGTCGGGGCCCCTGCCTTTGACCGCCACCCAGATCCCTCTGCACCCGCCCCTTATGGCTTCTCTTGCAGGTGGTGGGTCCACGAGAGGTCATATGAGATCATGTTAGCATTTATTGTTTTGAAAGCTCTATATTCATCCAAAATAAAGTTTTAACATGTTTCATAAGTTTCACTTTTGTTTTTGACACTCTGACAACTAAAACCTCTTCAGACATATTTTTGATAAACCTTATAACTCCACAAAGTCGATTTTACATAAACCCCTCTTTAAAGGCCCTATATTATGCAAAACTGACTATTGTGAGCCATGTTAGAATGTTGGACTTGTGTTTTGTTTCAGTCACATGAGTGAATGTTTATTATTAGTCTGTCTACATCGCCAAAGCTCAAAATACTCTGTTCAACCTAGTGATGTCATGAAGTGGTAGTCAGCTCCTTTAACCAGTAGAGATTGGTAATTCCAGAGCTGAAATGATCCAAATGATTCTAGTGAAGGTGTGTGGAGATTAAAAACACAGTGGCACACTTCATGTATTACATCACAAGGTGGAACAGAATCAGCTTAAATGTGCAGGTTTGTGTATTAAAGGGGTGAATGAAACAAAACACAACTCCAGGTCTGTGTGTGATGTTTGGAAACAACATTAGAACACAGATCAGTGATAGTTATAGCAGTAAGATATTTGTATATATGAATATATTCTTTTAACACCCTGTAGTTCAATAGTGATGAAGTGAAGTGCACAGTGATCATCTCCATGAGGGTTGTAGATTAGGATCCTTGTGGCCTCCCTCCTGCAGAGAGCTCAGGGGCCCGTGAGCTGTGGGGGATTAGCCTCCCTGAGTTAAGAGGCTATGGCTCACTGTGCACGAGTTTAACACACAGGTCACTCTGTAGCACTGTCCATTCTAATATATACACACCGCTAAGTCATAGCCCAGTGCCCACCCTCTGCAGACCTGGTGTGGTGGGACAGTACCTGTGGTGAATATGTGTCATAGTTTTACATCAATTTAGTGGCAGTATGTATGAAAATATGTTCCATAGTAGATAAAGGTGTTGACATTTATTTGTATTTGTCTAATTATAACTAGATCCAGCTTTTTTACTTCCAATACAAATTCTCGGCTTTAAGTATCTGTTGATACCTTAACCGATACCACTGCAGTGACTAAATGCAGCATTTCCTAAAAACAAAACTAAAATAAAACAAAATTGATCCAAATGTGTTATGGAGCTGATGTTTATATGCAGAACAGCTTTTTAAAATAAAAGCTCAAACATTATGACACGTACTGCACAATTAACTTATTATTACATCAGCATATGCCCAACCAGGATATCAGATGAACCGTTATTAGAAACCGATATCCAATCCAGCTAAATGTTCAGTACTGGTGGTGATATTTGATACAAGTATCAGATTGGTGCGTCCCCAACCAGAGCTACTCTGACAGGTTGTGGCCCCTGTGGTTGCTGGGTAACAGTTAGGATGGAATATGTTTGTCATATCTGGTGCCCATGTGACAGAAATAACTAATGGCAGAACTAGGCAACTTTAAGTAAAATCTCTGTTCTAATGTAGTTTCTCTTCACACACATGCCTGGAGTTATGTTTTGTTTCATTCATTTAACACACAAACCGTGCATAATTAGGCGAGTTCTTCTCTCTTCCACCTTGTGATGTGATGTGGTAATATAGGAAGTGCTCCACTGTGTTTCTAAACTACATACACCTTCAGTAGAATCATTTGGATGATTGCAGCCCTAGAATTGCCAAGCTCTACTGAACTGAAAGGAGCTGTTAATTTAAGATTTCATATTAACCACTACATGACATCACAAGGTGGAAGACCTGGATTAATATGAAAGGGTTGCTCAAACATGTGAATGAAACAAAACATAATTCAACATGTTTATGAAGAGGTAAGAACATTCTAACATCGCTTAAAGTTCCCAAGAGGTAGTTTGGTATAATAAAGGACCTTCAATAAAATGATTTGCTATTTTGTCATTATCAAATAATAAGACATAAACACATGTGTACACAAGTGTAAGCACAGTATTTTATGATGGAATTTGGTAATGTTTTGAGGGTGAGTGCTGCACAGTCTTAGTAATCAAAATTCTGCGCTCCAACTAAAAAAAGATAAAAAATTAAAAAAAAAAAACACTGCTCTAACCCATCACAGACATTTTAAATGTGTAGAATAGTCTACAGCAATAGTGTGGAGGAGACATGGGCATGGTACATGCTGTACCACACGTCATCTAATCCACACCTCTGCTTGTTTGTTACAATGTGATTTGTTTGACATGACCCTGTAAAAGTTTAATATCACACAGAACAGACTCTTGTGAGCTTCACACCATGTTCTAGTGTTTCTTTATCCAAAACATACCACTGGAGTTGTGTTTTGTTTCATTCACACATGTTTGAGTAACCATTTATTATTAGTATGTTTACATCTCCAAAGCTCATAATGCTCTGTTTCACCTTGTGATGTCATGAAGTAGCAATTTTCAGGTTAACTGAGGTCTGCAATTCCAGAACTGAAATCATCCAGATGATTCTGGTGAAAGTGTATGGAGTTTAAAAACACAGTGGAGCACTTCCTGTATTCATTACAAGTTGGAACAGAGTGTTTTCTGTTTGAGAGAAGCTTAAAACACAACTCCAGGTGTGTTTGTAACGATATTAGAACATAGATCAGAAAACAGTGTAATATGGGCCCTTTAAAGACAACAGTAACAGCTCCACCCAAGCGCGATGTGCTGAGGTCAGTGGTGGAAGTACTCAATTTAAGTACTCAACTCAACTTAAGTAAAAGCGGGGAAAAAATACTCAAGTAAAAGTATAACATGAAAAAAATAATGTACCCATTTAAAATGTAGCCTACTTAAGGACTATTACGCGCAGATTTTGAGATCTTACGAGCCTTCAAATGTAGTGGTTTCTGACACAGATTTGTGCAGAATTTTGTTCAATAGAAACAACTGAATCGATCGTTTTCCCAGGCTGTTTTTCTTTGTATATTTTTGCTTGCTTTCTACTTTATTATGAACGCGTTAAAAACACCGAGGCAGGACTAGTCCCGTCAGGGTAGGTCCGCTCCTACCTGCTGATGAGCACCACTCCTTTGAGCATGACGGAGAATGTGGGCATCGTGTCATGGAGGCTGCCGGATGGTCTAGAGTGTGCCGTGCGCCTGTCCCTGCGGCATGGCACTGGATCCGCTGTATTCCGCTGCGCGCTGACGGTTTTCCGCGGAGCTCCTGTGCGCCTTCTGCCGAGCTCTGTGCCCGCCTCAACCGCCGCGTCCTAATCTCTTACATAACCAGTCAGTCCGCGCGTGTTCTTTTGAACGATTCCTTAAAATGAATGGTTGGAACGTGACCACATTTATGAAGAGCCGAAGCTTTCACGTTCTAACTTTTATGCATTGTATAACGGGTAACCCTAAACCAACTAAAGACAAAAGAAGAGCAACATGAGGGTTAGCTTTGTACTAACAAAAATTTTTGACATCACGATAACAGGTAGTTTCTCAATTGTGTTTATAGTGCACGTTTTTTTTTTTAGATTCTGCATCATTCCAAAGGTTAAACTCTCTCAGTTTGAAACATTTAACCAAATCTGAGCCTTGGTAATTTCTCTCTGTGATGAGTCGGATCTAAAAGAGCCAAAAAATTACTTCCCACACCTGTTAACAGACGCATTCCCCTGAATAGGACTAGAATTCAAAAAGGAATTTTTTTTTTAAAAATCCCAAAATCAATTCCGGATCAACATTAGTTAATAAAAGCCAGTCACACTTTTCATGGATTAACACAGGATCTAATCTGTAAAAGTGGATGGGGTATGGGTGGGGGTCCTTGTCCTGTCCACTCGCGTTCCCAGACGCACGCGCACACAGGAGGGGCTTAGCGGTAAACACATTATTGCAGTGCCCGCTTCCCATTTAGAGACAGCGCTTTAATCCCCTCTCCATTATGCGCCTGCTGCCCCGGAACTGCCGCTGTCTGAGCGTTCATGAGCCGGACACACGAGCAAGGCTCTATAGCAGGCATGTCCAAACTATGGCCCAGGGGCCAAATGTGGCCCTCAGACCAAATCCTTTTGGCCCTCAATCTTCCAAGTGAATTGGCCCGTACTACCGCAAGTAGTACTTTTTACTGCATGTTTTTGAACTTTGATCAAGCAAATGTAGTGTGTCCTTTTGAGGGTCTAAGCCTGAACAAAGGTCTAGAGGGTCATTCAAACATGTTATAAATTCACATATTTGAATTACTCACTGTTTTGACCACCAGTCTATGACCCTCGACCGGCCCTCACGCTGGTCTGTGTTTTAATATGTGGCCCTCGAAGAAAAAAGTTTGGACACCCCTGCTCTATAGGCTCTGACACACTTTTGGGCACTGCATGTTAGGAACAGTGTTTACGTGTAAAGGCTGTGGTTATTATTAATTATTCTTTTACTTCATGTAATCTGTATTAAGAGATGATCCTGTGGTATTGGTGACACCCGACGGTGATTCTTGAGGACTGGACCTTACCGGATCATCTCTCCACAGATCTTCCCGGAAAAAACATTGCAACGAACGTTCAATATACAAACGGTATGACAAGAGCCTTTTTTCTAGAATTCCTGTCAAATTGGTCAAAAGATGAAATTAATGTGATGTATACTGGGACTTCTGTGACTTTAATTAAATAGTATAATATAAATCAGTAATTCACATACGCTTTTCGTTTTTCGGCGTAAAATAAATGAGGAAAAACGACAATTAGGACATAAATGCGCTTTTTGGCAATGTTTTCGGCGTAAAAAATAAATTAGGAAGAACAAAGCCAATAAATATGCTTTTTGGTTACCTTTTTCGGCGTAAAAGAAATCAGGAAGAAAGGAAGAATTATTTTTTAAAGAAAGAACAAAAAAAGGGACTTTTAATCAAGTTTATAAGAAGGCCTATATATAACATAAAAAAAAAAGAAGGATTTAGGATGTCGTCTCAGAAATCACTATACATAACTTTATTGTTACAGATAGTGGTTGTTTTTAGAAAGGCAGAGAATGTTCAAGGGGAACCTATTAAAGTAACCTACACACAACATGGAAATGACATAGTTTGTCATAAAATTAATGAAGGATCTATTTCGCAAATTGGCATTTTATACGAACAATGTGAAACAGGGTCATTAATAAGTGATATGGAATTAACTGACTCAACGGGGAAAAAACAAGAAATTGCCACTCACTTCCCCTATTATAGAATCCACTCCAAGGTTTGTGACTCAGTAAACAATACCGTGGAGCTAAAAGATAAGGAAACAGAAATAGTCCTTCGGTGTACGTGGTCAACCAGAAACGTACGTTCAAACATGGGATGCATATGTATTTCCTTTCCCCATGGTAATGTAGAAACTAGTACCAACGATAATTGTGATAACACCGTACTCATAATACATACTACAGAAGGGAGTGTTGAGAACACAGTAGACCACATGTGTCAAACATGCGGCCGGGGCCAGATCCGGCCCTCCAAGACCCTTAATCTGGCCCTCGGCTGATTTTTTTCTATTAAAATACTTAAAATTTTCAGATTTTTCTGTTAATTTTCTGCACCGTTTAGCATAGCAGCGTCTCCGCCATTTCTGTACGTTGCGACTCCCACCAGAGCAGCACAAATGAAGACTTTCCTCTTTCCAAACGCTCTTAAAAATGTCAAAAAATAAGAAAAGCAGATGCTGAGTTCAGGATTTCCCAAGAAAAATAGTCTAATTCTTATTTGTTGACAGAGGTGAATGGGAAATCTGTGCTCAATGTGTTTGGAACAAGCGGCGTTGCTCGAGGAATATAATCTTAAACACCACTACGAGACACAGAGAAAAATACGATAACTTGAAGAGAGAACTGAGTTTTCTGATCCGGCCCTTTTGGGATCAAAGTAGGTTGCATACGGCCCCGGACCAAAATGAGTTTGACACCCCTGCAGTAGACACAGACAGGGAGAAAGACAGTACACCATCCACTGCAGAAGCAGAAGCAGGGGAAGCAGATAAATCATTAACCATAGAACCTGACCTCAGTTTTGACCTCTTCAGTGCAAACTCACAGGACGAATTTACGGGTCCCCCACAACTCTTAACACCTACTGCTACGTTAGTCGACGACGAAGCTGAAACAATAAGTAACAATTCAACAGATACTGGTGGTTTAAATGGGGGTTTGTTCGATATTCAATCAATAAAAATAGAATTAGTGCACTCGTGGGGAAGGTCACTTAGGGGCAGTTTCTGAGCCCATTTCCATACAAACTCTAATTTACAGCCCATACTTGAAAAACTAAAAACGGAAATAGTGAGGGAAATAACAGATCAGGCTAGGGAAATAACTGAGGGTTTGTGTCCGTCAAATTCATCAAGTATTGCTAAAACGTTAGAAGTTTTAAGGGAGGAGTATGATCTATTAAAAGTCACTTTGAGGGGGAGTTTTCACTACGCTGTAATTTTGCTTATCTCCGTCCTTTTAACATTAACAAGCGTGATAACAATAGTCGTGTTGATCTGTCGCCGTTGGCCACGGGCCTCTAAAGTTAAGATGATTATTCCTGATTCCACTTCCATTTTAAGTTCAGAGTTTGAGATGCAGAGAAGGGAGGAAGATTCAGACTCAGATGAGTAACAGATTAGGGATTGCATCTGGTTTTGGGGCTGTTCAGGGATCTGTGACTGCTGTTGCTGTTTTAACCAGCGCCGCCGTGCGCCAGCCTATGTCTGTGCATTTAATGTTGAATTATGCTCAAATCATTCGGAGACGGGCCGTCTCACTTTGCTCTGTGCTGTGAATGTGTGTTTGAAGCGGGGAGCGTGATAGCGTGGTTCGGCTCATGACTCGCTGATTGTTGATGAGATGTTTTGAGTGCGCTTGCGTGTGCAGGTATGACACGGCCTGCTCAGAGTGACCAGCAGTGTTGGGAAAGTTACCTTTAAAAGTGCATTCCACTACGGTTCACGGATTACATGTAGTGTGTAACGTAAATTATTAAATTATTAAATTATTAAATTATTAAATTATTAAATTATTAAATTATTAAATTATTAAATTATTAAATTATTAAATTATTAAAAATAAGCAATGTAACTTGAATATTTTGAACTATTCTATATTGTCACGCCTTTGAAATGACAAGAATGTTGCAAATACTCCCTGCAAAGTAACTGTAATCCAAAATTACCATCCAATGAAGCAGTAACTATGACAAAATACAGTTACTTATAAATGTATTCATGTAGTACCGGTATATGTAATCCACTACTTCCCAGCAATGGTGGTTAAGTGAGCTACTTTTCAAATATAAAAGACAATGTCCGGCTTTTCACCTTGTTTGAGTTATTCTTGATCTTGATGGGCTGTGTTGTCTGCCAATGTTAAGATAGATTAAAAACAAGATCTGATTTTATTTTTATTTCGGCCTTTTCTCCTTGCACGGTCTATGCTTCACTTATGACAAAATTGTTAAACTTCAGTCAAAAAAGGTAATAAACATATAAACAGCGTGCAGGCATTGTGCGCAAAAAATAGATTTCACTAATTCAGATGACCTGCTTTTTCCCAAAATTTATCATGAGTAATTTATAAAATGTAGACAATTTTCATCACTAAATTGGAGCTATATATATGTGCAAAAAGGGTTAATTACAGAATACTGTTGTTTTTATTAATGACATAATGTATTTTATTTTTTGAAAAGTAGATTTCTGTTTATCTTACAAATTGCACTGGCAGATAATTTAGCTTGTTGGGTGAAGACATGCTTGGGTCATGGTGAAACGGACTTTTGTCCGAGGTCATTCAGGGCCTGGCTGGATTCATTTTTGCAAAACGCACAGACTGGCAGGGTGATTTAAAGCTGCTGGTTGAGATTTGTAATAAGGAGGATTCTGTTCAAGTTAGAAGAAGTTACTATTAAAGTGTTAGTATTGAATTAACAAAGTGAGGTTCCGAAAACATAAGTGTCATAAGTTAGAGGCAGGGTGAAGTCAGGTCATGAGGGACACTGGTAAAAACTAAATTTCATAATGTAAAAATCAATTCCATTCCCTAGTCATTAATAGTCGTTCATAAAAACTGATAAAATAATGTGCCAACAGCTAAAAATCTATATTGCCAAATTAACAATTGTTAAAATACGTACATGTTTTGCTGAGGCTCTACACTGCAAGGAATGATTTTCCAGTAGAATTAAAATGAAAGGTTTTGTTTTTTGGAAAGGCTTTTTTGCAGTGTACAAGCTGACTCATCACCATTGTTGTGAAAAAGCAAAATAAATAAATAAGTAAATCAATAATGATCCCAGTCAACTCTGTGTCCCAATTCGACCTGAATCTATTTCAGAAGTAATAAATTAAGAATAAAATAAAACTACTAAATATTAGGCTAAATTAAAACAGTTAAAATAAATAATCATAATTAAAAACTAAAAGTAATGTTGACACCTTTCAACAAACATATAAAGAAAAATCTTCTTCTCCTTTAAAAAAAAATCAGACTAAGGATAGAAAGTGAGGATGGGAGAAGAAGTCCTGCACGATCAAAATCTTAGTGCACACAGGTAGATAAACAATTCATCCAAATAGTGATCCAATCAAATTAAAACAACATTCAGTTTACATTTAAACAATAACAGTAAAGAGTAAAAGTATATTACCACAGATATGTCCCAGTTCATCACTTTAGACCAATTGATTGAATTCTGGAATGGCAAGGCGCTTGAAGAAGAACCAGACCAAAAAGGCGATTGAGACCCAATCCACCATCCAAAGCATTATCAAGAAGGACATTAAGAAGAAGATGATCCATAAAAACATGGCAATAACGGAAGATCAATGGAAAAACATAAAAAATTATTACAAGGAGAAAATTAAGCAATGCAAACTGGAGCCGACCCAAACTGCTATGACAAGGAAAATGAACTTACTTAAAATAAAGAGCTACAATAATGAGATGAGACGCTGATTAAAATACAAAAGTACGAAAAAGAGATGGGCGTGGCAAAAAGTACATACATACATACATACACACTACATACAAAATCACTGAAATACTGTACCTCTCTCCAGACACTGCAAAAGATTTGAAAACGCAAGTCACAATCTACTGGACACAAATACGGATCCAGAAAAAGGAAATACTGCGTCAGCACTGTGGCAAAACTATAAGACACGGGCAAGATCACTATATCCACTCAGCGAACCTTTTGACCCCCTACACGTGACGTGCTGTACTTCTCTGCACTTGATGACAACGTCTATGACGAACTGTGGCAAAATGGACAAACTTTTCAAGTAGGCTACTCGTATCTCTACTTGGGCCCTCAAGGAATGGCACTCGCAGCCTCCCAGAAGAACTGAAACCATATTTCATGGGGAGTGAAGAAAGTGCCCCTCATGTGTCGCTGGCCATCTTGAAACATCACTCACCAAGACAACTTGGTCCAATGGTCAAGCTAGCCTCAAGTCTTCTGTACGATGCCACAGGAGCTGACAATGTTTTCTACAATGCAGAGCACCAAATATTCAGAATTGTGTTGCCCCAAGGCTCTGAAGACAACCCCAGAGCATCTAAGCAAACAAGACAACAGATTTTTGAGAACCATCCAGATACGGAGATGTATCTTGTTCAAATACCACCAAATATATGGATGACACACCCTAACGATGTGGGTCAAACAAGGCATACTGTGAAAGTGCAACTCACCACAAGCAAACCAATATACCATCCCCAATATCCACTCAAAGAAGACCAAGAAATGGGGATACAAGAGACTATTAATGGATTGCTGGAATCTGGAGTGACATATGAAACAGAGTCGGAATATAACACACCACTTTTTTCCAGTGAAGAAATCAGATCTGCAAAACTGGAGGATGGTCCAAGACTTTTGACCAATAAATGAGGTCACAGCTGGAGAATCATATCCAGTGCCAGACCCATACATCGCATTGAATAATCTGTCACCAGAGCACAAGTTTTATACTGTGCAGCATGTAACCTGTGTGCTCCAAACTAGGACATTCCTTTTCATCTGGATGTGACAGAGAAGCAAACATTCGTTCAAGCTGTTCTTTATCAGAAACATCATCAGAACAGAAGGGTGCTGAAACACTACTCTTGTAAGCTTGATCGACATGAGCAAACTCAACCTGGCTGTGCACGTTACCTGGCAGCTCTGACAAGAACAATTGAGAAGACTTTGCACATTGTGCAAAATCATCCACTGGTGATTCACCCTCAACATGGAATACTTGCTTATCTCAACTCTCGCTTGTTCATTACTACTGCACGAAGATCCAGTAATATCTCAAAAACGCTGAGACAGCCTCACATCACTTATGAAGGAGGGCACATCAATATGGCAACAAACATGGAGACTGAAGGAACTCCACCTGTGTGTGAAGAAAAAGTCAAAACTGAGTTATATGTGAGAGCAGACCTACACACTACGCCACTTCCAGATCCAGACATGACCATTTTCTGTGACGGCTGTTCATACAGAGCAAAAGGAGGTCATGTTGTGTCATCATATGCAGTAGTGGAACAACTTCCCTCCAATCAATATCGTGTGATGGAAGCTCAACAGATACCAAAAGGATCTGCACAAGTAGCTGAAATAACAGCAATGTTACGAGCACTACAACTCTCAGCAGACAAAGCAGTAAACATCTACACCGACTCAGTCTACGCCTACAAAACTGTCACAATGTCACTAGCTGGTTGGATCAGAAATGGTTTCAGACTTTTGACCGGGCTTCCGATAAAACATGAACAATTGATCAAACAACTCATAGATGCTTTCCAACTGCCCTCAAGACTTGCTATCATGAAATGCAAAGCTCACACCAAGGGAACTGACTCTATATCTCAAGGAAATCATGCAGCAGATCAAGCCGCAAAGAAAGCTGCAGATTATGATGCCAGAAATATGCTTGTTCACACCGGTGAAGACATTGAAATGCTACCAGATGCAAACGTGATGGATACGACATATGTAAAAAAGATTCAAGCTCCAGTTGCATTGCTTCAAATGTAATATGACGAATACCACACTCTTACAAAGCTATCTCGAAACACATCAACTTGTGGTGGCATCCACACATGCAGTCTATAATACAACATTGGATTAATAACTGCCATGTTTGTTAAACGATGAATCTGAAGAAGGCTTACAAACCACCTCCAGGAACTTATACTCTTCCAAACAAGCCTTTTGAAAGAATTGTCATGGACTTTACAGACATGAGCCCAGAAATGAGAGTTCGTGGATATCGCTATCTATTGGTGATAGTCTGTGAATATACAAGATGGGTCGAAGCATTTCCCTGCAAAACAGAAACGGCTAAAGGAGTAGTCAAACACTTAACTACAGAAGTTTTTCCACGTTTTAGCATTCCACACGTCATAAGATCTGATAACGGGACAAACTTCACTGCCAAAATAGTCCGAGATGTACTAAAAGCTCTAAAGCCTGTGAGTGCTGGATTATATAGGGCTGTGTTTTAATTTAATTGATGTAGCCTATAGATTACTGTACTGGAAGTGGGCTTTAGCCCATAGACAATTTGTTGTTCTAAACGGTATAGGTGCAAGCTGCCATTTGGCCAGCGGACTCCACCTTAGTGCTACGAAGTGTTTTTTTTTTTTAGCCTTAGCAACAGTAATACCGTATACCCCGGGAAAATGTGGAGACGGTTTAACGGTATCAAAATTTGGATACCGCCCAACTCTAATGGTCACATGACATCACCAGGCCGGAAAAGAGTGGTTTCTGTTTGAGAGAACTAAGTATGTAGGATTTGTGTGTTAAACATGTGTGATTGAAACAAAGCACAACTCCAGCTCTGTTTGTGATGAGGCAACAAGATTATAACAAAGATCAGAAAATAGCATAATCCATCCATCCATCCATGTTCTCCCACTTAATCCAGCTGGGTCACGGGGGCATCTTGCTGCCCAATCCTCATAGCACCTGACCCCCTCATGAACCCCTCTGCAGGTGGTGAGCCCACAGGAGGAAAATAGCATAATGTAGAACCTTTAAAACAGGAGTGTCAACACAAACTGCACAAGCTGCTCTTGTAGTGAAGTCATTAATAAAACAAAACATGCACTTTCACAATTAGTGACTTTATAAAATATGTAAAATCAAATTAAAACAATGGCATAGGCTGATATTCAAAACAAGAATCTTGACATGTCCACATAGCTGCAGTCTACTATCAGGCTATGTGTGACAGATCAGGAACAAGGCTAACGGGATAATGCCATTGTTTGGGAGCTGAGCGCATGTTGTGTGCCTGCATACCGTGGACCAACCTGGCGAAGCTCAGCAGCACCTTTAACCTCTGCAGCATGTCTCCTGCAACTTTAACCTCTACAGTATGTCTCCTGCACCTTTAACCTCTGCAGCATGTCTCCTGCACCTTTAACCTCTGCAGCATGTCTCCTGCAACTTTAACCTCTACAGTATGTCTCCTGCACCTTTAACCTCTGCAGCATGTCTCCTGCACCTTTAACCTCTGCAGCATGTCTCCTGCACCTTTAACCTCTGCAGCATGTCTCCTGCACCTTTAACCTCTGCAGCATGTCTCCTGCACCTTTAACCTCTGCAGTATGTCTCCTGCACCTTTAACCTCTGCAGTATGTCTCCTGCACCTTTAACCTCTGCAGTATGTCTCCTGTACCTTTAACCTCTGCAGCGTGTCTCCTGTACTTTAACCTCTGCAGTATGTCTCCTGCACCTTTAACCTCTGCAGTATGTCTCCTGCACCTTTAACCTCTGCAGTATGTCTCCTGCACCTTTAACCTCTGCAGTATGTCTCCTGCACCTTTAACCTCTGCAGCGTGTCTCCTGTACTTTAACCTCTGCAGTATGTCTCCTGCACCTTTAACCTCTGCAGTATGTCTCCTGTACCTTTAACCTCTGCAGCGTGTCTCTTGTACTTTAACCTCTGCAGTATGTCTCCTGCACCTTTAACCTCTGCAGCGTGTCTCCTGCACCTTTAACCTCTGCAGTATGTCTCCTGCACCTTTAACCTCTGCAGTATGTCTCCTGCACCTTTAACCTCTGCAGTATGTCTCCTGCACCTTTAACCTCTGCAGTATGTCTCCTGTACCTTTAACCTCTGCAGCGTGTCTCCTGTACTTTAACCTCTGCAGTATGTCTCCTGCACCTTTAACCTCTGCAGCGTGTCTCCTGTACCTTTAACCTCTGCAGCGTGTCTCCTGTACCTTTAACCTCTGCAGCGTGTCTCCTGTACCTTTAACCTCTGCAGTATGTCTCCTGCACCTTTAACCTCTGCAGTATGTCTCCTGCACCTTTAACCTCTGCAGCGTGTCTCCTGCACCTTTAACCTCTGCAGCGTGTCTCCTGTACTTTAACCTCTGCAGCGTGTCTCCTGCACCTTTAACCTCTGCAGCGTGTCTCCTGTACCTTTAACCTCTGCAGTATGTCTCCTGTACCTTTAACCTCTGCAGTATGTCTCCTGCACCTTTAACCTCTGCAGTATGTCTCCTGCACTTTTACCACCGCAGCCTGTCTCCTGCAACTTTAACCTCTGCAGCGTGTCTCCTGTACCTTTAACCTCTGCAGTATGTCTCCTGTACCTTTAACCTCTGCAGTATGTCTCCTGCACCTTTAACCTCTGCAGTATGTCTCCTGCACCTTTAACCTCTGCAGCGTGTCTCCTGCACCTTTAACCTCTGCAGCGTGTCTCCTGTACTTTAACCTCTGCAGCGTGTCTCCTGTACCTTTAACCTCTGCAGCATGTCTCCTGCACCTTTAACCTCTGCAGCATGTCTCCTGCACCTTTAACCTCTGCAGTATGTCTCCTGCACCTTTAACCTCTGCAGTATGTCTCCTGCACCTTTAACCTCTGCAGTATGTCTCCTGCACCTTTAACCTCTGCAGTATGTCTCCTGTACCTTTAACCTCTGCAGCGTGTCTCCTGCACCTTTAACCTCTGCAGTATGTCTCCTGCACCTTTAACCTCTGCAGTATGTCTCCTGTACCTTTAACCTCTGCAGCGTGTCTCCTGCACCTTTAACCTCTGCAGTATGTCTCCTGTACCTTTAACCTCTGCAGCGTGTCTCCTGCACCTTTAACCTCTGCAGTATGTCTCCTGCAGGAAGGAGACAGCGCAGCTCACAAACTCTATGAGAGCTTAGAGAAAGAATCAGACACAAATCCAATGACGCGTGCGTAAAAAAGCCCTCCCTGCACACGCCTTTTCACTCCTAACATAATCGCGGAGGGCCCAGGGGGGAGCATGGAAACACGTGGTGAGGGCCATTTCAAAAGGAAGGGGGGCTGCTGCGAGCTCTTCCTTTTAAGAGGGAGTTTTATGCAAACTCAACTAGGGACCTTTTTTGGACTCCTCATCAAAGAGATGCCTCAAGAGGTTTTAGATGTCATCATGCATGTCTGAGTAGCTGTCTATCTAGGGCCCATTTCAAACCCTCCTTAGCTGTACAAGGCCCCACCCACAAGCCCACACCCTAAAAAATGTTGGGTTATTTTGGTAACCAAAATTGGGTTATTTTGCTGCTGGGTTAGGGGGAAACAGGGCGTGGCTTCCACAAGTGCCCACAGCTGCGTGGCGGCCATTATCCACATCCTCTACCTCATGCTCCACCTGCTCCATGTTAAATACCTTTTAACAGGTATTTAACATGTTTTATGTTTTTATTTTATCACTAAGACTAATGATGCCAGATGCCAGAAATGCTCAGAAGTCTGGTTTATAGATGTAAAACTGCACAGGATTTCTACTGTTTTTGGGCACTTAAAATAACCCAACTTTTCACCCAACGCTGGGTCCAATATGGACCGAACAACACTGGGTTATTTTAACCCAACAGGTTGGGCTACATGATTTGACCCAACATGTTGGGTTATATTTTCAACCCAACACTGGGTAATTTTAACTAAAGTATTGGTTTAATTTTAACCCAACTTTTGGGTTCAATATTTAAGGTGGAATGCCTTATATACAGACAGATACTTATTTTAACCATCTTAAAGTGCGACTTTAGCTTACCTGTTGCACGTCACCTAGCAACAGCTCTACGCAGAAGTCGCAGCCCTTGCAGCAATGTGGAGGAACTATGCGTGGCTGGTACTCCTCTGGTTCATCCTGTCAATTATCCACCATCCTGCGACAGCACTGTTCCAGTATTCTGCCTCTGAGTTTAAGCTCCATATACATCCACACAACGCACCAGCGCCTGCTCTGCTCCAACACCCGGACATTCTGTACGTGCCTCGCCATAGACCAATCTATTTATTTATTTAGCACATATTTAAAATCAGCATTAAAAGAAATGTATAAAAACATATACAATTACAATATGAAAAAAAAATGGACAAGACACAATACAATTATTATAAAGGACAGATGTGCAGGGTGTGGTAGAAGCCAAAAAGGCTTTTGAAGACACCACTCCCTCAAAAATATTAAACAAAATTACGGTCATAGAAACTATTTAACTTAATGCTTGTTTTTATGTTTATATGTTACACTTTTATGTATTTACATTAATGATTTTTGATATATATATATATATATATATATATATATATATATATATATATATATATATATATATATATATATATATATATATATATATATATATTTATGTTTATCGGAGCAAATATTGAGCCCTCGGCTTATTTTTTTATTTGACTTTGTACAACGATAACGAAATAGCGCTTTCTAAAAGATCTATATGGGAATTCCATGATTTGGATCCATGAAACCGGATAGAAAACTGCTCGCGCCTTCTCTTGTATAAAGGTAAGTGCAGATTAACAGCGTGTCGAGTTCGATAATGGTGGAACTGACAATTATAATTAAAATAGTTCTTGATATAGGAAGGCCAATTAGAATCATAAAGCGCCCTAAAAACAAATGTACAGGTTAGTAGGGTGTTAATATCAAAAATATTTAAGAGCTTTAACTCAAAAAACAAAGGTGCACTTGAAGCATCGGGTTTGGAATTTGTTGCAATTCTTTTACATTTTTTCTGAAGAATGAAAATTTTGTGAAGGTAAGTACTGAAGGTAAGGTCCAAGCAATATTACAATATGTTAAATAGGGATAAATCAAACTGTAATATAATGTTAAGAGACACTTATGATGTACCATATGCCTGATCTTACTTATTATTCCAATAGATTTTGTTATCTTTTTACAAACATGTTCAATATGTTCTTTCAAACCCAATTTATCATCAATCCATACCCCTAAAAAGCATGTTTTTGAGACTCTTGATATTGTTTCATGATTTATATAAATTTTCACAAAATGACTATATTTTTTATTTCCGGCAAATTGCATAAAACTTGACTTTTTTACATTTAGTAACAATTTATTTGCTTTGAACCATTCTGAGTAGTTATGAAGGTCGTAATTTAACTTGTCAATTAGAATGGTAATATCTTTATTTGGACTAAAAAGGCTTGTATCGTCAGCAAACAGCAATGGAAAAGTAGCTGTAGAGACAGAAGGAAAATCATTTATATAAATAAGGAATAACAGTGGTCCCAAGATTGACCCTTAAGGAACACCATATTTTATAAAGTTCATTTTTGAATCAATATTGTTAATTGAAACATATTGTTTACGATTAGTTAGATAGTTGGAAAACCAAATATACACATTATCTGTGAGTCCATATTTATGTAGTTTTGAAAGAAGAATACTGTGGTTAACCATATCAAATGCTTTAGACAGGTCTAAAAACACACCAACTGCAAATTCGTTATTGTCTAAAGCTAAATGAATTCTATCCATAAGTTCAATTAGTGCCATATATGAAGAATGATTTTTGCGAAATCCATACTGATAATTATATAAGATACTATTTGTAATCAGGTGTTGATGAAGTCTTTTGTATACAAATTTTTCTAAAATTTTTGAAAAACATGGCAAGAATGATATGGGACGATAATTTGAGAATGATGATTGATCACCATTTTTATACAGCGGAATAACTTTCGCAATCTTTAAGTCACATGGTATAATGCCAGTTTTTAAGGACAAAGAAAAAATAAAAGTAAGTGGACCATTGATTGCAGGTTCAACATCTTTGACAATATTGGCACATATTCCATCATGACCAGGAGCAGATGTTGTTAAACCTGCTATGATTTCCTTCACTTCAGTAGAATTAGGTGGTTCAAAATGATTGAATGATAAGAATGAACCTTTTATGTAATCTAACGGATTGTTAATTGTTGAATCAATTTTCTTTGCAAGACATGTGCCAATATTTGAAAAAAAAATCATTAAACCTACATACAATATCAAAAGGGCCACAAGAAGTATTGGTTCCATCGGAAAATGTCAAGTACCTTTGATATCATTGATGGATTTAGTAAAACGATCACCAAAATATTTTTTCTTTGCCACCCTAAGGAGATAAATGTATTTATTTCTATATGATTTGTATATCGCTAAATTTAAGGGCGAAGGTGAACCTAAATACTTCCTATACAATTTGTTTTTGACCTGAGAAGATTTTCTTAGGCCACTAGAATAGCATGGTTTATTAAGTTTTCTTGACTCTTTCTTATAACATTTAACAATTGGAAAAGACTTCTCAAAAGCTACTAAAAATAGTTGCATGAATACCTGGTAAGCTGAATTAGCATCTTTTTCAGTAAAAACCTTTTCAAAAGACATAGTCTCCAGTAAATGTTTAAATTTGATTTTATTCTTTGTATTAAAACTTTGAAAAGTTAAATTGGGTTTTATATTGGACTTATAATTTTTACTAAGCTGAACCATGTGAAATATTGGAAAATGATCAGAAATATCAGTATATAACACTCCAGATTTAGTTTCATAATTTAAGTCATTTAATAAAATGTTATCTATCAATGAGTTTTTTGTGATACTTGTAGGTTTGGTAATTGTAGGAAAAAAATAATTTTCATGTATACAATTAAGAAATTCATTAGTTGCATGGTGTGTATCATTATTAAATAAATTTATATTGAAGTCACCAAGAATATGACATATTATGTTTTCCTTATTTGTTAAATCCAAGGCACTTGATAGACACTGATTAAAACATGCAATATCATTGTTTGGGGGTCTATAAATATTACCAATGATAATATTTTTTGTCTTATTATTAGCTAGTATTTCTATAAAGACTGATTCAATTTCTGTTTCACTAAATGGCACGACAAGATCTTGTCTAATGGTGAATTCTAAATTCCTATGGATAAAAATTGAAACTCCTCCTCCAGGCCTTGACTGCCTGACAAAATGGGTGGAGTTATAAGATGGCAATTCATATACAATAAGCTCTTTGGATTCCTCAGTTAGCCAAGTCTCTGATAATGCAATTACAGAAAATTCGTGATTCAGAGATGATAAAAAGTGAACCAGCTTCTCATGATTTTTGGGTAGACTACGAACATTTAAATGTAATACTGAAAATGTTTTATCCAGACTAGAAGACTCATTTATTAACTTATTAAATTTGAGTTCGTCATAATAATCGCAGTCATTATGAAAATCTGCATTAGTAAAAAAGTTTATATCTGGATCAAAATCCTGTCCATGAGGGGCATCTCTGTCTAATTCAAATGGATTAAATAACAGTGTATCATTTATATTTTTGCAAAGTGAACAGCCATTGCATGCGCCCCCTAATTTTTTGTTTGAGGCCACTGTATGTCAGCTCTCTGGACCAACTCCTACTATCATTGCCACCATGTACAGACCTCTGAAACAAAACAAGGATTTTATAACAGACTTTGCAGCTTTTTTAACACATGTTTCCACACTCTCTTCCAATGTCATACTATTAGGGGATCTAAATATTCACTTGGACATTGTCAATAATTCACTCACCAATGATTTTATATCCTGTCTGGACAGTTTTGGTTTGCAACAGTTTGTTAATTTTCCCACACACTCAAAAGGACATATTCTGGACTCAATCTGCTGCTCAAGTGTTACACCCATGGACTGTAAAGCCAACTTCATCCCATTTTCCAATCATATGCTCCTTACATTTTTTGTCAATCTGCCTTTTTCCAAACACAACCCCACACGCACCATAACATTCCCTTAAAATTAAAGACATAAATTTGGACATTCACCACAAAAATCCACATTATTCACCAACAGCTTACCCCCTCTTCTGCTCTAACTCTACCTGTCATTACATCTCCTATCACCACCACCCCTTTCTCATCATTTACTCTACCTTCTGTCAATCAAATGTCCTCTCTTATCCAAAAATCCAAAAGCTTTTCATGTCAACTTGACCCACTTCCCACTGTCCTTATCAAAGCCACACTTCCTTCTCTTGCTCCTTTTATCACCAACATAATTCATGCCTCCCTCACCTCCGGTACTGTCCCCTCTCCTCTCAAAACTGCTGCTGTCACTCCAATTCTCAAAAAACCTGGTTCAGATCCCACAGACCTCAATAATTTCCATCCGATTTCTAACCTTCCATTCATCTCCAAAATTCTTGAAAAAACTGTTTCTGCTCAACTTCACTCTCATCTGTCCTCGAATAACCTGTACGAGTGTTTTCAATCTGGCTTCCGTCCTCTCCACAGCACTGAAACGGCCCTTCTCAAAATCACTAATGACCTTCTCCTCTCTGCCGACTCTGGTTTAGTATCCATCCTCCTTCTGCTTGATCTTAGTTCTGCCTTTGACACCATTTCTCATTCCATCCTCCTGAACAGACTCTCTTCCATCGGCATCTATGGCACAACCCTCACCTGGTTTCACTCCTATCTTTCCGACTGCACTCAGTTTATTCAACTCAAATCTTTCACTTCTTATCCTGTCCCCATCTCCACAGGTGTTCCCCAAGGTTCTGTTCTGGGTCCCCTCCTTTTCATCATCTACCTTCTCCCCCTTGGTCACATTTTCCGGAAACACCACATTCAATTCCACTGCTACGTGGATGACACCCAGCTCTACCTCTCTGGTAAACCAAACTCCACACTCCCACCCTTTTCCCTTGTCAACTGTATTAGTGAAATAAAATCCTGGTTCACCTCAAACTTTCTCAAACTCAATAGCAATAAAACTGAACTTCTCCTTGTAGGCACCAAATCCACCATAAGTAAGATGAATCATTTCTCCATTCCCATTGATGGCTACTCCATCTCTCCCTCCCCTCAGGTAAAGAGTCTGGGTGTCATCCTCGATAGCACCCTCTCCTTCACCTCCCACATAAACAGCATCACTCGCTCCGCCTACTTTCACCTCCGCAATATCCATCGACTCCGGCCCTCCCTCACTCCACAGTCCACTGCCATACTCATACACAGCCTTGTCACTTCCTGTCTAGATTATTGCAATTCACTTCTGTTTGGTCTCCCACAAAAAACTCTCCATAAACGTCAATTGGTTCAGAACTCTGCTGCTCGCATCATCACACACACACCTTCCATCAACCACATCACACACACCGTCTTACAATAGCTCCACTGGCTCCACATCACACACCGCATTCAATACAAAATCCTGCTCCACACATTCAAAGCCATCCACAACCTCACACCTCCATATCTCTCTGACCTCCTCCATATTGCCACACCCGTTCGCTCTCTACGCTCCTCCTCCTCTCTCCAGCTCTCTGTCCCTTCTGCCCATCTTGTTACAATGGGGAGCAGGGCATTCAGTTGCTCTGCTCCCCAGCTCTGGAACACTCTCCCTCCTGACCTCCGCAACACAGACACTCTCACACACTTCAAATCCATATTCATAACTCATCTGTTAAACTGGCCTATTCATTATAACCACAACTGCACTGTCCTTTTAGATGTCTGATTTTAATGTAGATTTTAACTGTTGCTTTTACTGTTTTAATGTTTATATTTTTTATATTGATGTATGAACTTGTTGTGAGGCGACCCTGAGTGCCCAGAAAGGCGCCCTATAAATAAAATGCATTATTATTATTATTATTATTATTATTATTATTATTATTATTATTATTATTATTATTATTATTATTATTATTGTTATCTTCAAGATATATTCAGAAGATGGTAAAAACAGGTATTTGCTAGTATAAGACAGCTTTTCCATTTAAAAAATGTTATAAATTAGACAATTTAATTTTGTAATATATTGATTAAATATTCACATAAGATAACACAATTGCACTATTTTAATTTCAATTTTAGTTTTATTTCTGTAAAATTAGGTGTAAAAGTGATCAAGTATCAACACAGTTAGTCTGATGCTTACAGTAAACGTGTTGCATGTAGGTATAAACTTTAAGTAACTGTTTCCATTTAGAAAGAGAGGAGCCAAAATACAAGACTGCACTTCACAGTTAATAAGGTAACAAAAAAACTGAAGAAAAAAAAGAAAGAAATTACAACAGACACGATACTGACATAGACCTTATATATCTGAGTGGACAGAGCTAACCCGTTAGCCGCCGCATGCCAAACAGGAAGTGCTCCAGGAGGCTCTTCCGGCTCCTTCTCTCCCTTTTTCCCTTTGACTTACATTGAGATCTTATCGTCCCTCTCTCTGTAACTATTGCACTCAGCCTTGTCATTTTGGTCTTAAAATGTTCGTATGAACCCGCGGCACAGGATCCTGAATTTTTTTTCGTTATTTTGTCCCTCAAAAATAACCATATTCATAACACTGAGCCTGGCTCCAAATTTGCACCTGTAGCCGTGAGCATCGTGAGCCTCATTTGAGCAGCACTGAACGTTATGGGTGACGTCACACTCGCTTAGTCCACTTCTTTTATACAGTATATGGATACTGACAAAGACAAAGGACCAACAAAAGGCAGAAAACACAGTGTATATACCCCCACAGACACAGGGTATATATGCACACAGACACAGGGTATATATGCACACAGACACAGGGTATATATGCACACAGACACAGGGTATATATGCACACAGACACAGGGTATATATGCACACAGACACAGGGTATATATGCACACAGACACAGGGTATATATGCACACAGACACAGGATATATACGCACACAGACACAGGGCATATATGCACACAGACACAGGGTATATACACACAGACAGGGTATATACGGCCACAGACACAGGGTATATACGGCCACAGACACAGGGTATATACGGCCACAGACACAGGATATATACCCACACAGACACAGGGTATATAAACACACAGACACAGGGTATATACACACACAGACACAGGATACATATGCACACAGACACAAGGTATATACAGACACAGGGTCTATACACACAGACACAGGGTATATATGCACACAGACACAGGCTATATACACAGACAGACACAGGATATATATGCACACAGACACAGGGTATATAAACACACAGACACAGGATATATACACACAAAGACACAGGATATATATGCACACAGGCACAGGGTATATATGCACACAGACACAGGGTATATATGCACACAGACACTAGGTGTATATGCACACAGACACAGGGTATATATGCACACAGGCACAGGGTATATATGCACACAGACACAGGGTATATATGCACACAGACACAGGGTATATATGCACACAGACACAGGGTATATATGCACACAGACACAGGGTATATATGCACACAGACACAGGGTATATATGCACACAGACACAGGGTATATATGCACACAGACACAGGATATATATACACGCAGACACAGGGTATATATGCACACAGACACAGGTGAAATACACCATGGTGGGGCAAATAATCACCAGACAGGAAGCAAAACTCAAGATTGCAAGCAGACAGGACAAATGTGAAAATAACACAACACAAGAAGAAAAAGATACACCAAAATAAGCAAAATGACTACAAAACATGAAACATGACAGTAAATGGCATTGAGTGACACTTCCCCAAACCAAACCAGTCCCTTCTATCATTCTTCTATCTGGTGCTGGGGGACATCTCAGTCCAGAGCTCAGGGCTGTGGACATTTCTGTCTGTTGAAGATCCACTGTGGGAAAAATACAGGCATACTTCCATTAAAAGCATATTACAGCAAAGAATGTATGCATTTTCTACACCAGTTGCTCTATAGTATAAAGCTAATAAATATACATGCTGGACTTACTTGTATCAGTACTTACTGTAGCCCAGTGAAGTGACAGAAACTTCAGTGTTGACAGGAGCTCCGGGCAGCATACACCTCAGTCTGCTGGACTGTAGTGTCCATTGTGAGAACAAGTAGAGTAGTCAGTTGTAGAAAGTCAGAAATTAAGTCTTAAGATAAAATAAAAAACATAAAACATGTTAAATACCTTTTAAATGATGTTTCTCTTGGAGCAGGTGGAGCATGAGGTGGAGGACGTGGATAATGGCCGCCACATAACTGTGCGCAATTGTGGAAGCCACACCCTGTTTCCCCCTAACTGAACAGGCTGGCCAACTTGTGACCCAACACCGTTTGACCCAGCAGTTGGGTTACCAGAATAATCCTGGATCACTCTATGGCCCAATTCCAGAAATGTCTGGAGTTGCGCCATAGAGTGAAAAACATCCTCACTTTGTACTGTGCACAGGCACTCATTTATATCATGTGTCTCTCCAAAATTTTCATATCACTCAGAACAAAATCTGTAACTTTTTTTTACTGAGATATAGAGATAAATAAGAGTTAAAAAAAATAAGACCTCTGTACAATCCATAAGGACAATTTTCCACTGCACATGAAGGCATTGTTGTAGAAGTTTTCAGCTTGTCGAAGAAAGGGTAGAAGTAAAAGTCTAGATACCAACTGGATGTCTTAAGCAGGAGAAGTTTATTTACCATCAATAAGATGGGCCCAGGGGGACTTGAAAAGTCAACACAGTATTTACCGCTCCAGGTACTGCCCTGTTTAGCAGCTGTTTGGAATGTGGTCATGGATGGTGAAATCCACTCATGCAGGCCAGAAACACCTGGCTGATTTAGTGTTTAGTTCCACTTTAAAAATTAATATACACAATATATGCAATATATCTGTACTGGGACAAGAGAATATTGCTCAAATACATGGAATAAAAATACAATATGCACAGCCTTTAACAGCTGTAGATGAATAATAATAAAGCCTTATTATAATGTTATATTATATTTCAAATCAAATACACTTACTTTTGAAACTGCACTAAAGCTCTGATTGAGAGCAAAGCCGATTTTGATTGTGTTGCTGTCCATGGTCCTGCTCCCTCTGTTTATAAGCTTAGCTGCTTCTCAGGTACTTTTAAGTCCCTGTGTGTCTTTCTCCGGCCTCCTGAGGTGTAGTAAACCTGCTGCAGGTCTCGGCTCTGTTTCCGTGACAGGCTATGACTATAGATATGTCAAATAACTGTCAATATTCAGGGCCAAACAGCACACATGATGCCTTCATGTGCTGTGTAAAATTGCACTTGTGGATTCGGGCAGATGTGAGTAAAGATGTTTGTGCAGAGGTCTTGTTTTTAACTCTTATTTACCTCTATATCTAGGTAAAAGAAGTATGCATGTTTTTCACTCTATGGCCCAATTCCAGAAGTGTCTGGAATAGAGTGATCCAGACAAATGATCCTTCATATTCATTTTTCTGGAAAGTCTACCAAAAAAAAAAAAAAAGAAAAAAAGAAAAAAATTAATAATTTACTTCTGGAACTTGGAATTAAGAGGTCTCTGTTGAGCTCCATCAATCATATGTTCCCCCCAGCTGGAATTAAATGTGGTTTTGGAGTGTTATATAACTAACTGTATGAGCAAACCAAAGATGGAAAAGGAAGAGTTTAGCTGCTCAAAAACCATATAAATACTATGCAGTTTTAACCAGAGCATTTTTGGCATCAAATTACATTTATTATCTGGGTTCTTGCATTAGCCTTCCAGCTGAGTTGTTTAAATAGTTTGCTTTAGGTAGGATTAGTTCATTTTATTGGAATACCCCTTGAGATGTGCCATCTCATTTTTAAGGGAGTTTTGGTGCTGCAAGAGGTAAGAGAGACCAAGCTCTATGGTCTAAAATATAATCATTTTAGAAAGCTCAAATAAAAGTCTCAGTACAGCTCAATACGTAGTGTTATCAAATCCTGCATAAGAGCAGTTTGAAGAAGGGAGCATCCCTCAGGACAAAAGTCAGTAGCATTTCAGGGCTAGCTGTTTAGCATACTAACTCCATACAGGGTTGCCATAGATACAGGAAAAACCTGTTCAAATCCAACAGTCCTTATCTTCTGTCCTTTGAACTGTACAAGCTGCACTCAAAATCCCAAAATGTTAAGCAAAATATTTCCAATAAAGATTTAAAACAAAACAAAAGCACCCTGATCCACCTTGTGATGTCATAGGGTGGTACAGCAAGTGTTCCATTATGGTTTTAAAGTTCATAAAACTTCATCAGAATCCTTTGGATAAACTAAGACCTGGAATTGCCCATCTCTACTGAACAAAAGGTCGAAGGAGCTGTTTCCTTAAAAACTACAGCTTCATGACATCACAAGGTGGAACAGAGCATTTTGAGTTTTGGAGATGTAGACTAATAAAGGGTTAAAGGTTTACTTGATTAAGAACACAGTGGGAGTCACTCTTATTGAGTAATTCAAGAAACTGGAACTGTCAGATTACACAATCTTTTCATCAGATGAAGTAAGGTCAGGATTTGAAGGCCATAATCACTCATCCACTGTGGTTTACAGGCAGACTTGGTCTGGTATGTTGTCACTTGTGATTGGCCGGATGTGGAACTGGAACATAACAAAAAAAATCTCTCTCTCATCTACAGTATTCAACTCTTTCAGTTCCCTACAAATTAGTTCTTTGAGCTAATTATCCACATGTCAGCAAATCCACCATCACAGCCCCGGACAGACAGCTGCTCCCAGGGGCCTGTGAAATACAGACGGGATACAGACTGAAGAATCAATGAGGAATCAATATACTGTGACAGCTGTTAAATACACTGTTAAAGAGTACACAGATGCAGGGGCAGCGTAAGGAGCATCATAATGGGACAGTTGTAATTTAATAGCTCTGTCTCCTCAGTATGAAATAGTGTTGTAAACAAATCCATGCCCAGATACTAACCTGTGTTAAAAGTATTATTGATATGAGACACTAATTTGAAGTAGTATCAATACTGAAAAAAAAAACCCATAAATAAAACATGAATGGGACAGACCAGAACCTTTATTAAGGTTAATATAACAGCATCCAGAGCTAAGCACCCATGAGAGTGCCCAGAGGAAACCCTGTCGTGGAAAAGAACAACCTCTGCACAAAGACATCAAACTTGCAACCCTGCTGTGAAGTGTGACTGCTAAACTCTCTGTCACTGTGTACAAATGTCTTTTTGATTATTGTGATACGTATTTCATTTTTACAATGCTAAAAGCATTGTGACAACTGGAATGTGAACAATGGTACCCACACACTTTGTTATTTTATTATTAAATGTCCCAAATTGAGTTATTTGGGCCTTAAGAGCTGGTGATGCAATATATCTCTACAATGACCTCAGGGGAAAATGGGCACAGCTTGCAGCTAACAAGCTGACTATTATGCCCTATTACAAACCTAAAGAATAAACAAAGTAGTAAATGTGCACAGGCACATGTCCTGCAGCGTATACTGTGATTCTAAAGACAAACACAGGTTTGTGTTGGACCAGAGCTCAGGGCTGATGCACTGACACAATGAGACCAGTCAGCACACAGAGCAGATGTGAGCGGACAGGACAATCACAGTGACACAAACATGGAGGGGCAGAGGGACATGCATGTCCCAGTGCAGTTACTATTTATATTTGGGTAAGGTAAGGTAACTTTTATTTCTATAGCACTTTTTACAGACATATGTCCCCAAAGACGCTTTATAGAGCATTATTAACAGAGCATTCTTCATTCACTCCAGACCTGGTGGTGTAAACTACTGTTGTAGCCACAGCTGCCCTGGGGCAGACTGACTAAAGCATGGCTGCCAAGCCAAGTGGTGCCATCGGCCCCTCCGACCACCACCATCACTCACACACACACCACTTTCACCTACAGTGCATGTTTTGGGTTGATGGGGGAAACTTTCAACCTTTTTATGGAACTCATTCTCATACTTTTGCATCAGTCTAGTGGCAGCTTGTGAAGACAGTTTTAGAGGGAAAAGTGGAACAGGAAGTAGAGCTGAGATGTAAAAAGGAATATCCAGGTCCTCCATACATAAAATTCCATTGAAAACAGTTTGGACAATTTAAGAGCAGGAGACAGATTTTCTCACAGTGTACACGTTCATTTTACAGTGTACACATTCATTTTACAAAATAAAGATGCCATGTATTATTTGTCAAATCTACTACTACTAAAAATACTGCATTAATTAAAGTTTACTTTTGGCCCTTTTTTGACATTATTGTTGCTAGGGAACTGTTTTGGAATGACATCAACCCATGTCACATCTGCTGCCCATGCTCAACTAAATTGGCAACTAGGTTAGGTTTTTAAAAATTCAAAAATCACCACTTTTTAGCCAAAAAAGAGACTAAAATAAAAGTGTATAAAAGTTTTTAGTTTTTAAATGCACTGAAAAAAAAACCAGTAAAAAACCCTCCTTACTGTGTGCAGGCAGTTTGAACCACTCCATCTCCCATACTTCAGTTTGTCATTTAAAGAGCCCATATTATGCTATTTTCTGATCTATGTTCTAATGTCATGTCCTCATCAAAAACATACATTCATGTATATGTTAACACACAAATACTGCATATTGGTGGAGTTCTCTCAAGCAGAAAATACATGGTGATGTCAAAGGTAATACAGGAAGTGCTCCTCTGTGTTTTCAAACCCCTTACCACTTGAAAGTACCAATCTGAACTGAACTAAAGGTAAAAGGTATCTGTTGAAAACTACTGTTTCATGACATCACAAGATAGAGCAGAGGATTCAGAGCTTTAGAGATGTAGACACATGTAATAACAAAGAGTTACTCTGACATGTGTGAATGAAACAAAACACAACTCCAGGTCTGTTTTTGAGGAGGTAACTGGTAAATGGCATAAAGCTCACAAGAGTCAATTTTGAGCAATGGGACCTTGAGCACTAATGACTCCATAGGCTACATAATTGTTCTGACCTGGGCTTGATGGTGGGGTTCATCCTCAGAGGGAACAGCCCCAAGTCGATGTCCTTACAGTCCGGGTTGAATTCCAGTGCTCCAGACACGTACATCAGGAAGTAGTCCCACAGCTCAGGGAGCTTCTTGGAGTTCAGGATCATGAGGACTTTCTTGTTGGGAACTGTCCTTGGGTAAAAACTGGAGCTTTCCTTTTTCTCTTTTAAGGTGAAGCAAACTTTGGTGTTCTCAGTTTTGTCTTTAAGTTGGCTATTCTTGGACTTTTTGTGGAAGCAATTCTGATAAAATCTTCACTGGATTTAGGTAGTTTTCGGGGTCTTGGTAGTCTAAGGTGGACTCTTTAGAGAGCTATCTTGGGTTGTTTGCAATTCAGTCAGCTTTGGTGTCCTCTTGATGCGAGATGAGTATCCTTAGACTCTTTGAAGAGGCAATGCTGATATAACCTTTATTGTCCTTTTGGGGTCTTGGACGTCTAGGGTGACGCTAAAGATGGTATCCTTGGTTTTCTGTCGATGTGGCTTGGGTATTCTTGGACTTTTTGTGAAGGAAATACAACCTTTACTGTCGACAGGCTTTCACGCTTTACTGTGGGAACGTGGGTACATCTTGGGGTCTTTTAGAGGATCTGTTCAGCTAGACCAAACGTAGGAGTTGTTGGTGTATTTTGTTGGCAAACTTTGCTGTTCTTAAGCTCTCTATGAAAAAAGTTAATGTCCTCAGGGTCTTGGCGCAGGGACTTGGGTCCTTCAGATGAGGAACACTTAGGTATCCTTGGGCTCTTTGTGGAGCTGTGACAAAAATTTCAGTGTGTTCTGATGTAGGTCAATCCTCTGGTGGTGTCTTCAGGTTTTCAGGGACTTTTGGGGTCTTTAAGGGGCTGTCTTCAAATGAGGCAAAGTTGGGTATCCTTTGTGGAGTTGTGAGAACAAACTGAACTCTCAATTGGGATCCTCAGTTGTGGGGCTCAGAAATCTTGGTGAGGCTGTTATCCTAAAATGTGTCAGGTCTGGGTATCCTTGGTGTCCCTGGAGAATCTTCAGGCAGAATAAAGCTGAATGTCCTGTTCTAGAGTGGGGACTGTTTTACCCGTTGTTTCCTCAGACTTGGGACAACCCACAGTAGCACACTCCTCTGAGCTGACCCACTCAGCAGCACATTTAGTTCCACCCCCTCACATCTTAGGGCGGGGCCACTGACTCATTGAAATTCTTGATTAATGCTGCAGACGGCAATTTAGGTTGCATTCCTCAATAGTAGAAGAACAGCCTGAGACAGTCCCTAAGCAATTAGCGTAGTAAAACGAAGATGGTAAAAGAGTCTTTGTGAAATGGGCTGGGTAAAACCTGAAGTCAAGTTCTTTTGTTGTTTTTTTTTAACCAAGTGAAATCAAGGAAAATTAAGTAGTTTAATTAGAAAATAATAGTCAAATAGTTAAATTTAATGAAGATGTAATTGATGAATTACAAATGCTGTGATGTTTACTATTTTACCAGGTAGGTCGGTTGAGAACCAATTCTGATTTTCAACGACAACCTGGGTGTGGCACATGGAATTTCCAGTGTCTCCCATCCAAGTACTAACCAGGCCCAGCCCTGCTTAGCTTCTGAGATCTGACGGGATCAGGCTTTGACAAACGGTATGGTCACAAGTAGAATTAGTTCATCTTAAATGTTTGCAGTGGTCCAGACTTATTTCTTCCTTACCTTAGGCATTCACAGCTTTCAGCTGTTACCTGCTTGCTTTGTTTTGTCTGTACAGAATGAATGATGCTGCCGTGCAAGAATGTGTATTATTATTGAGCAATAAAAATACCAAGATGTGCACTAATGTGCATGTGAACTCAAACTAAAAAGCAAAAACAAATCACTATTATAATTGTTCTAATGTTGTTTGTCCCAGCTGGTGTGTTATATTCATTTCGTCTCATATTTGTCCATTTACATGCATTACCCCAATCAAATCATTCAAGAAACAAATTAGAATTAATTACACTGTATTCCTTGTGGAAGGATTTCTTCTGTAGTAATATATAAGATATAAAACATGTGTAAACTCTGATGTCAACATGACTATGCTAAGCCTTCCATATACATTACAGTACAACCCAAGCGAATCGATTCCTGTGTGTTTGAGGACTTCTGTATTTTACTGCATTTCAGCTTTGAGTGTGCAGAACACCACCTGTCCTGTATGTCCACCTACTGCTCTGTACTGACTCGGGGGCATACATGGAGAGTTTCATAGCTATTTCCCAAGAATCAAAACAAGTAAATAATAAAAATCTATTGTTTGGTACAATGCCATTATAAAAAGCTTGTTAGTTCTGCAGTTTTGAACAGGAAGTCAAAGGCTCTGCTTCTATTCTGAAGTGTAACATGTAAAAACAGCATAGTATGTCTTCTTTAAAGGTGCGCCATGTCACTTTTACTGGTGAGGCATCTACCACCACTCCAAGGAAATGTCATTACATTCATGAACTGTTCCACAGCATGGCACTGAATGTATTTACAATATTTGTAACTGAATAGCCTAAAATCAAGCAAGACAACTTACTTAGTGATTCAACATACTACAGAATGGTGGAATGGTTCCCTAACATGGATGATTGCAACTGGATATCATTTCAGAAGAGTCGAATCTTTTACTATCTTTTAAAAGTGTATGCATTTATATTATAATGATTAATGATTAATCAGCACAGAAGAGTGGGCAACAAGTGTAAGAGTGTAAAAACAAACATATTTGACATCATACTAACAGTTTGTTTTTAGTTATTAATATTGTCATGCAATGTTTTATTTAGATTCTTAATAAATTCAAAAAGTAAACTCACTGCCACTCTGAATTTGAACCATTTTAAACAAATCTGAGCCTTGGTCTTTTCTCTGTGATGAGTTTGTAGATACAATGAGCTCTAACCTGGCTTCAGTCACATAAAAACGAATCCAAAAGTTTCAGATCCCAAGAGCAGAAAGTCCCATCACTAGCTCTAACATAGTGCTGGGTGCAGTTTTTTGATGTGATACAGCAAGAAATGATGAGGTTCAACATTTGTGAGTGCGCTTTTTGAATATTTCATGGCAAAGTAAAATGCAATCAATAGGGAAAACTGCCCCCATCATCTGACATCTTCACATTCTACAATCTGAAAACCACCAATAACAACGCAAACCAATCACGCAAAAAAGTTACATATTGGACCTTTAACAAGCTGTTCACAAATGGCTCCCCACTCAACCCCGCTCACAGCAGAGGCCTAGTGCCTGTGATGTCATAAGTGTCACAGAGGTGACATACCAGTAGATGAGGGACAGTCCGTCGAAGCGTTCGAGCTCTCGGTTGCGCTCCTTCAGCAGAGACATGCTGCCACTGCTCCGTGCGTCTCCTCCGCTCCGTGCGTCTCCTCTGTGTGTGCGGGTGTGTCAGCAGAGGCCCAGCGCGATCAATGCGCGGTCCTGGGGCGCGCAGTGGAGCTCTGCTGACAGGGGACTGTCAGCCCTGTGCAGGCCTAAAGCCTCAGAGGCCTGGCTGACTCGACATTTCCATTTTATTATTTGATTATTTGCTAACATAATTTACTATAGGTTTATAATATCAGTAGGCCTAATCTGTATTCATATACTAATTATGGAGGTACAATGTACACAAACTTTTTAGCAGCACACTTTTACTCATTCTTGTGTCATCCACTCTTACCTGAGAAAAAGTTGTGCTTACTCTTCCCACTATTTAGTCGAAAGTGACAAAAAGCTATGACAATCTGAAATGATCTGAATGTTTATATTTCTTGCAGCTCCTTCACATCTGATTTAGTTTGTCTCATTTGTGTCTGTCCTTTGAAAACACCAAATATTGTGCATTATTTCATGTTTTGTCCAGTTACATTCACTACAAATTCTAAAACAGTTCTGTCCTGACAGTTAGTCTTGAAGTTACTCTTACTTGAGTTTTCCCAAATACTATGCTTACTTTAGTCATTTCTTGGACCACTCTATTATACTTCAATTCAATAGAGGATGCACTATGGACTACGACACAACAATGGAATACAATAAAGACACTTATTCACCGTGGATAGATGTGATGACTCAGGGGAGACTCAGGGTGGGTGTAAAATCGCCAGTCTCCAATCCGAGCAATCACCGAGCTGATTCAGAACCCCCCATGCTTGAACAGGATGTCTTCAGATTGAAGGATGGATGAAATACACGGGGTGGGAGAGAAGGGGTCAAGAGAGCTGACATGGACGCTGTTGTCGGGATAAGCCGTATGAATGGGGCTTCTGTAATTGAAGGTGTGGTTGAGGTTCAATACATTTTTAGCTACTTTGTCCTCTGATTAAAAAAAATGAGACACACATTATGCTCTATTTTAATTAAAGGAACATTATGTCTCCAGTGCTCTTACTGTTTCCTGTTTTTTTTTTCTTTTATCTATCGAAAATGGCCAGTTGCAAAACTGCTCACACAAAATCCTAAACTCAGTTTTTGTTTTCCTAACCAAAATTTGGTTTCAGCAAAATGCAGTTTTTCATTCAAAACTAATCATAACCCAAAAGCAAGTCTGACTGTCCAAACTCCCAGACTGTGCTCATGTGCTTTTCTCTGCTCTTTCATTCATCTCACACTGTAGTTCTGAAGTTTTAGAATGTTAACCCTAAATAGCCTATGAATGTTTCAAAAATATTTAAGTATAGGTAAAATGTCTGTTTTAGTAAGTATATTTAAAAGTACAACATGTTCCTGCTCCTGTCTCAGGAAATGTAACTCAGTGCTGACCCCTTGTGGTACTGTCCGTCTGCGTCTTGTAGTTGCTGTGGCGAAGGTGAAGCTGCCTTTAATCCGGGGCAGGTAAACCACTTGACTGTGATGCCCTGGAGGATTGGGGTCATGATAGCACTAGTGCTAATCCCCTTCTCAGACGGAACCCCCAGCGTGTCCCTGGACTCCTGCTCTTTCACTGTTCTCTGCACAAATCCTCATTGCATAAGCCCACTGCGGCCTATCCACTCGAGGCATTCCATGGACTTTTTGTTAAGCCCCCCTGCCCTGTTTAGTGGGGAGCCAGTGAAATAAAGGAAGAATGTGTTTATTAGTAAAATGAAAACAAGGCAAGTGCGCCACCATGAGGTCATCAAACAGAGGTACCAGTAATGCATAACATTTCTATAGCACCTTTGAAGTTACAAATAGCATTACATTCTTTCCACACTGTGATGGTAAGATACGGCTGTAGCCACAGCTGCCCTGGGGCAGACTGCTGCTAATCCGCACCATCAGCCTCCCTGACCACCACCAACATTCACATACACACCACTTTAATAACAGGCAAGGGGGGTGAAGGTGCACTACCTGATTTTTAGTCTTCATTCAAGATTCAAAGATTCAAAAAGTTTATTTGTCAAATTTCCATATGCACATATGAACGACTGAAATTATGTTTCACTCTTTCAATCAAAGCAAATCAAATTAAATAATGATAAAATAAAAGGAAGAGTCCAAAGTTCTTCTTTAGGGAGACGACCTGGTGGGGAGAGAGTTCAGCATCCTAACAGCCTGGTGGATGGAGCTGTTAGTGAGTCTGCTGTTAATGTGGAACACTAAAGTATGAATAATCCTCTGTAATGTACTGGTATCTTGGTGTTTTAATAGAACTGTCAACTGTTCCCTGTCTTTTTGCCAATTATAGTGCAAACTAGGTATATTTGCAGCTGTCAAAATGACTTCCTGTGTGTTCCAGACATTTTCACATTGCTTGTTTAGATTTTGTTTTGCAGTGACACTTTAGACATGATTTGGTTGTCTCAGGGGCTAAATGATTCTGAAAAACCCACAAACTAATGCTAAGTACAAGACACATGGACAGTGCACTTTATGGTCAACATGGTCTCTCAGATTTTCTAATTTACAAAACCAAAATCAAAAGTGGCATGAAGTTAAGAAGTTGACTTATAGCTTTAATTGGAGTCATTTCGGAGCGGATGAGGAAGCCGTAAGCCACACAGAAGATGGGGAAGTAAACAAATAAAGCAGGATTAGTGACTGCCTATAGTCTGCTGTGAATGACTTAAACACATGGGATGGCAAAGTCAAATCCTAATGGGATTCCCTCTCTGCAGCTGGACAATTCCCTCCCCAAAAGTCAGATGCTCATGCACAGAAAGTACAGAAAATGCAGAGGAGAGCAGAGATGACTTCATCAAACAAAATGCAAACATCCAAGGTTCCCTCAGAAATGATTCTGCCCCAACTGCCCCTCTGACCATAAGAGTTTGATATGAATAGCAAAATCTGAAAACAATACTTTCTTAATATTAAAATGAAATGTCATTAAAATTCATCATTCTTCTTGTAAATGAAGAAAGATCTGGAATCTGGAGCAAATCTGAATAACACATTTTCCATTTTCTACTGTTCTTGTACTAATGCTAAGATTAGAATTATGGGAATGCTTTTGAGACCAATAATAACACACATAACCCACAAACGACGCGCCCAGCACCTCGCGCCCTACAAACGGTGCTCCCAGCAAATGCCGTGCTCAGCAATTACCATGCCCCACACTAACCCTAATAACCATCAACCCCAGCCACACTTTTCATATGCTTTACAGTGTGTTATATTCAGGCCAAGATCACGTATTAGTGATTCAAATTTCCCAGGCCAACACATCCTCCATCAGAAAAATTACATAGTGCACCTTTAAATGATTTTTGAGGAGTCTTTGCACCCCCTCCTGGCCAAGAGTGAAAAATTCCCCATGTCCATAATATTATTATTTTTGCTCGTAGTCATAGAATTTAATTCCCAAACTTGGTACAAATCCGATAATGCTGATGTTTCATGTCTGGGGGGCGCTATAGTATAATTTTTCATATGCTTTATAGTGTATTATATTCAGGCTGAGATCAGCATCAGTGACTCAAATTTCAGCACGATTGGACTAAGCCTGTGCCAACAGGAACAAATCTTCACATTGAATATTTTCTAAATTTTGATTGAAATTTGTGACTTCGCTGCACGTAAACCGTGACAGTTTTCAAAAAAAATTGAGGTAACATTTGAAGCTGCACTTCTCTAGATGATGTACGGTGATTTTCAGCCCTGTGGCTGAAGCGCCTTCAGAGGAGTGCGTTCAAACACAACATGAGCCAAAATGCAGACTCTGCATTTTGAAGATTTCAATCCAAGATGGCCGCCTTCTGCTTTGTCAGGGAGCATGGCCATAATAATATTTTTTTGTTTGCTTCACGTGATGAATGTGTGTACCGAATTTTGTGGCTCTACGACTAAATTGAGCTAGGATGGCTCCTATAGGAGTGGGCGGAAAATATGTTGTAAGTTTCATAGTGACTTATTTTGTGTCTCCAGGTAGAAGGTAAAACTGTTCTCAAATCAAATGTTACTTTTAATAATTGTATGTCAAACATATAATTACACACAGGACAAGTTTTTGATGCTGTCATTTGGTGTTTTGGTTCTCAAACTGATTCTCTTATCAGAAAGCAGAATGAACCTCACATGAGTTTATTCAAGGACTAAATCCAAGTAATTTAATTATAAAAGACTCTCTGATCCAATTACCTAATCAATCATGAATCAGTTCTAATGCAGCCTCTGCAGCTCATTGAGTGAATTCTGGAGGTTCTGAGTTTTACATGAGGCCTGTCCTTATGCTGAGAATGAGACACACTTGGATGTTTTTTTATATTGCGCAGCCATAGATAGAATCATAAAGTCCATCAGTGTTTTTCTGATTAAGACATTTGTGTGTCAGTCAGATCTATACCCCCACATCTGCCTCAGGAGAGCAGACTAGACTGTGCAAAGCTCTGGGGCCCAGCCGGCTCCTCTACTGCCCCCTGCTGCTGATGGAGAGACATAAATGCACTCACTATGTTCGACCATCCCTGTAATATTCAGTAAAATGCATGTTAAAACATTTTTAATATTCTTCATTGAGATAATCTATTGATACCAGGAGGAGATCTCGCCCACCGGAACGGGTCTCGCCTGCCACGAAGAGAGCTCACCCACCAAGAGTAGATCTCACCCACCAGGAGGAGGTCTCTCCAACCAGGAGGAGATCTCACCCACCCCAGGAGGACTGGTCAGGGAGGGTCAGCAGACCCCTCTTAAAAATCCTATAACCCTGAAAGATCAGGTGTTTTGTTTCTATGAGTTGTATGAATTACGCTTTAATTGTGGTGCAATTTCCATCCTTGTACATGGTGTTGTACACCTTGTACACTTGCCTAAAGCTCTGAAGCCCCGAGTGGACATGTCCTGTCCCTCGTGGCCATGTGCAGACCGGATCAGCCTGATTCAGCCGGTACCTGGGCAGAGACGAGAAGAGTGTGGTACCTCCAGAACGACTGGACGTCATCGATGACATGAACCAACCCCACAGGTATGAACACACACACCAACCTCACAGGTATGAACACACACACACCCACCTCACAGGTATGAACACACACACCTACTTCACAGGTATGAACACACACACACACACAAAACACCTACTTCACAGGTATGAAAACACACATACACACACACACAAAACACCTACCTCACCGGCATGAACACACACACATCTACCTCAAGGTATGAACACAAACAAACAAGCACGGGTGTACTCGCTCACATATAACTCCCACCACACTGGTGTATTCACACACACAAAATACAGTTCTGTTGGAGTCAGGGAGAGGGAGCAGTGTGGAGCATTGGTTAGATACACAGAGGCCCCTTTGCAGCAGTAGAACTATGGTCAAACCACAAACTTTTTGTGATACTGTTACTGAGGCAGCTTCACTCCTGTAGAAGCAATGCAAGTCTACACACTACTGTGTGATCAGCATACATACAGAGAGATCAGAAGAGAGAGAAGGGAGATCCGTGTCTATGTGTGTTGTGCAGTGGGGCAGCTGACCAGCCTGTCCTCAGTGGAGATGTACAGACAGGTCTTACTCACTGTCGCTGTGTGGAGCTGGACTGTTAGAAGGGCTGGCCCCCAGACGAAGAGCCCTACATCACCCACAGCTTCACTATGAGATCTCCTTCAAAGTCTGCCCTCAGAATACATGTGGCTTATTAGGCCTGACGGAATTGTTTGAGCGCATATGCCATGTCTTAAATGTATTCCTGCATCAACAACATTTATTTTTGGTATTTAAGCACTCCCAATCTAGCACTCAATCTTAGCACGAGTGCAAGTGTTAAGGAGGGGGCATGTCCAGGTCAGGCTGTACTTCGCTGCTGGAGGCTGGAGTGGAACGGTACAAGTGCATATATGATCATGGCATCTGAACCAATCTGTCACCACTGTGACATTTAAAAGCACTGCCCGTGTGGGTAATGTCTGTAATGTCTTTGCCTCATTACAGGAAGCACAGAGCGATGTGAGGAAGAGTTATATATGAGTACAATAAAACAGCTCCAGAGCTCACTGATACAAATACGCACCAGTAGAGGCACCAGGAATATAGAATTTTGGATGGACTGACAGAACTGGCTGGGTTTGTGTTCTGAACACACCCCTGTAAGCCCATGCACACATGCAGTCATCAACGTTTTAGTTTTCTCTGCGTTCCTCATTTCATTTGCCTTCCATTATGCAGCAGACCAGTGTCTATCTCTTGTGCTTCCCATCCCACAGCAGACCCGCTGAGCGTTACACTCCACCTGGCCGCACACTTTCCTGTGTGTTCTGGCAGTCCACTACTGGGTCTCACCTGAGGTACGAGTGTCCACCACTGCTCCTGCTGACCACTAAGATTCTCATATTAAGGGTTTCCACTGCATTTGGTCCCACACTGGTGTCTGTACAGTGCAGTGCTCATGTGCATTAGGACATCACTGTAAACGGCCTTATGTGAATGAGCAGCTTTTGTACAGCTCTAGATCAAACCAAACTATAGAGCAGTGCTAAACAGATATATGAAGCGGGCAAGGGGTGGTGCTCTGCTGCGGGAGGGCATCCAGAAGGTGTACAATCATCTCGCACGGCACATTGAACATGTTATGAATGCATGAACCATTTATCATCCTAATATATTTCCAAATAAAAGAAGTCTTGAGCATGTTATACGTTTTTCAATGGACTAGTCTGATATTTATTCAGGCAATACACTGAAGGCACCACACCTCAATCTGCTCCACTCACTCTGCCTGATATTCAGGCACTGCACACTTCTGGTTTAGAGCTCCATGCCCCACACTTGCACTATATATTTTTCCTCTGATTTTGCCAAATTGTCAATATAAATGTCAATCATCATAATTTCAGTACAATTCAAATGTGATTGAACAAACAGGACTTTTTCAAAAATAAAAAATAAAAACTTAACAGAGTTTCAGACCATGTTATTGTTGTAAAGAACTGAAAATGGTCATTTTCAGTTAGAAGCATTAGCATATTACTAAAATCAAAAGCTATTTCAATCCAAACATCTGATCAGGTCAAGTTTCATTTGAACATAGGAGCCCTTATTTGACCAGCGTCACAATTCCTGCATCCATTGAACTTGTGAGTATGTGGAGAGTTTGTGTTAGAATTACTTTGCAGGATGTCAGAATAGCGTCCCAGAGCTGCTGTTTAGATGTGAACTGCCTCCTGCCCTCATAGATCTTTGGCTTGAGGAGGCTCCAAAGGTTCTCAGTAGGGCTGAGGGCAGGGGAGGATAGGGCCACACCAGGAGTTTCTCTTCTGTTATGCCCAGAGCAGCCAATGATGCAGAGGGATTCCTCGCAACATGAGATGGAGCATTGTCCTGCATGAAGATGATTTTGCTATAGAAAGCACGGTTCTTCTTTTTGTACCATGTGAGTGAGAAACTCCACATACTTTACAGAGATCATTTTCACACCTTCAGGGACCCTTACGGGGCCAACCAGCTCTCTCCTCATGATTACAGCCCAAAATAAATGGGGCATAGTGGCCATTCACCAACCATCCACCACTCCATCCATCTGGACCATCCAGGGCTGCACGGCACTCACCAGGGAACAAGAATGTTCGAAATGAGTCTTCATATATTTCTGGGCCGCTGGAGCCATTTCTGCTTGTCAGCATTGTTCAAGGGAGGCCCAATAGAAGGTTTATGCAGAACTGCCTTTGGAGGATTTACACCTTGATGTTCGTGGGACTCCAGAGGCAGCAGCAGCTTCAAATACCTGTTTGCTGCTTTGTAATGGCATTTTAGCAGCTGCTTTGTTAATCTGTTGTATTTGTCTGGTAGAAACCTTCCTCACTGTGCCTTTATCTGCACAAATCCATGTGTGCTCAAATATTTTAACAGTACGATGATCATGCTTAAGTTTTTGTGAAATATCTAAGGTTTTCACACCTTGTCCAAGGTAAGTATGTTTTTTATTCAACTATTTCACATTTTTGAGGCACTAGAGAGATCCTTTTTCTTTCATCATATTGCTTAAAAATGGTGCTCTACTTAATAATGTGGAATGTCCTTCTTAAGTCGTTTTTCCTTTATTGGACTTGGCTGGCAAACTAACTGGCACAGGAGTCTGAGACTGATTTCACCCAAAGAGCCTGAGACACAAAACCATCCATGAGTTTCACCGGAAAACTAAACATTTTACAGTTACTACTACTAATAATAATGCATTTTATTTATAAGCATAAGCTTTCAAATCACCCAAGGACACTGTACAGTTAATAAATAATAAAAACAAAAAACACACACAAATACATTAAAACATGAAAAAATCAGATTGATAAAAAATATGTGATTGGTTATGAGTGGAAGAGAGTGGAAGAGAGTCTAAGTTGCAGAGGTCAGGAGGGAGAGAGTTCCAGAGCTGGGAAGCAGAGTGGCTGAAGGCTCTGCTCCCCATGGTCACAAGTCGGGCAGGAGTGGCAGTGTGGAGGAGGTCGAAAATGTATGATGGGGCCAGGTTGTGCATTGCTTTGAAGGTTGTAATGAGTACCTTTATGTCACTTAAACACAATTTGCATAATAATATGCTATACACAGCAAATTATTACTCCACCCACGCAGGTGTCAGCAGCTCACTACTTTGCTTTACTATGGAATACTACGGAACCACCCTGAATACCAAGAACCTGAATAGCTGACGTTCCAGCCACAGTCACAGACTGCCACACCTAAAGCACACCTGTTCAGGGAATGTGCACCTCATACCTAAGTGCAAATTTGTATTTATTTATTAATTATTTAAAATAAGGGTCATGAATGCTGTAATGAATCAATTAAAATATGACTAAATACAGTAGATGCAAATTGTACTTTGGTGTTATCTTGTTCAATTCAGCCTTAATTGTTTAAATGTCAATAAAAGTGTACCTTAAAATAAAAGATTAGACTAAAAAAGAAACAAGACAACTGTTTGGTGGGTATGGGTACATTGGAAACATGAATTCAATTAGCTTATATTTTGCATATTTACCAAATTCAAAACATAAAACAGGGAATCTTAAAACTTGTTAGATGAGCAGATATTGTTCTCACAAAGATGTGACTCAAGTGAAGTACAGATTCTCAAAAAATTATAGGCTTACTTATGTAAAGTGCAGATACACTGACTTAGTTAGCAGTCACCTTGAAAAAGCTGTACAGCTGCACTGTGGTTTGAGCCACAGCAGCTAATGTTAGGATCTGTACTGAGAAAACCAGACCTATTCTAACAGATTCTAACAGTCTATCATTCTGTGCACTGTAAAGGAAACCAGGTTTTCCCTTGCATGTTCATTAGTTTCTGCTAGACAAAAATACACTTGAGACAGAAATAAAGTCCAGATAATTTACTTATTCAAATATTAGAAAGCCATACTTTGTACAAGGAGTCTGTGCCGACATTCCCAATGCAGAGACTGAATATTTACGCCTATACAATGATTTCTTTACACAAACTATAGTGGGAGGCTACTGTGGTTTAGACTTAGCACCTCTTCACTGGTGCACAGACCAGCCAGGCCTCTTGGCACGTCACACAGTCCATTCAGACTCCATCCGGGTGTTATCTAACAAGTCATGACATCATCCCTATCAGTCGTTCTTGTCCTATTTACTTAGTTTGCTATTAGATACATTGGAATATCATATATTTGTCTTAACATACAGTATGTCTATGAGTCTCAGAGCTGTGATCAGAGCCTTTATCTTCACATGACCTCGGTACAATAATGAAATATAGCAGCATTTATCTGGAATAGCTAAGCCTAGTTATTTATCCTAACAGCACCATTTATATTCCATTAGTATAAATGTTTACATTAATCACTTAATTCTGTAGGGATTTTTTGCAGGCAAACTAAACCTAGATGCAATATGAGCATTGAGTGGACAGAGTTACATAGTTTAGTGTCTCTTTTTTATGCTGTGATGGACTTTTGGCTTCTCCTGTGGGCTCAGCACTCACAGAGGGGTTCATAGGGGAAGTCAGGTGCACAGAGGACTGGGCGGCGAACAGCTGCCCCCATGACTCGGCCGGATAAAGCAGGAGAAGACGGATGGACAGACTTTTGGCTGGTCTGAGGTTTAAGCATGTCATATTTTACCTGTCCTGCTTTTTCCTGGGGTTGCTTTTTCATAATTTTTTTTTCCAGTTTATTTTTCATTATTACAAATGTGTCAGCTTACGTAATAATGTGAAAACATTATGATTTTACTGGAACAGTATACTTTGAAGCAGTTATCAGAAACTTATTTTAAGTGTGAAACCAGCGTATTCATTATATTCATTTGATTAGAATATTATTTTCACAGGCACAGTGTTCATGTTGAATTATTCTCATTACTTTAAAGTCAGACTATAGAGCTGCTGCATCCACCTGTCACTAGTGGGTTAGCGGTAATGAATGGCAGCTGTTTGGAGTGTTTTTTTTGTTTGTTTTTTTTGAATGATAATGTGCACATCACAGGGCAACAACAATTCAAAATCTCTGAAACTCAGATAAAGTTTGTTCATTGCAGCCGACGCCATTATTTTCTATGGGAATTCTCAGCCGCTCCACTGCCAGAGTGGGATTTGGAGGTGTATGCATGAGGCCAACTGCAGGAGCTCTATACAGTTTATACTTAATTATTTGTTTCTAAAGAGATCATATTTTGAAAAGCAAAGTGTCTGTGTCAAGTTGTGCTCCCCCATTACTTCAAATTAAATCAATACATTTCGTATGCTTTCTATTATTACAATACATAAACAAAAGACTGATAACTTGGTATCATCGTCAAAAGTGTCAAAGTTCTGGTTAGGGATTTACCAGGATTGGGGGGTGGGGGTTAACCCTGGTGCAGTGGTGTAATAAAGGTGGACTTTCTGTTGGGGTAGATCTCTATGGTAACATGTCCTGAACTCAGAATCTGATCTGGACCAGGTTAGGTTTCTGAATAAGGTGAGAAAAGTATTATTTGTTCAATCAGAGGCTGTGACTAATCAGATGAAAATCCAGAGGCCAGGAGCCAAGTACCAAAGAGCACAAGAGAGGCATGTGGAGACAAGAGGAAGTGGCTATGCTACATATTTTCTAGCAGTGTGCACAGATTTATGAAGAGGAATAACACTTAAACACATTCACATTATGCAGGTTATGCCTGGATTGAATAACCAGTGTTAAATCGCCCTCTAAATACAGACTATTATAATCTATAACGCTTCGCCCTTTGCCACTTTCTGGTGTGCGGGCATAATAATATTCTGATATGACAACAATGTTCTGCTATTTTTCGCCAACAAACTATGCAGTTTTGGAAAGCTCTGGTGCATTCCTACATCATGGCGAAGGTCCCTGGTCCCATGGGTGAGTCAAGTCACATAATTTCACCTCCCGCCAACCAGGAGCATCACTTGTAATACTAATAGGCCCTTTGTGAATGTGATACCGAGGGGACCACAGGTTCTCTTATGGGGCTAGGATGCAATGAATGGTCAAAAAGAGTCAACCCACAGATAAGATTTAGTAAATAATTTATTTATAAATTATTTCTAGCAAAAATATAAGCTTTATTATTTAAAATTATTCGGTAAAAGAGCACAACAAAGGATGCGGTACACACACAAAAAAAAGGCAACGACTACAGATGTAAAAAAAAAAAAAAAAAAAAAAAAAAAAAAGGAAGCTCTGGGCTAACCGGCCCAAACCCCAGGGGACAGAACCACTCACCACGCTCCGTGCAACACACACAGGCACACACAAATAAACACAAATTCCTAGGAAAACTAAAACGTGCAAATGTGAGGGAAGTGCAAAAATACCACAGCAAACGAGGAGTGATGGAGCAGAAGTGAGGAACCCCGTCACCCAGAACCCTCCACCAAACGAGCGCCCACGAGTCGACCAGCCCTGGAGCAAAACAGAAAAGGGGATGGACAAACAAAATCAAACTACCGCCCTTCCAAAGAAAAAAGAACTCAAACCCTCAGGCAAATTAACCTAAGCTCAATATCAAAACAACAAACCCCAAAAATAACTAAGTAAAAGAGACCCAAATAAAACGACAAATGGCCGGCGGCATCTAAAGAAAACACAAATAACATTAATAGCCTGCCGACACAAAGAATAAGGAAAATAAAAATATAATAAAGAAAAAACTTAGATTACCTAACAAAAAAAGTAATGTGCTGGAGTTAAAAGCGATGCGCTCCTGGAGGACGCTCACCGGGCTGATAGCGCGCATCTAGGCAGACAAAAATGGGTCAAATAAATTACATACCAGCACTAGCACAACACTAAAAGAAACACCTACCCAGCCTACGGCATACAAAGGCGAAACAGGGTGGTCACGCTAATGCAGGTAACAGCAGAGGAGGGCAGCTTACCTGTCTCTTAGCCTAAGGGGGGCCTCAAATGCCGGGGCACCCGGAAACGCAGGGCGCTGGCTGTCAAATACGGCGCCCCGCAAGGGACAACCGCGAATCGTAAATGTACACAGGATTTATGATTATTTGTAATTTGATTGAAATAATTCAGTAAATGTAGGAAATGTCCCAGAGAATGGACCATTAATATTTTACAACTAGATATGAAAGTTAGATGCAAAAAAATGCAACTGCTCAAACTCATTGACATAAACATGATTTATTCAAACTACAAGGGAATGTTACAGAGAACTACTGTCCAACAAGCTGCTGGAGTAAATATTTCAGTGTATAAGAAAGTCACTGTCTCTGACACACACAGACACACGCACAAAGCTTTGACCTTTTTCAGCACACACAGCTCCTGCAGAGGACTGGCTGGGCTGGTTTGGCGACTGCAGGTGGATCACACCCATCCAGATAGCCTGGGACTAAAGGTGTGCCGCTTCCTCACTGCTCTGCCACAAGCCTTCATTTCACATGTCCTCTTCAAAAATAAAGGTGACTCTAAGCTAAACAATTTTGGCGGAGGGTCTGCCCCCTGCTTTCCAAATGTAGATATTATTTATTTGCAGAATGTTTTACAGAATGCTATTATGCATATCTGTCATGAATTTTTCTCTCCACATAGCTGATCAGTCATTTCCCTGAGTGGTATTACCACAGTTGCGCAGTTGCTCTGCATGCAATCTGAGCTTTAGTGATAGTCAAACTGGTATCTCCACTTTTTTTTTTTTTTTTTTTTTTTTTACAAATAATTCCAAAAATCAGGTTACTGAATTTTGATCTAGACATCAAATAACTATGTAAATGTTGCCTGTAGCCTCTAAATGTTTGTGGGAGGAGAGTAGCACTCATTTACATTTACTGGAGTCACGATTTAAATAAGTTGTACTTTTCAGAGTAGTTTTTTAGCATAGATACTTTTATTCCTACTTGTGTAGCATTTGTTGAAGTAACAGTACTCTTACTTGAGTAAACGCTTTAGTGTCTCCCACTGTGAATAAGTCTACTTGTGCCAAAAGCTTTATGTTGACATTATATTTACATTTTTGTGTCTATCCTTAGAAAATACCAGATTATTCAATGAATTGTCCTTAATACATTAACTTTAAATTAGAAATCACATTCTACTCTTTTAAATAGACAGTTACACTTTTATGTTACATGCATGTTTTTCTCTTCCTTGACTCATTTCTTGGACCACTACTTTCTGTTAATTTTTGACTGCACAATCTTCATCAGATTCAACAAGTACGCAGTCTCTCTGCGCTAAGGAGGCCAGGCTTTGGTCTTCCTGCTGGAACGCCCCACCCCCTGACCGAGCAGGTGGAGCGGGTGTCGGCTCCCGGACAGGACGGGCGGCCCTGTGCGTGTTGTGGGAGGGGAGCTGCTGTGATACCGAGACTAAACACTCCACACCAGCCCCGCGCCGCGCCACAGCGACCTTCAGCCGCGCACACGACATTCACTCCAGCTTCACCTGCCGGGACCGGAGCAGCTCACCTAACCTGGCACCATGTTCAAAAAGAAGAAGTCCACCGCTATAACGACGCCCAAAAGCACGTAAGTTCCCCGGATTGTGTTGCGTCGTTTCCATTCTGTCCGTGTCTTGTAACATTATGCATGTTCTGGTGCCGCAGAAGTCTTGGATAAGTTTGTGACAGCTTTATGTCCGCATGAGTTGGTTCTGTGTTATGATGTCGCCTTGTCTTAGGTTGCTTAACTGTGTAAATGGTGAAAAAATGCAAAAAATAAGATTAGTAGTAATTCAAAGTAGGCATGCAGTTATGCATTATGTCATAAATACTGTATGAGCTTGTTTCATACCCTTAAACCACAGCTCCTGCAGAAAGGTATATCTAGCATATAACGTTGTGTCGGTTTTTGAAGGATTGCCCTATTTTTACTCATTAAGAATGCTTTACAGGGCCCATCTTACACTATTTCCTGATCTATATTATAATGAAGTTGCCTCTTTGAAAACAGAGCTGGAGTTGTGATTTGTTTCATTCACACGTTTAACTCACCAACCCTGCAGATTTAGAGTTCTTCACTGACTCTGTTCCATCTTGTGATGTCAGGTGTAATACAGGAAGTGCATCACTGTGTTTCACTGTGTAAACTCTGTACCTTCACTAGAATTGTGATCACTTCAGCCCTGGAACTGCCCATCTCTATTGAACTAAAGGTAAAAGGAGCTGTGAACTTGAAAACTACGCCTTCTTGACATCACAAGGTGGAACAGAGCATCTCGAGCTTTGGAGATGACAGACTAATAATAAAGGGTTACTCAAACTTGTGAATGAAACAAAACACAACTCCAGATATGTTTTTGATGATGTGACAGTATTATAACATGTCTTAAAACTCACAGGAGTAAATGTTGCATAATACAGGACCTTTAAAGCCTGATTTTAATGGCAGAGAAATTGCCTTTGTCATTGTGCTATTCCAGGGTCAGAAGCAAAGAACCGCTTCCACAGATATGTTGCAATATAAGAACAAAAGTGAACATTTAAGCTCATGTTAAGGAGGCAGCTTTCTCTCTGCATAGGCAGATAGTGATTCCCTGTTGTGTAATACAGGCTGTAGGTTTCGTGAAGGTGTGGTGCAGTCGTGTGAACCTGTTTGTTAAGTCCACGGTTGTTCAAGGACTATGTGAGGAATGATTAGCAGCAGCCTCTCCCTCTCTCTGCTCAGCTGCTGTATTCACTGTCACTTTAAATTCCACTATACAGTAAATAAAACATTAAAGCACACTTGCAGAGGTCAGTACAGAGCACACAACTGAAACCTCCAAAATGAACTGTAAAATACAACAGTGAATTTAAAAGTGGGTAACCAGTACTGGTTCAACAAATGACTTAAGTAAGAGTAAAAAAGTATTTGAGAAATCTGCTACTCTAGTAAGAGTAACATGAAGAGTAACTGCCAAAGACATAAAGTTCAGATTATTTAATATTGTCAGCGTAAAGCTTTATTTCACTTTCAGACTCACTCACACTGGGAAGAACAACAAAAATTAGTAAGTAAATGTAACTGAGTACCACCCAACCAAAAGAGTTAAAATACAAAAAACTACAGCATAACAAAAACCTGAAGAAAAAAAAAAAAAAAATAAATTCTGCTCTAATATAACATAGTTGACCGTGTTGCCATGATGCTAAAATTTGATCCTGATCCTCAGGTAAAGGCTTGATACTCGACAGATTCCTTTTCTGTGATTTTGTCGGTATCAACACTTGCGATAATACTTTGTATTGATTGCATGGGTTTTGAGTTTTGCCAACCCTTATGCTTGTTTGCCCCCTTCATCTAATCATACAGTGGCTTTTAAAACTGGAATGATAAAACATAGCTAATACATGACAATAAGTGAAGTTTATTCTCCCTGCATATATTTATATATATATGTATATATTTGTGTGTGTATATATATATATATATATATATATATGTATATATATATGTATATATTTGTGTGTGTATATATATATATATATATATATATATGTATATATATAGATAGATAGATAGAAATAGAAATAGTTCCTGTCTCTGACTATCCGCTTATGGGTTAGGGTTAGGGTTAGAAAAGACAGAAAACTTAATAACTGGATTTGTCTATGAAGATGGAGGATGGAGAGGCTGACACAAGTGAAGCTGATCAGAAGATAGCATCTTAACTGAACACTGCATGTTTAATACAGTTGTCAAAAATGATACACAGATGCTGAATAATTTTAAAACTTATTGGAAATAGGTACTAATTTCAACAAGTATTTAATGAAAAACAAAATGACATAAATAGGATACAAGTGGACCTTTGCTGAGTAGATCTCTCTTGGTCTATATCAGAATAGTTAATGTTATTGTTTTGTGTCAAAAATGTTTTCATGATCAAACTGATATCAAAATGAGCAGAAAGTACCAAGTTCTTTCCTTAGTATTGACATTGAGTTTGAGACCAGACTAGTGTCCAATTGAGAATTGAGACAAATGAGACTGGACTTGTGTCTGTTCGTGTTTTTCAAACGCTGCAGGTGCATACCTGGTGCTATCAGTGCTATCAGCAGCACGCCTTTGTGCCTCTGTCACTGAGCAGGTATGGAGCCCCTCCCATTTCTGCAAATTGACCCTTCAACTGGGCAGGGTAAGAATCTGAAGAATGCTACTCCACCTTTCTCTTTTTGATTGTGTGAGACAGAACAGTAGTGTAAACAACACAAGCATCCAGATGCACGCCTTTGAGTCACTGTACCATCCACATTCCACACATTTCCTCATGACTCTGTGCACCTGTTTGACACCTGCCGCATCACAGGCCTGTTCTCCTCACTCTGTCTAATGAAAGGCCATCTTGGATTGATCCGATACTAGTATTGGATATTTGCACAGATACTGAACATTTTTCTGGATCAGATATTAGCTTCCTAATATTGGTTCAGCCGATAAACTGGTTGTATTAATTAATATAAGTCTATTTACTGATTGTAGTTGGCCCAGAAAGTGTCACAATGTTGAACTTTATGATGCACTTTTATTTATACAAAGTTGTTCTGTACTGACTTGCAAGATAAATAATAGTTCCATAACACATTTTAAGGAAATAGATGCTGTTTTCAGTCTCTGCACTGGTATCTGTTGATATCAGTATCAACAGATACTTTTAGCTATAAGTACATTTAAGCTCATGTTAAGGAGGAAGGGATGCACTGATCCAGCAGTACGCTGGATCAGTGCATCCCTCATCAAAATTGCTCCAGACTAAATCCCCAGGTTGAGCACAGAGGACAAAGGAGTGTAGTTTCAGTCTCTTGCTGTTACTCATACAACACTGACACTCCTTCACAGGACTGACCGGTGGGGTCAGTAACACAGAGGACACATCTGCTTTGAGGTGGTTCATTTCTCTTTAATGGTTGTGCTTAGCAACAGAATTGCACACATAGGTGTCAATTCACCTAGACAACCACACATGCAGTCACTGTAATGTTTGGATTAGCTATGTTGATTCTCTGATTCTGGGCCAAAAGCACTGCTGCGCTGTCTGTATGAAGTCCGAGTCCTACACGGAACTGGGGAGAATGGATTTTGCTGGTGCAAGAGAGGAGACAAAGCCCCTCCTTACTCCTATATCAAAACAAACAGGCCTGTTGCTTAGATACACTTTTCACTGACTGTTACATGACAATGAGCATTTGCACAATATGTTTTGGCACATCACAAGTGTAGGAAGTTCTAGCGTGAATGGTGTAAGTGGGTGTATGTATGTGGAATGGTTTTAGCATTAGTGTACACTAGGATAATGGATATGAGGCACCAGATTCATAGAGAATCGAAATAAACCATAGCAATCACTATTCTATCAGTCTGAAGGATAAAAAGTACTCTCAAAAAGCTCTCAAAAATCACTGAAGCCAACTTTCTGTGGTTTATTTTAGAAAACAAAAATACATACAGGCACTTAACTCTCAAATACTGGTTTGACTCTGTTTGAGTTGATCACTCTCAGACAGGGCGATTGGAGCAGGGTGATCCGGTCAGGGCCACGGCAACATCTTTGGTGGGGACTCAGCTGCGGGCAGGGGTGCAGCACTCTCTCCAGCGTGGGTCCGAGCAGGGGCCTCTTTCCAGGGTAACCAGACCAGGTCTTGGCAGGTCAGCTCTCTCTCATTATTCAGCTCTACCTCCAGCCGGACTAGCGTGGCCTCAGGGAAAACAGCGTCGGAGCAGGCATGTGGTGTGTGTGCCGGCGATGGCGTGGTAGCTGGCACATGGCACAGAATGGAGGGCCGTGCAGCGATGTGCAGTCCAAGGGTGTGGCGTGCTAGAGGACACGCTGCTGCGTAGGGAAGACCATTCAGTGAAGTGCGGTCTAGGCCAGTGGAGAAGGGGGCAGTAACAATGGAAGTGGAAGAGCACGTGGGACGTGTGTTGTGGTTTTAATCCACAAGTGCAGTGGGCGTTACTTTATGCATATCACTTCCCAAGACTGAACTTTAGTTGAACCCGGTGACATATACTTAAGCAAGTTTCAGTTATTCCCGGATCACAATTTTATTACAATTTTATTGCCAGTTTTATACAACAATACCAAAATTCAACACAGAACCTGTAGATTTAACCAGGTTCATAATGAAACACAATTGGCAGTGATTATACAGGTAGTGTTTCTGTAGGGACATCTGTGGCTATGTTAAACATGTCATTGAGGTCACCAGTGGAAGGAATAGTGTGTTACACTTAAATGCATCAACTTGAGGGGTTACAGGGCATAAAAGTTAAAACACAGTTCATAGTTCTTGAGGAGCAGGCTTTTACCAAAGGGATGATTTGGGGAGCACCAACATTAGCATTTCACCAAGTCTGGTTAAATATTAACTATTGGCCATTTGGTGACGTGTTGACCAGTTCAAAGAGGGGTAAGGGGACGTGAACTTTTCATAGATCACAAAGTGCTGTATCTGGAGTGTCTCTCTCTGCATCAACAGTTTCTGACCCCTTCCTTGTCACCTAGAGTAAACGCCAAATGTACCTTTCACAGGCTCCATGAAGATACCCGTCTCTTCCATCTCTTCTCTCCTCCTACACTAGTATGCTTAAGCACTGTCAACTGGACAAAGTATTTGATTGATTGATTTATTCATATAATAATATAAATTAAAATAAAAACGTCTGTGAAACATCTCCACAAAAACTTTGTCCAGTTGACAGAATTATTTGCTATAGATTCTATCTGGGTGGCTGAGGGATTACACAGACATTATAAAAAATATACAATTACACTTAAAAAGCATAGGATTATAATTTTTTTTTTTAGAAAAAAAAAAGTATCTGACCTTTTTATGTGACAATGTGCCTGACTTTACGTTTGTAATGATAAAGGTCTGTCTGCTGCTGCAGCAGGACTTCCGAGTTCTTTCTGCTATAGAAATGTTCTTTGTGAACCACACCTGGGGATTTGTGATTTGTAGACATACTAGAGAAGTAAGCTCACATTGAACAATCCTGGAAGTGTCCCAGAAAGTGTGTTTGGGGAATAAAATTATGTAACTTTGCACCAATCATCTGTTCCATGTTAAAGGCAATCGTGTTTTCTCTGGTACACGTGTTGTGGAGCTCTGCTTGGCCTGGCCCCAGATGCAAATGTGCAAAAGTGATTCTCATTCCTCATTCATTTTTCCATAAAATAAATAAATAAATAAATAAATAAATAAATAAAGGTTATGCTATAACTACTGACCACAAGGCCTATAATGACCCATACTTTGATTTAAAATCTGGTTTATAACCACACTTTATAACCAGCCAGGTTTAGCAACATTTTGCAGAATCTTGCATACTGTAGCATTCTTTTTGACTTGACACAACAGATACGAGTTACCACGTAGCTGCTTAGCCTCCAGATCTCTTAAAATTTTAATTTTTCAAAAAGTTTATGGGAAAAATAAATGTAAAATGTAGTTGTGGAACCAGAGCATACTTCAAAGTGGGTGGGAATGTTGAGCTCTTTTGTAATTTATCACCAGCTCTGTGTTATGGCCCAGCCCTAGGATGACTTCACTCAAACTAAGAGTGCATGTTTTTTTAAGCAATAAAAACACTTGTAATAAAATAATACTTTAAAGATAAAATGTAGACATAGCAATAATATCTCCATGGAGAGAAGAATCTCCACCAGTAAAGTTTAATAAACACATGTTAATGAGACACACGTGACTCCTTTAAGGCCCTTTAAGAAGTCGGAATAATACAGTGAGCTGTGACTCCGCTGTAACAGAAAGCCCCTGCAGCTGCTATCATCTAGAATTGTCGAAACTATGCTTCATTTGCATCAGTGCCATTAGAATTCCAGTTCAAACATGTGCGGATGTTGTTTTCTATAAAACGGTTGGTGTGTTTAAAATGAAAGCAGTGGGTTCATTGTTAAGGGATTGTGTAAGAGCTGGAAGTGACAGGCAGAATCACTGAGAGCAAATGCCTATCATTTTGCACTAAACACAACAGTGGATTTGGCGGAGACCAGGGTCTTTAGTTGTTTCATCAGTCTTAGTCGGACCTACATTTTTATCAGTCGACTAATAATTTTATTTAGATTGTAAGGCTTTATATGAGGCAACAGCAGAAAGAGAAGTGAGTGAAATAGCTGGAGATTTGGTATATTTTGGTATTTAAATGTAAAAAGGGAGCTTAAATTCACAAGTCACAATCTGTCTTTATATTGTTTCCATGTACTCCTGTGCAGGTGTCATCTTGTGAGTGTAGTTTGGGGCAGACACAGTGAGATACATAATAATTTTGAGAGCTTTTGCCACACACCCTTTTTGGTCGACTGATTGATCTGCAGGACATGACATGTCAGACTATTTTGTTTGTGAAAAACTGCAGATAGAAGCACTTTGTGCACTTGTGGACAGTTAAGATACCTGTGCTTTTCTCTCAGCTGGATGTAACAAAAGTTTGATATTTTTGGCTGGGATACAAATAACTGTCATGATGTTTCCTGTTTCCTGATTGCTTTCAGTGAGACCCGTTCCAGGTAGATCATGTGTAGCTCAATTCAGAGTTCTCCTCATATCAGTCTGGTGTTAGCCAGGTTATACAACAAAAAAAAAAAACAAGGTATTATATAAGGATTGTGGCCTTTGTGGTAGAATGAAATCATCATCATCATTAGTAGTAAAAAATCTTGGGACTAAACAAGATGCCATGTTACAACTTGTGTAGCACTTAACCCTGCTCTTGTGGTTTTTTTTTGGCATGAACTGACTTTCCACTTCATTCAGGAATAGATTATTCACTTCATTTGGAAATAGTTAGACATTAGAGAGCTGTTTTTTTCTCCTAAATGATAACTGTTCTCTTCATTTAAGGTGCACTATGTAACTTTTCTGGTGGAGGGTTGGCTAACTGCTGTTTTGCACCTGTCTGTTTGCACTGATCATTACCTGCACTGTTATATTCTTATATTCTTGTAAATTTGTACATTTTGTGTTATATTATAGCTTATTAGTCTTCTACTTATTTTATTCTATTTTATTTGTTGCATGTTAAGTGTCTAGATTCCGCTCCAAGTACCAAAGCAATTTCCTAATGTTGTGAACCTGTTCACTCATATGGCAATAAAACCTTTCGGATTCTGATTCTGGAGATGTTGTGCAGTATGGCACTAAACTTATCAATTTCCATGAATTGAACTGAAACTGAGACAAATAAGTAGCGCCAGGTTACAGGCCAGATTTGTGGAGAGACGAGTCCACTTACAGTAAGAATGCAAGTTTTCTAGGTATTTTTGAACAATTCTCCTACTCTGTAGCATGCGTTAAAACTGTAGAACACATAGCTCCTTGTTTAATGCTTACTTAAACCACAAGCGAATGTCCAAACATTAACAATATGCAAATCACATCAAGCTGCAAGATATGTTTTAATAAAGTTTTTATATTTATGTGTATTTATATGCATTTATATGCATTTACAATAACATATAAAACCTCCTACCTCTGTAGTATAGACCTCTAGCAACGCTGCTCTCCACTACAGTATCTTTATTAAGGAGCAGGAAGAAGAGTCTTATGTGATCTGCCACCTTTTCCAGACAAAACATCAACACCGATAGTTACTTCAAAACATTTCAAATCAGTGCATTTCATTTCAGACACAATTATTAAACTATTGCAACAGAGATCAGCACAACAACTTAGTTTTCTTTTTCATACATACAAGTTGCTTTGGATTTTGTGTTTTTAAATGCTGTCATTGTACTTGATCCTTTGATTTCTTTGTCAAGACTATTCCATAAATTAACTCCTTTCACAGTGATATTTTGCTCCATCACCTTGGTTCTGAATCTGTTTTTTTTTTAACCATGTAGGTTCCTTTTAAACTGTAGTGGCTTATATTATTTACTCTCTCCACATAACCAGATAGAAGTTTCTAAGTTTGCCAGTTTAGCTGAAGTGTTTGTCATGTGTCTCCACAGGGCTCCATCTACAGAACTCAGCGTTTTGATCGAGAAGCTGCAGAAAAATGCTGACAAAGTGGAGAAGAACATCTATGAGGTGGAGCAGAACCTCAACAAGGTTAGAGTACTGTTACTTCAAAATAATATTACTCAAATAGAAGTACAAAGTAGTGGTCCAAGAAATTACTCAAGTAATACTAAAAAAGTTTTTAGCAAAACTCCTAGTCAAGTAAGAGTATAGAGCAACTGTTGAGACACAACAGCTGAATTATGATTTGAAGTAAATATAATATGAAGGACAAAACAAACAAACAAAACACACAATCTGGTATTTTAAAAGGATAGATACAAAAAAAATGAGAAAAACTACATTATATCTGAAGGAGCGGTGTTAGAAACACAAATGTTCAAATCATTTTCTACTGTGAACATAAAGCTTTTGTCACTTGTAGACGTACTCACAGTGGGAAGAGTTACCAAAATATCTACTCAAAGAGCACTGTTACTTCAATTACTCAAGTAGGAATAAAAGCATTCTACTAGAAAAGTACAAAAGTATAAAAAGTTACACAAGTAATTGTAGCCGAGTAAATGAAATGAAGCATCACATGCTCTGTGCTCACTGTAGGATGTGGCCAAAATCAATGAGGGCAAACAGCCGCTGTACCAGGATGACACCAACAAGCGCATCCTCAATTCTCTGGAGCTGCTGACAGGGCTGGACGAGGACGCAGCCAATGCCAAGAAGCTCCAGCACCCCCAGGCAGAGATGATTGGACAGGAGTAAGTACCTGACATTGTTAAGGGCCCATATTACACTATTTTCTGATCTCTGTTATGATGCTGTTTCCACATCATTAAGTTTATGGTAATACAGGAAGTGCTCCATTGAGTGCTTAAACTCCATACACCTTCACTAGAATCATTTGGATGATTTAATTCCTAGATTTGCCAGTCTCTCCTGAACAAAAGGTAAAAAGTAGCTGTTAAGATGAAAACCAAACCTTGATGACATCACAAGGTGGAATAAAACATTTTGAGCTTTAGAGATGTAGACAGACTAATAATAAAAGGTTACGGATGTGTGTATGAAAGAAAACAACAGCTCCAGGTATGTTTTTGATGGAGTAACAACATTCCAACATGACTTAAAGAGAGTAAATTTTGTGTAATATTGGACCCTTAAACCCCAAAAGACAAACTAGCTTTTAGAGGATAAAGTTTGTGTTTTCTAGTCATAATTCTACCAACAATAACAAGGTCATAAATTGTCAAAATATTTTCTATTTGAAAAAAATATAATTAAATATATATATATTTTTTAGAATGTCAATACAGTATTAGGCTAAGATTAAAATATGTTTTATATTTATTTATTGTTGCAGGTGGAAAAGTTGCTGAGGGCACATTTAAAATCAATATATTGTTGTCAGATGTGGCCCACCTTTTACTGTGGTCCAATAGAAGATAAAGAGCTATGCATGTGCTGAACTAATGTGCCTTGTTTCAGCATGAAGCAGCTTCGGGAGAGAGTCATGAAACTGAGAGAGGACCATGACCGCATCTACCACCTAATCCGCACCGAGGGCATGCCAACCATCAACTGGGGCAACATGATCGACGAGAAGATGGTAGGAGCACGCCTCAGCCCCTGGACCTTTCCTGGGAACACAATAAATATATAAACTACTACAATTAGTTTAAGATACTCAAATCAAGATTATTATTTTAAATTACAATCTGTTCAAAGGTTGACTATGAACTTTTCCTGTGAATGTAGATCTACATGGCTTCGTGAAGATCTTACTGCTTTGCTTGGAATGTTCCACAGTATTGCGTTATAATAATCTATTTTGCATTTGTATTTAATTTGAAAATAAAATAATAGAATGTATTCTCACCATGAGCGGGGTCACCTCTCCACAGATCTGACATTTAAATTGGAATGGTGTTGTCACCTTCTTGTTTTATGCCAAAATTGTGGCGTTTTCCAACTATAAGCAATAACATCTCCATGGAGACAGGCAGGTAGCAGAAACGGTCCATAGTGCATCTTGTAACTTGTGCAGATGTTTGATTTTGGCAGTGCAGTACATGAGCCTGCACACTGAGGCTCTTTGCTCTTGTTCACAGGACAACCTGAATAATAAGGGCTTTGGTCAGGACCTGCCTTCTGTGGAGCAGGAGGTGGAGGAGCACAACATCTTCCACAGTGAAGTAGAAGCACTAGCTCCTCACCTCACAAAGACTGGAGACAAGGTAATCCGCTGTTCCTGTTGAAGCTTCTACAGAGCATCCTTTAGTTTTGGGCCTAAAGGATGCTCTGTAGAAGCTCTGTAGGGCCTACATTACATTATTTCTTATCTATGATGTTATAATGTATTCTCCTCAGTTGTGTTTTGTTTCATTTACAGATGTTTAAGACACAAACCTTGCACATTTAGGCTGAATTCCTCCCACAAACAGAAAACATCCCTGTTGTACTTTGTGATGTCATGTAGTAATACAGGAAGTGCTCCACCATATCCTTAAACCCTATATACCTTCATTAGAATTATTTGCATGATCTCAGCTCTGGAGTTACCAATCCTTACAAAAGAAAAAGGGTAGCTATTAACTTGAAAAATATCGGTACATGACATTACAAGGTGGAACAGACCATTTGGATTGTTGTGATGTAAACAGACTAATAATGCAGGATAACATCACCTGTATGAATGAAAGAAAACACAACTGCATGCATGTTTCTGATGAGGTGGTAACATTATAACAAGGCTGAAAGCTCACGATTTCACATAAGATAGATACTTTATTCATTTATGAATTAATATAGGACACTTAACCATTTTGTCTAGTTTTAGTTAACAGAATGTATGGTCTTGATTGGAATCAAATCAGAACACAGTTTGGATCTATTCTGTAGGGTCCTTTCAATTCATGTTGCTAAGCTTCTGAGATCAGATGTATCAGCATTAAACAAAGAAGCACTGAATGATGATTTCACAAAGATAACATATTGTCGCAGTACATTTTTAGACCTACAACTGGAATACTTATACAGGCAAAGTGTTTACTCTTAATCTCTAAAACTACATTACCGTTCAAAAGTTTGGGGTCACTTAGAAATTTCCTTTTTAAAGAAAAGCACTGTTTTTTTCAATGAAGATAACTTAAACTAATCAGAAATACACTCTATACATTGCTAATGTGGTAAATGACTATTCTAGCTGCAAATGTCTGTTTTTTGGTGCAATATTTACATAGGTGTATAGAGGCCCATTTCCAGCAACAGTCACTTCAGTGTTCTAATGGTACAATGTGTTTGCTCATTGTGTCAGAGGCTAATGGATGATTAGAAAACCCTTGTGCAGTCATGTTAGCACAGCTGAAAACAGTTCAGCTGGTTAGATAAGCTATAAAACTGACCTTCTTTGAGCAGGTTGAGTATCTGGAGCATCACATTTGTGGGGTTGATTAAACGCTCAAAATGGCCAGAAAAAGAGAACTTTCATGTGAAACTCGACAGTCTATTCTTGTTCTTAGAAATGAAGGCTATTCCATGCAAGAAATTGCCAAAAAACTGAAGATTTCCTACGACAGTGTGTACTACTCCCTTCAGAGAACAGCACAAACAGGCTCTAACCAGAGTAGAAAGAGAAGTGGGAGGCCCTGCTGCACAACTGAGCAAGAAGATACGTACATTAGAGTCTCTAGGTTGAGAAATAGACGCCTCACAGGTCCTCAACTGGCAGCTTCATTAAACAGTACCCGCAAAACGCCAGTGTCAACATCTACAGTGAAGAGCCGACTCCGGGATGCAGCTTTAGGGCAGAGTGGCAAAGGAAAAGCCATATCTGAGACTGGCCAATAAAAGAAAAAAATTAATATGGGCAAAAGAACACAGACATTGGACAGAGGAAGATTGGAAAGAAGTGTTATGGACAGACCCCACTGAGCAGCTTGACCATCTGGTACGTAAGAAGTGCCCATCCAGGCAATCCAACTTGTGGGAAAAGCTTCTAGAAGCGTGGGGTGAAATTTCTCCAGATCCTTCAACAAATTAACAGCTAGAACGCCAAAGGTCTGCAATGCTGTAACTGCTGCAAATGGAGGATTCTTTGACAAAAGCAAATTTTAAAGGAAAAAAAATATTATTTGAAATACAAATCATTATTTCTAACCTTGTCAATGTCTTGACTATAGTTTATTCATTTTGCAACTCATGGTGGTAAATAAAGTGTGACTTTTCATGGAAAACACAAAATTGTCTGGGTGACTCCAAACTTTTGAACGGTAGTGAACTTTTTTTAGTTTGATTTAGCATTGTCTGACAAAACTTGCTACAGTTTCAGTTCCTTAACTATATTTGTTCTTTTTTACAGGAATATGTCAACAGCCTCCAGAGCAAGTACAGCAAACTCCTGGTAAGAACTTGTCTCCCAAACAAATCCACTGACACAAATATTGACTCTAGCTCCAGGGACATGGGAAGATGAAAGCAAATAGGACACATTTTGAAGTGGAACAGGAGCCTGCTGTAACCTGCATCTCCTGTTTGCAGACAAACACCACATGTTTGCTTTTACACAAAGAATCCTGTGGTGTGATCTGTCATTTCATTTCACATGGAAATCATCCACATGGAAGTGTCAATTGTAGTTTTGTTCAACACAATTGTGTAGCTTGTTCTTACATATTGATCTCACATATTTGATCATGTGATATAATTGGTCTAATTAAATAGTTTGTGTAATGTATTTTGTGTCCGCCCAAAGACTACAGATGGAAAGTAGCTTGGAGCTAAATCTTTTCTTTCTAAGATTAATGTTTTCTATGCACTGTCCTCATTCTAAATAAATAAAATACATTTTAAAAAGTGTCAACATTTCAAATGATTGAGGGCAGGAGCTTTTTATTTAGGGGCGAGTCATGTCTTTCCAATGGCGACTCATCAAAAATATGTGAGAAAGTATTTTGTTATATGCTACATTGTACTTAATAAGATAAATAGTATTTTTCAGGTGTAGTCTTAAATATAACATTATTCTAAACATTTCACTATTGCATTTTTAAGATTTATTTAGCTTTTTGTTATTATTATTTGATATTTAGCTTATTAACCTTTCTATATTCCTTACAAGCAGCCAGACCATATTATTAATATATTTTCACCAGTTTTATTTTTGATAAATATAAAACGGTGAAATGAAATGGACTTTGTGCAGGCCAGCTCCGGCACCCGGCAGAAGAACCTCCTGAACCTGAGGGACTACATGCAGCGCTGCACCAATGAGCTCTACTGGATGGATCAACAGGCTGAGGAGAGGATCAACTATGACTGGAGTGACTCCAACCTGGACTACCCTGCACGCCAAAGGCAGTATGAGGTACTGCCCTGATAGACACAGCGCTATAGAATGGTGATGCACTTACAACCAACATTAAAACTTGTGTTGCAGTCATTGTTTTTGCATCATCTGAAAACATCAGGATTATTTATACCCTCTAGCATACAAACAATGTGTATCTGAAGCGTCACAACAGCGGAACAAACAGAAATATCAAACTTTTGTTAAATCCAGAGAAAAAAATCCAGAATACACCTGTAGTCCCCCCCCCCCCCAAAAAAAACAAAAAAAAAACAGGCTGAAGTACATTCACAATGTGTTTGTTTTGGTTTCTTTGTGCACTTCACTTTTGGAATACCACAGTCCCGCCCTGTCTTTGGTCAGAGCCATTGGTGGCCTGATCCCAACAGCTCCATAGTGCTAATTAAATAATGTGTTCCCACAGAACTTCATAAGTAAATGTCTGGAGTCAAAGGAAATGACGATCACCAAACTGAACGACGATGGAGAGAAGCTCATTGCTGCTGACCATCCTGGGAAGAATGTCATAGAGGTGCACCACACACTGTGTCCATTGGACAGCACTATAAACACTTCACATTAGGGCTGTGCCAAAAACTGAACAATTGATAGATCGCAATTTCTACTTTGTGCAATCTTGATGATAAGGTATGCACATTTTAATTGACAGCCAATCATGTGGCAGTAAGAGTGCATAGTCCAGTCGAGGATTTACACTCTCTCGTTTAGGAAAAAAATAGCCTGAGCCACAGCCCCTTTGTCTCCTCACATGTTCATAAGTTTTGCCTTAAATCTGCTGATTAAAAGTCCAGTCTTGCTCTCCCTCTGCCTGTGTGTGGCAACAGCTCCTCACCTTTTGTCCTCTGGTGGTTCTCATCCTTCTAATCCAAGTTATGGAAAGAAAAATGTCTCACCGTTTATGAGTGAAACTTAAGAGCTCCTTTAGCGCATGGACATCGCACATGTTTCTGTAGATAGTGGTAGTGCACATGCATGTGTTTCTGCCTCTAGCAGTAGCATGCATATGCTTTTAGTGTTAACTTTATATTGTACAAACTCATTCCAACTTTTACAGTATGATTGGTCCTATCAACACAAAATGAAAACTGTAGTGATCCTGACACTCTGCCCTTCATGCCTGAAGTGCACATGTCTGTGTTTTAATAAGATGGAAGAAGATCGAATTGAAAATCAAGATCAGTCAGTTTGGGCGGGGTCGTGATTCTTTTCTTCCCATATTGCCCAGCCCTACTTCACATACATGAGACACTTCTTACACACAGCAAACACATGGGGGACATAACACCCTGCCTCTGGCTGTATTATAACACTGGTATGTGCAGGCTCACATGGGAGCGGTCCATGCCGACTGGAAGGAGTACCTGAACCTGCTCATCTGTGAGGAGACCCACCTCAAGCACATGGACGAATACCACAAGGTCAGTAACCCAGTAATAGTTGAACTGTGAGATTTATTCCTTCAATTAATTACAAAAAAAAACAAAAAACTTTTGTTCATTCTATATTTCTGCTCTACATTTTGGTATAAACTATATTGATTTGTATGAACTCTTTAAATGGCATTCTTTATATCTATCTATATGTATCTATCTATAAAAATAATATATTTTTTGTAATTTTTGTTTTTTACTAATAGTAGTATTAGTATTATTATACAATACTATAGTTTTTATTATAATTAAAAATCTGGATAAGGCTTAAGAAATATGATTACTGTTTTGGGTGGTTTACATGACTTTAATTTGACTTCATGTGGATTCTAAAGGGTGTATTATCCAGCATTTTCTTGGTATGCATTGGTCAATATGTAAACTTACATTTGCCTTTAGTTTTTACTTTTTGTGAGCTGTGGATACCAGAGCTGTAATAAAAAGACCACAGGGTGGGCTCTCAAACTCATACATACTGCATACTTAGCTTCCAAGACACTGCCTTTGTCACACATACTGTACTACAGCTCTGGTGTTTCAGGTCCATCCCAGACACATCCCAGAGGACCAGTCACAGAGGAACAGGTTTACACCATCTATAGCCTCTGTGGCCACCCCATCTAAAGGGGCTTCAAAAGTTGTTTTTTTTGTCTGTAGCCTGCACACCAGTGTGGTCTGATATAGTTGTTGAGCAAAAACATCATCCAAAAAAGCCACAACCACATTTACAAAATTATCGACTGATAAAAAGTCGAAAGTGTGTGAAACGTGGCAAACCATACTTGAGGGTTAAACTGTGGGTTGAGGAATATTATTTATTAAAGTCAAATCAACCCCAGCTATAAAGAAGAAAACAGAAAAGAAAGACACAAACTCACTGCTGAACACGGCCCTGATCCTGAGCTAAATCTTGTGATTGTTGTTTCTGTGCAGTACCACAAGGAGGCACGGGACACCCAGGACCTACTCCGCCGTCTGGACACGGAGGTCAGTCAAAAGTACAACCCCGAGTTCAAGGACATGTACCAGACCGAGGGGCTGCTCCGCGAGCTGGATGTGAGTCTGTCACCATCACTTTACTGTTTGAACTGAAACAACACAAGGAAATGTATAGTGTGTTATTTACATGACACATCATAATGTAAATTAGGGGCTGCATGTCTTTTCTATATGCTGTAGATGTTGTGTATTCTCAAAGAAAATCTGGGGTTAAGAGCAGAGGTGTCCTGGGCTGCTTTTATGCTTATGTGCTTGGTCCTGAACAGAAAGGTTTGGACCCTCCTGTTTAGTGTGTAATGGTATATATCTATAGTAGGGTTCTAGATAGTACTGAATCACTAGTCAATACTAAAACTAATATGAAAACTAACTAACTCATTTGAGCAGGTATCGATACTGCAAAAAGTCACATTAACAGGAAAAACGTTGAGCTTTATTGAAGAGTTTTATTATGATTTTGAGCTTTATCTGAACGAGTATTAGACCTCATGGTTATGGGTGCCATTTTGAAGACCATTCAAAAAATATAATATCTTCTTATCATCAATCAATCATAGAGGATAATAATTGCTATGACAAATAATGTTTTCACTTTTTTTTCTTCCCAAAGCATGTCTGTGTTCTAATGCAGTAGGCTGTGTGCAGGACCAGTCTAAGGCTCTAGAGCACTTTGACGAGCGAGTGAAAGCGTTGCAGAAACGCGGCCTCCAGGTTCTGCCCCTCAAGTATCGACGGGAAACCCCACAGAAACTGCTGCCCGTAGAGGCCCTGTGTGAGCTTGACACCGATGATGTAAGCTCTCTGTGAACACCTTCAATACAGTGCTCTTTTTATTTAGCCGTGGGATGAGACATTATTCCAGACACGAAATTGGGTCCACGAGAATGCCACAAGACAAGATTTTGACATACATAATTCATAATAAATATATAGGGCAACTCTGCTCAATTTAAATTACTTCTTAAAGCTGAATGTAAACTTATGGGGAGAAAATACATAAGAATTCTCAGAAGATTGTTTCTACAATCTTGTTGCAATTTTATCTCCTGAGAACTTGTCCCATCCCTTTTGAATGTGTCCTGTGTGTTTCTAATATCATGGTAATATGCAAACAGCATGGTCTTTCTATTGTAATTTTGTTTAAGTTTATTCACTATTTTATTATCTGCACTTGTAGAGTAGCCACTTCAAAATAATTTTACTCAAGCATAAGTACAATGTAGTGGCCCAAGAGCTTACTCAAGTCAGAGTAACTGTTGCAACGTGTTCTGATTTATAAATTGAAGTTAGTGTCATTGGAAGGACTGAACTTTAAATGATGCAGAAAATTAGACAAATTAAATCATATATGAACAAGTGGTTCAAGAAACAGTAATGTTTAAATCATTTAATATTGTCAACATAAAGCTTTTGTGACTTGTAGTCTCACAATGGGAAGACTAACCAGAACTTTCACTTTTTTAAAGTATTAGTAGTATTAAAAAAAAAAAAAGGTCATCTAGGAGTAGAAGTATGCTGCTAAAAAAGTACTCTGAAAAGTAGTCAAGTAAATGTAACTGAGTACTACCTCTGTCTGCACAACATGTTCTGTCTGATCTCATCTTTTCATTATTTTTTTTAACTGTTAAATTGTACAGTAATACCCCCATCTCTTCGGTGTTTTCCAGTATGTGGTAAACATAAAACGTAATGCAGTGTAATGTGAAACTGACTGTGTGGGTGCTGGTGCTGCAGGGTCAGATCCAGCGAGGAGAGAGGTACACTCTTCTGAGAAATAATGGCACCAAGTGGGACGTGAAGGATGCGGCGGGCAGGAAGATCAACGCCCCCGCAGTGTGCTTCATGATCCCGCCCACCGACCCCGAGGCTGTGGCCATTGCTGACAAGTGAGTGACACACACATCGCACACTACTATGTTTACTTCTGGTTTCGCTGCTTCGCTTGTTTGCCTTCTGAGCCCGGAGCTGGCCATGGACTAAACCAGGACTAGGACTAAACGCTGCCGCGAGCAAATATTTCCTCGTGCGAACGTGGAAAACAAAACAGGCGCATCTGTGCGAGTGCTTCTGCAGCCACAATAAGGAGCTGGGCACAGACGCAACGTGACGAGTTAAACTTTCTAAATGCACGTTTCCCAGCTCGAGCGCAACCACATGACACCTCCGACCTCGCACGACTCCAGCATACGAGCTCTGCGTGTGGCCGATATCACTCAAACGAACAAACTCCACTTCAAAACACACCCACGCCCACCTTAAACAAGGAGCACCCCGCAGCAGGACCCACACCTGTCCCACACTCAGTAGACACCCCCACACCGCTGGACTTCCTTCTCTGCCAAAGCGAGAGCTTTGTCTTGGTCTTGTCTCGGACTCGAGCGCATTTGGACTCGGTCTTGTCACGGACTCAAGGTCTGAATACTGAGTGTGGTCATTTTTCATTAAGGCCGCTGCTGTCGCCAATAAATTCATACCCGTGTGCGGGAGCGTGCGGGGGCTTCTCTCTGCAGCCTGTGCCAAATGCCAAATAAATCAGTCACAATGTGCGTTTGATTTGGTAAATGTGCAAGGACTAAATACTACTTTAAAACAAGAGAATGTAACTCCAGTTTGGAATTTGAAAATACAGGTTTAAAAATCCTGCACACTTTATTCACTTTGAAGCAGTTTTGTGTAAAGTGCCAGTGGAAGTTCTCTTAAACTGTGGGTGAGGGTCCAAAAAGGTGTGCAGAGTGTTTAAGTGCATATCACCCAGCCCTATTTTGTTCTATTTTGAAAACTGTGTGTGTTGTGCAGTCTTGCCAGCCAGCAGAAGGCCCTGAAGCAGAAGATGTCCGGCAGCAGAGCCACACTGCAGAAGCGCTATGACGAACTGAGGAAAGAGAGCACTTCAGGCACAGGTATTCACTCCTCACTACGGGTACTCTCATCACAAAAGGAAAGATCAAGGGAAGCAGTTGTCTTTAGGGCACTACAGTACACAAGGAAAATGTGTAAAAATATGTACATGTAGTAACCATACTGCATCAGGCAATACGTTACAGTCACCATCACATCACATTAGTAGTACTCACTGCACAGGTACTCTTATCACTGCACAAGTACTCACTGCACAGCTATTCTCATAACAGATATTCACTACATAAATACTCTTATTACTTTACAGATACTCTTATCACTGCACGGTTATTCACTGTGCATGTACTCTCCTCACTACACAGGTAGAGGCCAGGGTGCACTCTGTTCAAAATGACAAGTTTTCACACATAAGCAAAAACTCTTTGCCTTGACATTTACAGACTCCCAGGAGCAGCAGTGCCGACAGCTGATGGCTGGTCTGGATAAGGTCATTAGTGACTTGGACAAACAGGAGAAGGCCATTTACAGCCGAGTGCGCCCCCCACTGGAGCAAAACAGGCCACTTCAGGACAGTGCCGACCGCCTACAAGACATGAAGGTATCAGCTCTCACAAAAGTACTGTTAGAATTGTGCCAATCAGATGTGAACAATTGTTGAAAAATGTTGTGATATTGTAATTTGATCTTGCATGCTTGCTTATGAAACGTGTCTGTTTATTCTTCTAAAACGCATTGGATTATATGGTGACAAACCAATCATTTGTCATTCACTGATCCCAACTACAAAATCTCAGTGCAGCCAGCATGTGCACACTGTAAACCCTGTTCTGCCACAGGATATTGCAAACGCTGTCAGCAGGATTGAGCCAGAGAAGCGCTCCAAAGTCGAAGAGGCCAAGAGCTTCCTGGTGTCCAGCCCCAACTGTGCCAGTGCCCCCCAACTGCACAGCAAAATGGATGAGACCAATAAGAAGCACAGCAAGATCCTGGAGCTTCTACAGTGCTCACAGGAAAAGTAAATATCAGGCAGTGCGGAGGCGAAGGGGTTATAGATGACCCTGGAGGGACTAAACCACTGATTGTTGCAGGCTCAAGAACACCAACCAACTGGAAAACTCCCTGCAAAATGGGAAGAACCTGCTCTCCAGCTACGAGAACAAGCTGGCCCGTGAGGAGGTAGCCCCGGCCGACATCTCCTCTCTGGAGAAGACACAGCGTGAGCTTGGGGTAAGTCTGAATGCTTTTATCAGAGATTCATCTGTTCGTCTAAATAATAACTCCAGGTTTAGTTCAGGCTCATTTATTCGGTAACCGCCACGTTCAAGAGCAGTGCAACAACCACTTCCTCTCCAGACATACATGCATATAACAAGTGCAAAAGGGAGCTGTAGGGTTCCCTAGCTGTGAGGCAGGTAAGGTAAACGAGAGGGAGACAAAAGCTAACACATCAAATGTTATTCATGTGAAATTATTTCTTACCATTTATTCCTTAAGATTTTAAACTTCAAATGTGTATGGAAGCAATAACAGAAAGTGCTATCCCTCCACTACGGACTCACTTGTGTGGTCTCAATGTTTCCATCCATCCATCTTCTCCCGCTTAATCCAGCTGGGTCGCGGGGGCAGCCAGTCTCAATGTTTTTGTATTATTATTATTATTATTATTATTATCATTATCATTATCATTATCATTATCATTATCATTATTATTATAATAAGCCATTTAACCTTTGGACTTGTATGTAGACATGGACAAGAGTAGTCCAAACACAAACACACTCTGATTTTACCTATGTCCCAACACTGTCTTAGGATGATGGCCCTAAAATGCCAGGAGAGTGCTGTAGTTAAGCTTTGGGTCTAGACAGTCTGCAACTCACATCATAACAAGCATGATCAGCCATGGTGTAGTGTGAGAAATATGCATGTCTTCATTTGCAGGACATAGCCTCTGACCTGAGGGCCAATAGGGCAGCCATCACGGAGACGGAGCAAAACCTGCGCCTGGCTAAAGGCAGCTGTGACATGATGGCCAGCAAGTTCCAGGAGCACTGTCCAGACATTGAGAGGCAGGAGGCTGAGGTGCAGAAGCTCAACAAGCGCTTCAACAACCTGAACCGACAAATCGACACCAGGTCAGAATCATACTATATACATATATATCATATATATGGGGAGGGACCGCCTCACCTCCTCTCAAAATCCCCCCATGACTTTTACTGTCACCCTTGTTGTGGAGTGACTTTTGTTTCACAGACATGAGCTAATCAGCTTTTGCACTTGAAATCAGGTAAGACAACAGAGAGTTCCTGTGGGATGAAGACAATGTCTGCTGAGTCATGTTTGGTCTGGATCTCTGACACTGACCAAATACATTTACACAAAAACATATGATAAGCATATTTTCTTCACAATGCAAATTTACATTACTCCCTATACAGCCACATTTGGAAAAATTGTGTCTGGAAAATCTGATGAAAATACAGAAAGACTCCAAAAATGGTTTGGATGTGTAGTATATATGTATCTGTGTCCATACACACACACACACACACACACACACACACACACACACACACATACATACATACATACATACTCAAGTATAAGTTGAGTGAATGTAACTGAGTACTACCCACTTTAACTCAAATGTCTTTGCAGGTCCCAATGTCTGCAAAGAGCTAAGATGTCATACAAGAATTACCACAATGATTATGACAACTTGAACAATTGGCTGTCTCGCATTCCAAACTACGAGCCACGTGAAACAGACAATGTCGTTGAGGTGGAGACCAAGCTGAAGAACCAGAAGGTAGCAACACAACAAATTATTATTGCTACGTATAATTTTCTTAATAAACAGGCGGCACGGTGGCTGAGTGGCAACACTCAGGCCTCACAGCAAGAAGGTTGCGGGTGTTTGATCCTCGGGTCGCCCGGGCCTTTCTGTGTGGAGTTTGCATGTTCTCCCCGTGTCTGGATGGGTTTCCCCCATCAACTCAAAACATGCCCGCACCCCTATGAACTAACATCAAGGACCATGTTGTCCACCCTCCTGTGGGCTCACCACCTGCAGAGGGGTTCATAGGGGGGGTCAGGTGCTATGAGTATTGGGCAGCACGCTGCCCCCGCGACCCAGCCGGATTAAGCGGGAGAAGATGGATGGATGGATGGATGGATGGATAATTTTCTTAATAAACACTTGTTTCCTTTTCCTTAGAACCTGCTTTCGGATATAGCTAGAAAGGAATCAGATCTCAACAATGTCTCCAAAAATGCCCAGCTTTACCAACAAGCTGTCAAAGTGAGAACTTGAATTTAAATAATTTATTTAAAAAGAGTTTTGTACCATTCAAGTGCTTTGCATATCTTTAGGACTATGAGAATGAAACTGAGAAGTTTCGGGCTTTTCTTGACCTTGAAGATGGGCTTGTGCCACAAACATATAAGAGGAGCAGACTGGAGTCCCCTGCACTCACTGTCAAAGCAGAGGTATGCAGTGGTACTGGTTTTAATTTGTATTTGAATTATTTGAATTTACCTTTTTCAATGTTACAGTAAATAAGTTAGTTAAGTTAAGTAAATATGATATATTTGCAATGTACTACTTGTGATTATTTGCTATGTGAAACAGGAAGCTGCTATTGAAGCAAAGTTTACTGAAGTGAATGCTCTCAACAAGCAAAAGCTGCAGAATCTGGAGTTCACAAACAGCCTTCTCAAACAGGTGACATTCCAAAAAAGTCACTAGATATCTAAAACGCTGACAACATTAATAACACAGATTCTTCCTTACAGCAACCAGAGGTCACAATAAGGAGCACCAATGTCCAGTCAGTGCAAGCCACAGTCCCTGGAGAGGAGCCCTGGAGAATCAGGAAGCAGCTAGAGGATGAGATTCAAAGAAGGGAGCAGATGGAGAAAGAAGTGCAAACCATCCAAGCTGAGATCTACAGGCTTGAGGGACAGAAACCTCAGGATACCATTGTCAAGAAGGAGCTGATCAAGAAGGTTGCTGACCCACAGCTAGATGAGGAGGTCCATAAAGTCCAACAGAAACTCTCAGAGGAACGTCGCACCACACACGTTCTGGAGAATGACCTGGAGGTGCTCAAGCTTAAACTACGTGGTCTAGAGACTGAGCTGAAAGAAGGTGCTCAGCAGTACACAGTCAAAGAGGTGCTGCGTATAGAGCGAGACCGTGCCCAGGAGGAGGAGATCCGTAAGCTCCGCGAAGAATTGGATGAGCTCAGGAGGCAGAAGATTGTTAAAGACAACGAGCTGGTCCAAATTCAGAAGCAAGTGGTGCTCCTGGCTGAGGAGAAGAACAAAGAACAGGAGATCATCACTGAAGAGGAGGTTATAAAAGTCCAAAATGATCCACAGCTGGAGAGTGAGTATCGTATCCTTCTCGACAGAAGACAGAAGGAGATAGACAATAGAAAACAGCTGGAGGATGAGCTGACCTTCCTCCAGGACAAACTCAAGAGGCTGGAGAAGGAGAAAGCTATTGCAGAAGAGACCATTTCCATTAAAGAGGTTCTCAAAGTGGAGAAGGATATAGCTCTGGAACGGGAAGTAGAGAACCTCCGCAGACAATATGCGGATGAGCAGGCCAAACGAAGAGCATCAATGAGAGAGAAGACTGACCTCCAAAGAAAGATCGCCAGCCTGGAAGAGGAGAAGTCCAAAGTCATTGTTCAAGAGAAGGTGCGTGAAATTGTCCGTCCAGACCCAAAAGCCGAGAATGAAGTGGCCAATCTCCGACTAGAACTTGTGGAGCACCAAAGACGCTTTAAAGACTCAGAGCTTCAGCTTCGATCCTTGCAAGATGAGCTGACCATGCTGAGGAACCGGGGTCCTCTAGTGGAAGTAAGGGAAATTATCAAAGAAGTTATCAAGTACAAGACTGATCCTGAAACCGAACGTGAGCTGGAGAGGCTCCGTAATGAGATAGTGGACAAAACACACCAGACTGAGAAGTCTGAGATGGAGATCCGGCAGCTTCGAGATGACATTCAAAGATGGAGGGATACCAAGCCCCAAGTGCAAACCAAGGAGGTGGTCAATGAAGTAGTGCAGTTTAGAGAAGACCCCAAAACAAAAGAAGAAATTGAGACTCTCAAACGAAAACTATCAGATGAGCAGAGGAAACGTCTCGAACTTGAGAGAGAACGAGCTGAACAAGAGGAGAGGATCAGGCTGAAGAAGCTGGATCTGTCCCAAGTTCGGGAAAAGATTGTTCAACAGGAGGTGGTCAGGATGGAGGAGGATCCAGTTCTCCGATCTGAGTGTGACACATTCTTACAGAGCATCAACAATGAGCAGAAGCAGAAAGAAAGTCTGAAAACTGAGCTCTACCAACTGCAGAGGAAGATATCTGACCTAGATATGCAACTGGAGGAACTGGAGCGAGAGCGCAAAGCCAGACGTGATGCCGAGCTAGAGATTCAGCGGCTCCGGATCAGGCTGAGTGAGCTGGAGATCCGTGACAAAGAGAACCGTGAGAAAGTGACAGTCAAACAGAAGGTGGTGCTGCAGCAAGACCCTCAGCAAGAGAAGGAGCACTCAATCTTGAAACTCCAACTTGATGAGGAAAGGCACAGACGCACATTGCTGGAGAAAGAGCTCAATGCTCTGATCCAGCAGCAGATGACCTTGGAGAAGATGGATGTGAAGGAGAGAGTGGTCCGTACAGAGAAAGTCCAAGTGGAATCAGACCCAGAAGCTCAGCATGAAATTGACACTCTGAAGAGAGCTCTCGAAGAGGAGAAAAGAAGAAAGCGTGAGCTGGACGTGGAGCTGGCAAGCCTCACTTCCAGATATTCTGAAATGGAATTCACTAACACCAAGTCCACCAAAGAGCTGGACTACATACGCGATGAAAGCAGCCGGCTGCAGCAGGAGAACCAGAGGCTGCAGAACGAGATCCGCAAACTAAAGTCTGAGATTGAGATCACCAGCAAGGAGACACGTCTGATCACAGAGTCATCCCCGAGAGAGGATGGCCGGAGCCTTGAGATGCGCCTGGACTCTCTGCAGAAGGAGCTGTCTGAGCTGCGTCGCATAACCCTCCTGAAAGACGAGGAGATTGAGAGGCTCCAGAAGAGCCTGGCTGCAGTGCGCATTAAGAGGGAGCAGCGGGAGAGCCACCTACGCAGGTCCATTGTGGTTATTGACCCCGACACAGGAAAAGAGATGAGGCCAGAGGAGGCCTACAAGATGGGCCTCATCGACTGGAAGATGTTTGTGAATCTGCAGAGCCAGGAATGCGACTGGGAAGAGATTACCGTTAAGGGCCCTTCTGGAGAGTCTTGTGTTCTACACGACCGCAAGTCGGGTAAAAAGTTCTCCATTGAAGATGCGCTGCGATACGGCCATATCACTAATTATCAGTACCAGCAATATTTAAAGAAAGAAATCTCAATCCAGGAATTTGGTGCGTTGGTGTCAGGGAAAAAGTGAAAAGTGATCTTTTAAAATTTGCTTTCTATTCCTGTATTTTAATGCTTCCATTTTATGTTGGATTAATACAATATGCCATTCTTAAATGCTGTCTGTATTTATTTATGCCTGTAATGTGCTTTGATTACGATGATAATTACACTGATTTATCTATACCTTTAAGAAACAATATAATATAATATGGCTGTTGAGTGGAGATTGCTGGGGGTGTGTCCAAGATTATACTGTACTTGGAAATCAAATACAGCTTTATGTGAGTTATTCAATGTTCTTATGATATTCCTAATAAGCTTCAATAAAGTCCATTCAAATGCTAAATTGTTTTTTTTCTTGCACTCTAACAGAGTATATTAAAAGAATTTATTATCATAACCAACACTGTAATTCTACAGTAGATTTATCAGAATCACAATAAAACTGTGTTTGAGTTGTTACAATAAATGCCACTTTCCTATTATTAAATTCTAAAAGGTATCTTTTTTAGAAAGTGGCAACACATATTATAGATTTCCCCAGGGGATAAATAAAGTTGATTTGAAAGCATCAAGTGAGCAAATGAAACTATTAAGATGTAAATATGTAAAATATGTAAATATAATTTCACAGATTAATGGATGATCAGTATAGCGTATGCAAGTAGACAAGACTCTTTTGCTTTGTCTCATGTTTTTCACAGTATAGCCTAAACTTTCTAGCATTCATTTTATCATGGGTGTTTTTATTTGCTATAAAATCCAATGAAAAAAATACCACCAGAAAAGTAACAACTTTAATGATTAATAATTCAGTAAATTTAAACCATATGAAAAAAGTTTGAGCTAAAGCAGAACTGTATGTTATTCACCATATGATGAAATAATTATTTACACTTTTCTATTAATCATACATAATGTATTACTAATCTAAACAAAGACACAGTATCCTGAATTGTATAAAGACTGTATAAAGAACAATACATCAACGTTAGCATATTCTCATTCATTCACTCATATTAACTGATAAGAAGTGTACCTGAAAGACCTAAAAAGTGGACAAATATGCAAATTATGTCAAAACAACAGACATCAATAAGCAAGAGAATGTCTGTTAGGCTAAGTGAAAATGATGCCACACTACAATTTGTTTCCTTCAAATATACACGTTTAAATTATTATGCTATGTTATCTATTTTATTGTGCCATATTTAATCAGTCATTATTATTATCTATATAATTTCCACACAGTATAATGTATAAAGCATTCCTTTAGTGATTGCATAATAAAAGCTAAAAGGGACACAAATTAAAAAAAAAAAAAAAAAAAAAGATGACCATCAATACAAATTGCACATGATTATGAATTATAATCAAACAGGTAAGAGGAACCACGGAGCAAAATTTAAATGAATAACAACAATTAACAATGATTGTAAAATAAGCAAACAGACAAAAAAAAAAAAAAAAAAAAAAAAAAAAAGAGAGAGAAATTGAACCCATACGGATGTGACGCAGCGGGCCCCGGAAAAGTAGCGCTCACGTGGGGCGGTTGGGGGTGTGTTGTTCATTCACTGCGACGTTTTATTTAAAGTTGTAAAATGGCGACGGTGCATCTGCGGATTGGAGATCTTGTTTGGTAAGATAATCTGTGAATGCGCTCCAACACTTCCAGAAGGACTGGGGCGAGTTTGCGCCGCTCTGGGCCAGCTGATGGCGAGTTTGGGCCGGGGCTGTCCGCTGTAGCAATGGTGATGACGGTAAACCCAAACAAATCGTCAACGGAGCTGACAGAGGTGGAGTTAGCAGCTACTTGGCTAAATGATCGGCAGCAGAAGAGCATGACTTTTTCTTCTAGATAATTTCGGGCATGCAATTTAGTTAAGCTTATTAATATTTAGTTTAGAAACCCATCTTTATTTACACGATCGACCATTCAGCATCCGCATGTAGCGGGTTTCTGTCTGTGTTTGCTAGCGCTTTATCTGAAATGGCTACCCTGCCCCGCAAATAAAAGTGTTAATCTTAAATCGTTATGTATTGTGCAGCTACACCCTCGTGCTCTGGTGTAAATATTAAATGTTCGTCAATGAAAACAAAAAATACTGCATCCAGTAGTGTGCGAGTTCTACATTTCTCTAAATGTTGAAAATGATGAGGGTAACCAAGCGTTCAGAGGTCTGCTAGAGGACCACTTCCTGTTTTTTAAAGTTGACATTTTAATTCGCTATTAATTTTCAGATACTGTTCCGGTTAAATAGCGAATTACGGTGAAAAAAAAATTACTTTGCGATTTTGCAAACGGCAAATGAAAAGTTGCAAGCATATTATTCTGTTTTAACTTGTGTTTTCAGGGGAAAACTGGGTCGATATCCACCATGGCCTGGAAAGGTACAGCTACTTGCATCACAAGTCATATTTTTTGCTCTGGGATGGAGCACACTTTTCAAACTCTTAACTTTCTTTTAATTTTTGCTTTAAATAACAGATCGTAAGTCCTCCAAAGGATTTGAAAAAACCCCGGGGAAAGAAATGTCACTTTGTCAAGTTCTTTGGAACTGAAGACCAGTAAGTACAATGAACAAAACTGTAGAAGAGGCTAGGGATTGAGGGCTTTTCCATGGCTGATACAGATTATTTAGAATGCAGAGCCACTTGTGGTGATAAGATCTGCAATATTTTTAATATTTTTGGGTATGGCTGACATTTAGATTATTTTCCCCAAATGCTGTAATTTAATACAACTCACCCACAGCCTTAAACAACATACAGTTTCTGCCTCTGCTTGAGATTTAAGACCAATAAAAAGTTAAAATGTTCAAATATGGTCCCGATATTTAGCTCTAGAAGGCCTTTTTTTTTTTTTTTACCTTTGGACACTCACACACTTTATATCAGGGAACCAGGACCCACCTCATATACTTACAGTGTACTTACAATAGACGGGTCAAGACTGGATATATGTCTGTCCCAATAATAATTTTTAAAAATACAGTTGTTAAGTTAAAGGTCCTATATTACATTAAATTGATTCTTGTGAGTTTTACGCGTGTTATTTTGTTATTTCATCAAAAATATACCTGGAGTAGGGCTGGGCGATATGGACCAAAAAATATATCTCGATATATTTTGCTATATCTCGATATACGATATATATCTCAATATCTTTACAGGAAAAATAACCCCCTCCCACACTACTGCAAAAACAACAGACAAATTTTATCTGATTAATATTCATTTAGTACTGCACTTAAACACTCTGTGCCCCTTTTTGGACCCTCACCCACAGTTTAAAAACCTCTTCTTTAAGAGATCTTCCACTGGCACTTTAAAGAAACTACTTCAAAGTGAAAAAAGTGGCTAGGATTTTTAAACCTGTATTTTGACATTCCTAACTGGAGTAACATTCTCTTGTTTTAAAGTGATGTTTAGTCTCTGCACATTTACCAAACCAAACGCACATTTTGACAAATATGATCACACTCAGTATTCAGACCTTGAGGCCGTGACAAGACCGAGTCCAAATGCGCTCGCTTTAGAAAAGGAAGTCCAGCGGTGTGGGGGTGTCTACTGTGGTGGGACAGGTGTGGGTCCTGCTGCGGGGCGCTCCTTGTTTAAGGGGACGTGGGTGTGTTTTGAAGCGGAGTTTGTTCGTATGAGTGATATCTGCCACACGCGGAGCTCGTATGCTGGAGTCGTGCGCAGTCGGAGGTGTCGTGCCCGGGTACAGTTCGGTTGCGCTCGCGCTGGGCAGGTGCATTTAGAAAGTTTAACTCGTCACGTTGCATCTGTGTGCAGTTCTCCTTATTGTAGCTGCAGAAGCACTCGCACAGATGCTGTTTGTTTTCCCCGTTCGCACAACGAAATATTTACTCGCAAATGCGAGTGAAATGGGCGCACTGGAGAGCCCTGGTCCTATTCCTATTAGTCCTATTAGTCCTATTAGTCCTAGTCCTGGTTTAGTCCAAGGCCAGCTCCGGGCTCCACGGAGGAGCTCCGGGGACAAACGCGAGGAGGCGGAGGCGAACGCAGCACAGAGAAGGCAAAACAAGCGAAGCGGCGAAACCAGAAGTAAACGTAAGAATTATAGCGATATAGCGATATGTCAGAATTCATATCGAGTTTCAAAAATATCTTGATATATTTTAAATATCAAGATATCGCCCACCCCTCACCTGGAGCTGTGTATTTTCACTCACACATACTCACTCACCAACACATAGCAAAAGAAAAATTTAATTCTGTTAACTGGACAAAAGTTTTGTGAGTGAACATGTTTTGCAGCTCATCCAAGCAGCTTCTTCAGTATTCAGAATCTAATGTCTCCATCTCCAAAAGTCAAAATGCTCTATTGTTAAAAGGTATCAGTTAGAAGATACCTTTTACCTTTTGTTCAGTGGAGATTAGCAGTTCCAGGGCTGACTTTATCCAAATGATTCTAGTAAAGGTGTATGGATCTTAAAACACAGTGGAGCACTTTCTGTATTACCGCTTGATGACATCACAAGGTGGAGTGGTTTCTGTTTGAGAGAAGAACTCTGTGTTAATATGCAGGGTTTGTGTTAAACATGTGTGAATGAAACTGGGTATGTTTTTGATGAGGAAAAGGATTATTACAGAGATCCAAAAATAGCCTTATATGGGTCATTTAACTGATACAATATAATTTGCCTATTACCAGTTAAGATTTACAGAGATGCATAATTGTGCATAATTTTTAGCAGACAATAATTTGTCACCATTCTAACCAGGCTTTTTTATCTCATGACCTTTTTAAATGTCCTCCAATTTGCTGAATGTACAAAACCCTTGTCTTGTGTGTTCGTTCCTTATGTGCCTAGTGCATGGATAAAAGTGGAGCAGCTCAAGCCTTACCATCCTCACAAAGACGAGATGATCAAGATCAATAAAGGGAAGAGGTTTCAGCAGGCAGTGGATGCTGTGGAAGACTACTTAAAGAAGGCCAAAAGCAAGGACCAGGTCTCGTTTTGTTTCCTTTGTTCATTACAGGCTTTTGTAATTTGCACCTGTTTTTTTAAAAGTGTGAAGCACTAGGTCAGCTTTCTTCCTTCAATCCAATGATGGGCAATTTTTTTTGGCTTGAGCTGCTTTTTATAAAGGCCCAGGTGACTAGTGGATGAGACACTATACAAATATGTATTTAAACCTACAATATTAGATTGGTAAAGGAATATTGAATTAGTTTGAATTTGATCCTTGGACAGTGATGGGGTCTTAGAATGCCGTACCTCAGCACCTGAGCTGATTAATGCTTGGTGTGTGGAGTATTCATTTATTAGACTGCTAAAAATAAATATTGCACATCACAATCACAAACTAAGTTCTTTGTGAAGGAGGACTTTAGCACAGTTATTACCTACAGCTAGCAACATCATACACCATTCTTGTCAGATTTAACTATCATTTTCAGCCATGACATCAATTGTTGCGGGTGGTCACAGCTGCTTTGGTCTTGTAGTGTAGAGAAGTTACAATTCGAGATGCGTTTTGAAAAAAGACCCAAGTAGACTTCAGTCACTAGTTTAAGTTTGTAGAGTGGTGTGTAAATTTTTAAAGGCGGGCCTTTAGTGTTTAATGTTGTGTTGTTAGACTACACGATCTCAATCTCACAACTGGGAAAGTCGCATAGTGTGTCCCCATCATAAGGTGAAGATCTGCAGATGTGTTGCAGTAGAAGGGCCACTAAAGACTCAAATGTTACTTCTCACAGATCATTCTGTAACACTTGATTGGTTGCCCTTTCCTACTTTAATCTGTAACCTTTGTCTTTTTAAAATTTGAAAAGAGTGGCTGCAGGGGCTTAATGCTTCATAAATGTTTTAATGTCAAACTCCCATTAAAGAAAAATTGTTTTTGAACAGAACTCCGAAGGAAAAGCAGAGTCCAAAGGAAAAAAGAAACCTCTGAAAATCCTGGATGAGGATGATGAAGATCTTAGTGCACTGAAGGACCCTTCAGAAAAGGTATCAAACACACATGTGGCAAGGAATTACTTTTCTAATTGGATTTGAATCAGAGCTCTACAGTGCGCCCATTTCACTCGCATTTGCGAGTAAATATTTCGTTGTGCGAACGTGGAAAACAAAACAGGCGCACATGTGCGAGTGCTTCTGCAGCCACAATAAGGAGAGCTGCGCACAGACGTAACATGACGAATTAAACATTCTACATGTGTCAAACATTAGGGGCAAACTCACACTAGGACTTTAGAACCGTGCCCAAGCCTGGATCACCCCTAAAACACGGCACGCTTGCTCAGCGCGAGCGCAACCGGACCTCCGACCGCGCACGACCCCAGCATACGAGCTCCGCGTGTGCGCCGATATCACTCATACGAACAAACTCCTCTTCAAAACACACCCATGCCCAGCTTCAATGATGAGCGGCACCGCAGCAGGACCTACCCCTGTCCCACTCAGTAGACACCCCCATGCCACTGGACTTCCTTCTCCACTAAAGCGATGGTTTTGTCTTGGTCTTGTCTCGGACTCGAGCGCATTTGGACTCAGTCTTGTCACAGACTCAAGGTCTGAATACTGAATGCAATCATATTTCATTACGGCCGCTGCTGTCTGTTCCCACACACCGGCACAAGTTTACTGAACTTGTGCCGGTGTGTGGGACCTGTGCACTGGAGCCTGCGGACACCGCGGCACCGCCAGCGTGCGGCTTGTCCACAGTGCGCACCCTCACAATACTAATTTTATGTCCGTGTGTGCACAGAGCAGACCTACAGCACAGAGCAGGCCACATGTGGGCTGAAGTTTGCCTAAGAAAATAGTAAATAAATCTGTCACAATGTGCGTTGGGTTTGGTAAATGTGCAGAGGCTAAATACCACTTTAAAACCAGTAAGAGAATATAACTCCAGTGAGGAATTTGAAAAAACAGGTTTAAAAATCCTACCTACGTTTTTCACTTTGAAGCAGTTTTGTGTAAAGTACCAGTGGAAGTTCTCTTAAAGAAGAGGTTCTTAAACTGTGGGTGAGGGTCCAAAAAGGGCCACAGAGTGTTTAAGTGCAGTGCAGTTTGTTTGGCTTATTTTAAGTTTAAATATTAATCAGATAAAATGAAGATATATTTATAAAAACATTGCGATCATGCAGGAAAAGTAGTCATAATTCTTTTGTTTTCTGTATTAAATTTATTCAGTGTTGGTGTTGGTATGTGCAAGTTTTGCTCTGTAATAATCATTCAAAACGAAAATCTATTTGAGCCCCCTTTTTTTTTTCCTGTGCTCCTAAAATTTTTGATTTAGGGGCATGTTTGCTCCTGAAAAACAAAGTTAGTGTAGAGCCCTGATTTGAATACATCACACATTAACATACAACACTGCAGTAATGAAGGGATGCCCAAGAGGAGAGTGCTGTAATGGTTTTCATACAACTATTTACCACCTCCAAGCCAGGGTCTGTCAGAGCCCATCCGAAATTGGTTAAATGTGCCTCTGAAATTTCTTTTCTTTTATTAACCTGGACATGCGTCATTGTCAAGGGCCATCCAGATTGAGCTGTGAGGTTAGGAAGGAGTAAGGCAAATAGCTGACTCCTTGTGATGCTGATGCAGTCAGCTGCTGTCGGACTAAAGGGCAGGAGTCAGTGGAATATGTGTGTTTTTTCTGTGACAGAGGGATGTGCTGATGTCTGTTCTCTGCTCGTATCACATTGGAGGTTCATGTTAAACTTTTCAGAGATTGTACGTGTGCAGGTTTAGCACAGCTCTTTATTAACGGCAGTCATTTTACTCATGTACAGTCACTTAATGTCGGCTACCATTGTGATGAAAAGATTGAAAGGATTAAATAACTCTCGCAAGACTGTAGTGGAGGATGTTACACTTGTTTTAGACTGTTTTTTGGGGGTTGTAGCTTTTACTCAACGGCATTTGTTCCCGCTGCTGGTTAGGAGGATCTGGATCCACCAAAAGCAACAACAGCTCCTTCTCCTCACTGCTCCTTAATCCTCCTTGGTCCTTATTAGCCACATTTCCATAAGGCTGGTATGAAGCGGTATGGTAAGCTCCTCCGCGGACTAAACCAGGACTAGGGCTAAACCTGGACTAAACGCGGCCGCAGAACCCGGGGCTCGGTCCTGGACTAAACCAAGACTAGGACCAGGGCTCTACAGTGCGCCCATTTCACTTACATTTACGAGCAAATATTTCGAAAACAAACAGTCGCACCTGTGTGAGCGCTTCTGCAGCCACAATAAGGAGCAGCGCAAAGACGTAACATGACGAGTTAAACTTTCTAAATGCACCTGCCCAGTGCGAGCGCAACCGAACTTTCCCCGGGCACGACACCTCCGACTGCACACGACCCCAGCGTACGAGCTCCGAGTGTGGCCGATATCGCTCATACGAACAAACTCCACTTCAAAACACACCCACGTCCCCTTAAACGAGGAATACTGAGTGCGGTCATATTTGTCACAATGTGCGTTTGACTTGGTAAATGTGCAGAGACTAAACATCACTTTAAAACAAGAGAATGTAACTCCAGTTTGGAATTTCAAAATAAAGGTTTAAAAATCCTATTATTTTTTCCTGTAAAGATATTGAGATATATATCGTATATCGAGATATAGCAAAATATATCGAGATATATTTTTTGGTCCATATTGCCCAGCCCTAGTGTTGGCTATGTCCATGTACTAGAGCCCGACCAATAGGGATTTTTTTGGAGCCGATATAATACCAGTATAACAGGCTTTGGAGCCAATAGCCACAACATTAAAATTCACTGTAAATTGTTAACTAGAAGCTGGGTTTATTTAGGCTACATTTACTTTGCCTTTTTGCGGTCATATTTCAAGCCAGTAGGTCAGCCTAATGACATTTTTGCATGACATTCTAGCCAGTAAACAAAGTAAAACTATGCTGTTAGCCTTTAGCGGGAAATGCGTGCGTGCCACAATAATTATATGCCTAAATGTGAACCATTCACACTTCTATTCACAGCTCATCTACATATATGTATGTCCAGTAAAGTGTATACAGCCACGATATTCACTTTACAGTAGGCCAGTGTGGTAGCTTACAGCAGCTGAACGCTAACCAATGAGAAAGAACAAAAAGCCAACACATTTTCAATTTGCATATCCAAAATCAACACATTTGCAACACTCGCCGCTCATACAGGCACCTTTCACAGCACAAGTCTTTAATCCCAACTCAAACCGATCATCCGTAAAAAATAACATTATCCAGCATGTTGACAGCAGCTGTGTGTCCTCTGTTTATGGGACAGTCCTTTCTTTTCTGCATTCGCACTTTGACAAAAATGAGTAGTTTTGTTGCTGTTATAAAGTTCATTTTTATTTATAGTCGGTATTGTGGATCAGACACAAGTGCATTTAAAGCGCCTCAGTGCTGCCACAGAATCCACTGGTGTAAACAAGAGCAGGTGTATCACGTGGCCTGAATCTGAATCTGCGGGTGGGTTCAGGAGCAGTACTGCGTCACAGACACACACATGACTCCTCTGATAAATACTGAGGCGGAGCCACATATTGGAACATTTATCTGTCTGATTTAGGCCGATAGCTGATGTTGTATCCATATCGCCCCACTGATATATTGGCCAGGCCATAATATATACAGTCTACGGTAAGGACTCACGCGTGGCAACATGTAAATAGTGGGAAAACTGTAAACTTATAACTGTTATTTAACAAAATGTAGACTTACTGATGAAACAGATGAGCTGAAGAAGCTTTGTAAAACTTGTATCAACCCGAAAACACATCCAGTCTCCAGTGCGGGGCGTTTGCAGTGTCTCAAAGTGTTGTGCATAATAATGAAACAGCCAGTCTGCTGTGTCTGCGTGAAGTTGAAGCCAAACTGAATACATGAACCAAACTCTGCCAACATCCTCTGTCCTAGGGCTGGGCGATATGGACCAAAAAATATATCTCTATGTTTTGCTATATCTTGATATACGAAATATATCTCGATATCTTTACAGGAAAAATACAGCCCCTCCAAACTACTGCAAAAACAAAAAACATTTTTTATCTGATTAATATTCATTTAGTATTGCATTTAAACACTCTGCGCCCCTTTTTGGACCCTCACCCACAGTTTAAGAACCTCTTCTTTAAGAGAACTTCCACTAGCACTTTACACAAAACTGCTTCAAAGTGAATAAAGTGTGTAGGATTTTAAACCTGTATTTTCAAATTCCAAACTGGAGTTAGATTCTCTTGTTTTAAAGTGGTATTTAGTCTCTGCACATTTACCAAATCAAACGCACATTGTGACAAACGGATTTATTTGGCATTTGGCACAGGCTGCAGAGAGAAGCCCTGCACGCTCCCGCACACCGGTATGAGTTTATTGGCGACAGCAGCGGCTTTAATGAAAAATGACCACACAGTATTCAGACCTTGAGTCCTTGACAAGACCGAGTCCAAATGCGCTCGAGTCCGAGACAAGACCAAGACAAAGCTCTCGCTTTGGCTGAGAAGGAAGTCCAGCGGTGTGGGGGTGTCTACTGAGTGTGGGACAGGTGTGGGTCCTGCTGCGGGGCGCTCCTCATTTAAGGTGGGCGTGAGTGTGTTTTGAAGCGGAGTTTGTTCGTCTGAGTGATATCTGCGCACATGCGGAGCTCGTATGCTGGAGTCGTGCGAGGTCGGAGGTGTCATGTGGTTGCGCTCGCGCTGAGCTCCGTCCTTATTGTGGCTGCAGAAGCACTCGCACAGGTCCCCCTGTTTTGTTTTCCATGTTCGCACACGAAAATATTTGCTCGCAAATGCGAGTGAAATGGACGCACTGTAGAGCCCTGGTCCTAGTCTTGGTTTAGTCCGCGACCGAGCCCAGGGCTCTGCAGCCGCGTTTAGTCCAGGTTTAGTCTGTGGCCAGCTCCGGGCTCCGCGGAGGGGCTCGGGGGACAAAAGCAGGAGGCGGAGGCGAGCGCGACACAGAGAAGGCAAAACAAGCGAAGCGGCGAAACCAGAAGTAAACGTAAGCATTATAGCGATATATCGATATGTCAGAATTCATAGCGAGTTTCAAAAATATCTCGATATATTTTAAATATCGAGATATCGCCCACTCCTACTCTGTCCCAATAAAAACTAATTCCCAAATGTGATGTATATATCCCATGTGTGCATAAAGCTAAAACCAAACAAGACTGTAAATTTCTCCTTAATACTCCACCTCTATTCAGGTAAGCGTGTGGTAAAAGAGTAAAGTTATTTATCAGAACAATAGAATGTGCTCCGCTGTGATCCTTTGTGTATTATGGAGAAAACAAAAATGAACTGCATGCCAGTTCACGTGAAGATCATCTGCAAGCTCTGGTTCATTTGCACATTTGTTTTGGGTTATATTTGAACATAAATTTGACCTAAACCTAAAAAACATGCACCAGGGGCTACAGGTGGACAGTAGCTCTAGTGCTACAACCAGGTACAATGAATCTCTCCTGTTAAGGTTAATATATACTGACCCTTTCTCGTAAATAAACTAAATAAATTAAAAAATAATCAGTGTCCAACAGCTCATTGTGCATGCCTACATCACGGCTGGATTGTAAAGTAATCAGAATCAGAAAGGTTTTATTGCCATATGAGTGAACAGATTCACAACATTAGGAAATTGCTGTGGTACTTGGAGCAGAATGTAGACAAAAACTAAACACTTGCGTGTTTAGTTTTTGTAAATAAAATAGATTAAAATGAAGTACAAACAATAAGCTATAACATAACACAAAATTTACAAATTTACAAGAATATAAGAGTATAACAGTGCAGGTAATGATCAGTGCAAAACAGACGGGTGCAAAAACACAGGGTCATGTGACTGAATCAGAGCGGGGGGTGGGAACCAGTCCTAGTGTTATTATTTGAGTCCAACAGCAGAGGGGAAGAAATGCTTAATGCCTTTAAGTGCATGTAATAAGACATTTACATGCTGATTTTGGCCTAGACTGTCTCATGATGTTTGAACTTTTATTCATATGTTCTTCAGTGGTCATTTGATGGAGAAATAACAGATGCATAACACAATAGTGTAATAAGTTAGCTGTGTTTTGAGGATTTTCCATCCCTTCACTGGTATTGGGTAATATCGGGTATCTGCAGATACCCAAAGCCAAAGTTTCAGTATCAGCTGAAAATGTTGGATCGGTGCATCCCAAGTTTATATTAATATGTTAAAATCCAAGTCAAGATCCAATGAATTGTAGTGAAGTTCACAAGTTTTAAATAAATAAATGAATATGCCCTGACCAAGTGACAAACGTATGAATATTGATCATGATGTTCCTAAGTTGTCAGTGGTTGGTTCTTATGCAGCTGGGTCCCGCAGGGACTTGGCCTGTCATAGAGGTGAATATTTTTCTGTCTTCCCTTAAGGACTTAACAGACTCTGACCTCGAGCCATCCGCTCTAGAGAGGCTGGGCAGTGCGTCGGACTCAGCATTCAAGTGGGACAGCAGTGTAGGTGACCTAGTCCCAGCCTGCCTTTGCTCTTCCTCCTGCACTTAACCCTGTGGCTGGTGTCCACTCTGCAGCGCTCCCCCTCTTACGTGTGTGTGTGCTCCTGTGCTCAGAGGCTCTATGCTTTTGTTCTCACAGCTCCTCTGGGATGTAGCAGCCTGGGGACTGGGGACCTTTCTCACTAAAACAAATGACTTTGTCTTCAAGGCAACTGTAGATCCTCCCAAGCTTGGTTTTCATTGAGCCATATGGTGGGATTTCACTCAGTCATTCTTGATTCCACTGTGTTAGGAATGTGTACCACAACGAAACATGATCATGGTGCAGCACAAATGGGTATTCTAAAATGTAGACTTTACAAAACCCATTAAGTGTAAATGTATTCAAATCAAAAATGTTTACAATACAGTAACTAAAGCATAAGAAAACGTAGGTAAGTGAGGTAGGGCTCACACCTGTGCAGAGCATGCTCCTACTGCACTAATTGGATGGCTGATCATATGGCTCAGTGGAAATGTGCACACAAGTCTCACCTTTTTCTTGCCCACTTTGTTTACATTTGTGATGTTGTTGTGATGTTTTTTTGTGTCTCACTCTGGATTGTGTTGCAGCCAGTGAAAGATGATCCACATTTCCACCACTTCCTCCTCAGCCAGTCTGACAAGGTACACTGCTGCTTTTTCCAAACCTCAACATGGGAATTAAATAGTTTTTGAACCTAATGCAATGTATTTTTGTGTACTCAGCCTGCATCGTCAATGGAACCCATCAGTAAGAGACTGAAAATTGTAGAAGAGGTGAGGTGTGTGATATTGTTCTCCACAGCCATAAACATCTGAAAGATACAAACTCTGAAGTTTTAACTTCAGTCTCTCTCACTTCTCAGTGCTTTAAAAAAATTAAGTTAAAAACTAGTAATTATGGTTTTCAATCCTAAATTCATGAACATCATCAAGACAGTCTTTTAATCAGTTCTATTTAAAACAAAAGTAGTCTTAATTTATTCCAACTCTACTCAGAACACTTACTGAGAGAGGAATGACTGTAGACCTCATGATTTAAAATGACACTACATGATCAATGATGAGTTTTATTCAGAAATTGGTAGACATCACAAAACATAACTTTGTATGTCAATGTGTGTGTGTTTCATAGGATTCAGGATCCACCTCCATTCAGGCCGCTGACAGCACAGCTATCAACGGCAGCATCACACCCACAGACAAAAGGTACCACACGCAGAGCTGTTCGCTCACACACACACACACACACACACACATACATGCACGCAGTGCTGTTCCCTCACACACACACACACACACACACACAGGCAGTGCTGTTCGCTCATACACAGGCAGAGCTGTTCGCTCACACACACACACACACACACACGCAGTGCTGTTCCCTCACACACACACACACACACACACACACACAGGCAGTGCTGTTCGCTCATACACAGGCAGTGCTGTTCGCTCATACACAGGCAGTGCTGTTCGCTCATACACAGGCAGTGCTGTTCGCTCACACACACGCAGTGCTGTTCGCTCACACACACGCAGTGCTGTTCGCTCACACACGCAGTGCTGTTCGCTCACACACACACACGCAGCGCTGATCGCACACACACACACGCAGCGCTGATCGCTCACACACACACACACACATGCAGTTCTGTTCGCACATACAAACATGCAGCGCTGTTTGCTCACACAGTGCTGTCGCGCACACTCTCAGTGGTGTTCACTCACACACGCCGCGCTGTTTGCTCACACACACACACACAGTGCTGTCGTGCACACACTCAGTGGTGTTCGCTCACACGCAGCGCTGTTTGCTCACACGCGCGTGTGCAGCGCTGTTCGCTCACACACAATGCTGATCGCTCACACATGCACCCACGCAGTGCTGATCACTGTTCCCTCACACATGCAGTGCTTACACACTGCTGCTTGCTCACACGCACACACACTGCTGATTGCTTTCACACACAGTTCACTTTTGTAAAAGTAATAAGAAAATGTATTTTGTAATGATATGATTCAGTAGCCATAATGGAGAATCTTTATTGGTGTATCTCCCCACACAGCACTGATCGTGTGCACTAATGTGTGAATCTTTAAGTCCCTGGCGAGTCAATGCAATTTCGATTATTGGGTATATTAATGGGATAAAGGGGCGGAAATGCTATCATTAATGTAGTTTTATTGCTTTTTGAGAATTTGGAATTTAATTGATTTCTTTTTAGGATTTTGAATTGATACAGAACTGTTTAGACGTACTGATCTTGTGTGCGTGCACACACTCAGTACTGTGCTGACTGCACCCACACACCCCCAGGACTCATTCTAGATTTTTATTTGTGTTCTTTTGGATTGTCCAGGATAGGCTTCCTGGGTCTGGGGCTGATGGGGAGTGGAATTGTCTCAAACCTTCTCAAAATGGGTCATGTGGTCACTGTTTGGAACCGTACAGCAGAAAAGGTACAAGCTCAAACCAAAAATCAAAATCAATGTATGAAACCTTTCTTGGATGTTATTTAAATTAATGCTTTTGCTTTTAACTCTTTGTTTGCCAGTGTGACCTGTTCATCCAGGAGGGGGCCCGTTTAGGAAGGACCCCTGCTGAGGTGGTCTCAATGTGTGATATCACCTTCTCTTGTGTCTCAGACCCCAAGGCAGCCCGGGATGTAAGTCCTTTTTTCAGTTTTAGGAACTAAGCATTACATTTCCTGTAGGGTGTAAAGATACAGCAAGCTTGTGATCTGTTTCAGTGTGTAAAATGCTTCATGAAAAGTATTGCTATGCAGCTGAATGTTGCAGAATTATTCTGTCCTCCCTGTACACCTTACAAGCAATGTCAGACAAGTAGCATGCAAAATTAGCATTCAAAATTTTGATGACACGAGATAGATTCCACGGAGAGGAGACGACACTTTTGAACCAATTTACAATTTTGGTCTCATGTTTTTAAATTGGTTTAATTTCTTTATATTGTCTTGTGAATGGGTTTTTCGGTATTCATAGAGAATAAAATTAAGGAATTTATCATATGCTTTTGATTTCTTTTTCAAAAAAGAACATTTTATACAGTCTGAATCATGTGAACTGAATTTTATTCACAAAACCCCTGTGAGACAGTTAAGATAAAAAAAAAAATACAATAAAGATGTCACTCTTAATCTGCAGTTTACATGGTTCCCATATCACAACATACACTTAAGATTTCAGGGGCATTTTGTGTATGACCAAGAAAAGGAATGGCATCATATTTTGTCAAATTACAATAAACTTAAGCCTCAGCACCAAAATCCTTAAAAGAAACAAAAAAAAACAAAACAAAACTTAGCTCCCAGTGCTCTGTCTGCAGTGTAATATAACTTATTTCAAAGCGATGACATCCAGAGCAAATATCTGTAGTACTGACAAAAGTACTGAACCAAAACAAAACTTGTCTGACTCTGAAGTTCTCACACCAAGTGCACGCTTCTGGTCCAGCAGGCTTTGCATCGACGTCTTGTTGTTGGGCCTTTGTTTTCATGCCTAACTCTTGCTGTATGTCTCTCAGTCGCGAGGTGGCTAATTGAGAGTGGCGAAAATGTCCGACTATTTTCCTTCCAATAGCCACACAGTCAGAGATGCTTCGCTGGCTTAACACTCCATCGTGCACTGCTAACTGCAGTGTATGAGCCATGCAGCCCAGGCTTTTAATGCAACACTCATCCATTGCCTTTTGCATATTCTGTGCATTGTCGCAAAGCACAACATGAACATTGTCTTTTTTAATATTCCACTGCGAAAACATGGAATCAAATGCGCTAGCTATGGCAGTGCCCGTGTGCGATCCAGGAAACTCCTGAGCATGTAAAACAGCCCTCTTCATTTCGAAGTTATCATGAATCCACTGAGTAGTAAGGCTCAACATACTCATCTGACTTACATCCGAACTCCAAATATCCATATGAAACTAATGTCAGTCACATTGTCCAACATTTTGTGGATATGCGTGGCCACGACTTCATGCAGCACCGTTAGGGAAACATCCGAGAAGTAACGCCGACTTGGAAGACTGTAGCGGGGTTCAATATGTTCTTATCAACCGCCGAAAACCTTGGTCCTCGACTATGGAAAATGGCTGGTCGTCAAGAGCAATTATTTCCATTAACTTGTTGGTTATTGACTTGGCTTTTGCGCTGTCCTTTGCAAATTTCTTGGTTTGCTCCAGTACTTGCTGTATTGGCTTCTCTGCAGCTGTGGCTTTAGGTTTGCACTGGCCAACATTACTAGCGCTAGCTTCCTGCCATTGTTTGTGGACTACTGGGTGGCGGTTTTTCAAATGGCAAATTAACTTCGTCGTGCTGAATGACATGGCATGGCATCCTCCTTGCAAGACCTTAGCTTCACAAGTGTTGCATATGGCTTTTCGGTTGTCCTCTTTTGACACAGTAAAAAACGACCACACTGCTGACATGTTTTCTGCTCTTCAGTTTTGACATCCCACAATCCCATGCTGCTTTCGCTCACTGACACAGTGCCCTAACAAATATGGCATGGTTACATCCCCCTTTCCCTCTCCACCTTTCCCGACACTACACAAACAGCAAGTGGAGTAATAATATCGGCTGTTAATATCAGCCCAAATTTACACATCGGGCCGATGTGTTAAAAAATGCACAATATCGGCCGATACCGATGTTAATGCCGATATATCGTGCATCCCTACTTTTGATGCATTAAACAACCTTTATGCTTTAAACACCTGTTCCCCACATGCATCACTGTTTATTACAATTTACTCAATATAGTTATTACACTTAATTTAATTTTTATCATTTACATGATTAGACAAAACTGGATGTTCTCCTCTGTCCTGTCACTCCAGCTCCTCTCCCCTTTCCCCCACGGCAGTAGCTCAGTTGGCAAGAGCGTTTGTCCCCTAATCCAAAGGTTGGCGGTTCGAATTCCACTCTCAACATAAACATCATTGGTTGAGCGGTCATATCCACTGACCCACAGGTTGGCTGCCACAGATGAATGCTGTCGTGTCCTTGGGCGAGACACTTAACCCACCTCACCCCCAGTGTCTGCGCATACTGGTGTATGAATGTGTGTGTGAATGGGTGAGTGTCCCTTGTTGTAAAGTGCTTTGAACATGCGCTATATAAAAATGACCATTTACTTGCTGCTTCTCTGCATAGACACGTTATTATGGATGAAGAAGACTTGGACTTGGATCTATTTGTATATCTTTCGCAAACAATGTCAAAAAACAGATGCCCATGGGTGAACTAGACACGCGAATATTGAGTATATTTCACAATCTTTTTAAGCAACTTTAGCAGATTCTTTTTTTCTCAATATTGGTCCTGTCACTATGAAAAAAAGTGTTCCGTCTGAGTAAGTGAGCTACACATCTGTGTGGAGGAGTCTTTTAGCTGCTCAAAGATATACCACTTTCCAGAGCTTGAGTGAAGCATGTAAGCCTTTCATGCCCGTGCCAATAGATTTTCTTGTCTTGTGGCAATATGATCTTGTGGCACAAGATTTTGTCCCATCCCTAATGTTCAGACAATTTCACTTAAACGCTGCAGTGAAATGCGGTTGAATTTTGTATCTCTTCTCCTGGTGCTCTAGCAGAATTGCAGGGATGTGCCTCGGGCCACACCAGGTTTAAGACGAGCCGCGGCGGCTCTTTCAGAGCTGTGTGAAAAGTATCCATCTTAGTCTGCTTTGAATAGGTTTCAATATCAGGTCTTTAGTGAATAAGTTTGTACAGCAAAGGCATGACAAGGTGGTATAAACCTTCTGCTACAGCACACAGCATTGAACCAAAGACATGATGGAGTTAGTGGATCATCTCATTTGAACTGCAGTATTAAAGCAATCCCTCATGCAGAATGTTGACAGTTGTTTTTGTATTGTTTTTTTTTTTCAGTTGGTGCTGGGTCCCAGTGGAGTGCTTCAGGGGATCAGACCAGGAAAGTGCTACGTGGAGATGTCCACAGTGGACCCCGAGACCATCACAGAGCTCTCACAGGTACACAAATCCTCAGAAGATTTATATAAATACGTTACATACGAAAACAAAACCATCTGACCAATGCGTTAAAGATCCTTATATTATGCAAAACTGTTACCTCATTGAAAATATACTATAAAAATATACTACATTATACGATACATTTGATGAGAAAGGTTTTAGTGATTCTTCAAATGCTGACACGTGCAGTGTGGCAAGGCTCTTACTGTAGCCTGATCGCTCGTCTGGGGACCGCGTGCACTATGCGGCACATTACAAACACACACTCCCAGTGCACGGCTTGGCTGCATCAGCGTGTACCCTTGTGTACCAGTGTGTACCATAGGGTCGGTTAAACTTTTAAAAAAAATCCAACCTGTCCATCTGCCTCACATCAGTACATTGGCTCTGTCGTGCTGATTAAGCAAAAACGAATCAAAATTTATCCTATAGTGTCAGCACAGGGCACAGGCCGACGGCACAGGGCAGACCTACTACAATTTGTGGGCTGAAATTTGCTTAATAAAATGCCATAAAAGTCTGTGTTTGTCACAATGTGCATTTGGCTTCTGCGGAGGCTGCTAAATACCTCTGCAAAACCAGTAAGATAATGTAAATCCAGTTAGGAATTTGAAAAAACTTTAAAAATCCTATCCACTTTATTCACTTCACTTCTCAAACTGTGGGTGAGGGGCAAAAGGGTGCAGTGTTTAAGTTCAGTACAGTTTGCTTCGCTTATTTCATGCCTAAATGAACATTAATCGGATCAATTTGAGATAGATTTATAAAAACACTGATTTATATATGTGCCAAAATAACTGTCAAATACAAATACATTTAGAAACGAAAAGATGGCCTCAGTATGGTCTCAATGGTTTATGGTCTCGGTTTTGTCTTGGGACCCTGTGGTCTTGGACAGGTCTTGGTCTTGATTAGTGCAGTCTTGACTACAACACAAGTCCAGTTTGCAAAACAAGAAATCAACAACAACGCAGGAGCAAGGGCCCTAGAGTCTCCTCCCACAGATTTTGGCTTTCTCTTTCACAATGGTTTGTACATATGGCTGTGCACAGGTGATAACATCACGGGGAGGTCGCTTCCTGGAGGCCCCTGTGGCAGGAAGTCAGCAGCTCTCCAACGATGGCATGCTGGTGATTGTGGCAGCAGGGGACCGCACAGTCTATGAAGACTGCAGCAGCTGCTTTATGGCCATGGGCAAGACCTCCTTCTTTCTGGGTGTGTGCATTCCACAGGATTTTGGTTAATGCCACAGAATTCCAACATTATCAGTGATTTTTCTTGAACTGCTCAATAGTTGAAGAATTGTGTTGTGATTGATGAGATAAAATATTACTCCTTTTCAGTCTTGATATTGACACTGGATTCAACATGCTCATGAGTGTTCAGTGTCAGTAGTTCTACAGCATTGTATAAAATGACTTAATCAGAATCATTTATTAATGGCCACACAACAAGTTGGTGGAATTAGTTTCCAGTACAGCAAGAAATGCTCACATCTTCTGTCTGTTGCAGAACAAAACAAATTTACAACACACTTACACGATACAACACACAACAACAGATAAATATCCAGTTATGAACGGATAATAAGAATAACTTTGCAAATGGTCTGTGAATGCAAATTAGATTGGCCCGTACAATCCCTTTGATTGGGCACTACACCATGTTGGTACCACAATATCAGTTGACTGTGGAGGTGAATTTGCCGCCGAAGTGACGGTGTAAAGCACATTGAGAGCAGACTCCTGCACATTAGGGCATAGTCGGTGTCTGATAACTCCTGTTGTGCTGTCTTCAGGAGAAGCAGGAAACGCAGCACGTATGATGCTCATTCTCAACATGGTGCAGGGGAGCTTTATGGCCACCATCGCAGAAGGACTGACCCTGGCCCAGGCCACAGGACAGTCCCAGCAGACCTTCCTGGACATACTCTGTCAAGGCCAGATGGCCAGCACATTCGTGGACCAGAAGTGTCAAAGTGAGATACCTCATTCAGTGCGCCCGCCCATGCCTTTCTGTTTTTCCATTTAATTTGATCATTGTCTTTGCTTTCTAGATATTTTACAGGGTAATTTTAAGCCCGACTACTATTTGAAGCATATTCAGAAGGACCTGAGATTAGCCATCTCTATGGGTGACAATGCCAACCACCCAACACCTATGGCAGCAGCAGCAAATGAGGTATGCTGTTGCACATTGTTATGCTTTGTCTTCAGGGTGAACTTTCTTTTGTCAGCAAACAAAATGGTTTAAAGAGGGGGTATTATGCAAAATGTATTTGTTTGAGCTTTCTACTATGTTATAACATTGTCCCCTCATCAACATGCATGAAGAGGTTTATTGATGACATTCATGCATATTTTAGTAATTTAATGAATCATTGCATGTATTCCACACCTTTCAAGATATCCAAAGACTTTACAGAGCATTCTTCATTCACTCTACAGTCTGCAATGGTAAGCTGCTATTGTAGCCACAGCTGTCCTGAAGCAGACTGCCAGAAGTGAGGCTGACAATCTGTGCCATTGGCCCCTCTGACCACAACCATCACTCACACACCACCATCACTCACACACCACTGTCATACTAGGCAGTGTGGGTGAAGTTCCTCACTTAAGGACACAACAATGGCTTTTACCACTGGCACCCCGCTGTGTCCCCTGATTTTCCCAGTGGTCACCCATCCACGTAGTTCCCAGGACCAGCCCTGCTGAGCTTCTGAGATCTGATGAGGTCAGGCTTTGACAAGCGGTATGGCCACAAATTTATCAGTCTCTCGCAGGTCCTATTCAAACCTTCTTACAGTTAACTGTATGCTTCTGTCCAATGCTCAGCCCCCAAATCTACGTCACCCATGCTCCTACTTGAAACATTTGCAAAAATATGATAAAGAACAACTTGATGCAGTAGTTTCATTAGCAGGATGTTGTGATAGCTCTCTAAAGAAGCAGTGAAGAGGAGGGGTTACTCAGAGCGTCAGAAAGAGGGAAACTTACAGTATTAAACATGGTAATACATTGGTTTTTTTGTGTGAATATAGCATTTTCAAAACAATAAAATGTAACATGATCTAAATATGTTACATGTTAGCAATTAATGCCCCATAGAAGTAAAATATCCCCTCTTTAAGTTAAATGTTTTTAAAATGGTCTTTCTCTGTGTCCAGGTTTACAAGAGGGCTAAGGCACTAGACCAGTCGGATAATGACATCTCTGCGGTCTACAGGGCCTACATCCACTGAGGAGCCAGGAGCCGTCCTCACCTTCACTTTCCCTTCATCTTAACTGCTTCCTTTTTAATTTGTCTCTTCTCTGCACCCCCTGCCCACACAGATCCACTCACTGTGTTAGGAGCCATCTGGAGCATTGCGCTGGCTGTACTTGATGTATTTTTTGTTTTGTTTTTTACTGTGAGTGTCCGTGACTGACTGGTTGGTTCAGGACGGATAGATGAGGCTCTTGTGCCACATATACAGACTGTACTGATATTTAGGAAGGTATTTTACTGTTCATTTTCCACATATTGGCTTTAATTAACAGTGTTTCTTTTTATATTATGAAAAATAACCAAGAACATGCCACTGCATTGCCTTAATATGCCCTATTCACGTGGCCACCTATTTGGCTCCGGTTATTCTCAAAAGTGAGGATCTGCTCTTTCCGCTCCATTCTCAGAGGATTTAGCAGTCAGTTAAAATAAATAATTATTTAAATGCAGATAGTTATCTAAAGATGGATAATCAAAGAAACTGCGTTAAGAACTTGACTATAATGTAAATACTTCACTGGAGTACACGTCTGTGTTCATAAAAGTAGGTATTTGTGTCTCCAAGTTAATATGATCTTAATCTGAGTCTCAAATTATTACATGCATTTAAAATTAAAATTAGACAGTTGTGTTTGTATGCAGGATAATCCAGATTGTAGCATTATTTTAACAGCTACAATTAAACTTATTACTCAGAATCAGTGTTTAACCTTGTTAAAGTTGTTTTCCCTCTCCATTTACGCTCAGATTTACAACTCCAAGTTGTATTTGTCATTAGTCATTTTGGTAAATATGAAAGTCGTTGTGTTATGTTAACATAATGATCCACAAGTGTGATCAATTTAAAACTATATAGCAATTGAAATTTTAATTTCAATTAGCATTAGCTTCACAAACACCTACTTCTATAAATACAGAAGTTTCTTCCAGTGATGTATTTACTGTACATTGTAGTAAAGGTCTTAACATTCTGTGATTATCCATCTGTAACTTGCTGTCTGCATCCTGATATGTGCATATTTATTTTAGTGCAACGCTTGCTAAATCCTCATGGAGAATGAATGGAGCAGGAAGAGTGGATCCGCACTTCTGGCGGAACTGGAACTAACCAAGCAGCAGCATGAAAAGGGCCCATAAGTATTTGTTTTTTTTCTCTGCCCGTTTGGTCAAAGTTTGCTTCATGTGCTTTTAAGTTTGAAATTAAGGAGATTTAGTTGAACAAAGAAACTATTGTGAGGCCTTAAATGCAAAGATATTTTTTCCATTGTTTTTAGAGCATTTTATCATCCATCAATAATTAAACTATGTTTGGAAAGAGAATCTTTTGCAAAAAAACATTTCATAACATCTGTCTTTTTTACAAGCACGTGACACACTTTTGATCAAATTAAGTGATGACTTATTTCAGACCCCGGTCATAAAGGAGGGAAGAGGTGTTTTTAAGCCTATTGTAAATAAGCACACAATCTTGGTAGGATTTATTTTATATTAACAATGATACATGTGCTACTTTGACCTAAGTCTATTGTGTCTTAATATTGTAGACTTCTAATTGACTGGCTTTGTAATCAGGATTCTTTTTCGATAATCTAAACCGTTTTAACAGGAGGGTTTCAACTTTGGTTTGGGGGCTATTTATGATTTTGTGTACTTGTGGAAATATAAACCATTTGTGCTGTTTAATAAATCCTCATAATTACTGTTGTGGTAGTTTTGATTCATTTTTATGATTATCTACTTTTTTTCATAATATGGTGTGGAATGTGTTTAGTAGACTAAATTGCTGCAGTCATTTGCTGTTGCTGGGGTACAATATTTACAGGTGAAATTCAGGAACAGGTTATAGACATTCTAAATTATCCATAAAACAGGACATCTATGTCATCATATTCATTTGTTGATAAAATATATCCGTTTTATTTTATAAACAGACATGATGTGTTTGGACCATCTCGATATTATACAGAGTAGACTCGATCTGAATTGCAGGATTAACCTTCAACCTCTGTTTTTCTCCCGTTCAGCAAAACGGAAGTGACTTTCCATATATAGCAGTGGGCGGGCCAGTTTAATAGTAAGCGTGTGACCAGCGAATGGTGCGTTTTGGAACCAAAGGAAACAAAATGTCTCTGGGGCGTCGTTGCATATAAATGTGTTAGATTTAAACCAACTTACTCTACTGAAGGTGTGTTTTATTTGTACACCAAAAAGTGTGAGCTTTTTTGTTGTTTTTATCAGATAATCTATTTCTGTGTCCAACTGGACTGTGTGGATAACGTTATTTATTTTTCCGACAGCCTCTGAACGCACCACCGCTTTCTTCCAGCTAGCCATAATAATCAAGGGTCATTTCTGCAGCTCTGCTTTTATTTCTTGGTGCTTCTCTTGGAAAAGACAAAAGCCAAAAATGTTGAACCCTCAGAGGTCTCTGTCCGAGCTGCCTAAGATGTCCTCCGCCAGCCAGGTGGAGAGAGCCGTGCTGGTAAGAGCCGTGTTTACGAGTGCTGCTGCCGTATGTGCTAACCTCACTGGGTTCAGACAGACATGTTTTGGGGTACATGTAGTTACACGTACCCGGAGCTTTGGACCCTCTCGGCCTTAGCCGCGTTGTCTGCGGGCCAGCAGCATCCTCCGCCGGCTCGCACAGGTGCTGTCTCTGGTCCTGCTCGTCGTAGGCCTCAGATGACTAGGCTTGATTTTCATATATAGAAATAACTGAGAGCGACGCCAGTACATCTAAGAAGTAACGTTAGTTAATTGGGAATTCTCCCCAGTTCTGTCCATGTAGAAGATTTGACCTCAGCCTGGTTAAATGCTTTTTGAATGTGTTAGAATGTTTTCTCATCAAAAACAGACGTGGAGTTGTTTCATTCACACATGTTTAACACGTGATCCCTGCATGTTTAGGTTCTTCTCAAAATGTAAACGTTCCACCTTGTGACGTCATACGCTAATACAAGTGCTCCACTGTGTTTTTAAAGTCTATACACCATCACTAGAATCATTTAGATGATGTCTGGCCTGGAATTGTCTACTAAACTAAAGTTAAAAGGTAAAAATTACCACTTTGTGACACCACAAGGTTTAACAGAGCATTTTGATCTTTGGAGACAGACTAATAATGCAGGAAAACTCAAACGTGTGAATGAAACAAAACACAACTGTGTTTCATAAAGTGACAACATTGTAACCTTAAGATCACAATATTTTTTATATAATATTGGACCTTTTGAAGGAGCAGTGCACTATTGTAGGTTACAGCATACATGTAAAACACTTACCGGTACTTAAGATTAAGGTCAGATCTGTGGAGAGATGACCCATTAATAGTATGAATGCATTTGCTAAAACACCTAATTGAATAGATATTATACTAGTACAGTATATGTATCAGTCGGTGTAATTCTTCATTTGTCCAGGAGTGTTCCATGGTATAAAACATTTTAGAGATCATCTGGATTTTTTTTTTTTGAGTTGAGTTGAGAAGCAAGAATTTATACAATCAATGAACAATCACCTCCTGTGGGCTCACCACCTGCAGAGGGGTTCATAGGGGGTCAAGTGCTATGAGTATTGGGCAGCAAGCTGCCCCCGCGACCCAGCCGGATTAAGCGGGAGAAGATGGATGGATGGATGAACAATCAGGGCAGTCCCTGAGGTGGATTAGCCCTAGCCTAAGAGGAGATGTAGCTACATGTGCAGTTTATCTTAATGTTGGTTTTATTTTCTTTTGTATATAATATAGTGTTGTCACAGTGGTTTTAAGACAATAGAATGTGTTTTTTTTGTGGTCGGAGGGACTGTTGGCGCCGGTTGGCCTGGCAGCCGCACCTCTGTCAGTCTGCCCCAGGGCAACTGAGGCTACAACAGTAGTTTACCGCCACCGGGTATGGAGTGAATGAAGAATGCTCTGTAAATAATCCGGTCAAAACCTGGTCAAATATATATCAAGTGTCAATACAAATTTTGGTATTGATTGTCTGAGTCAATACTTTTGATAATAATGTAATGTTATTACAACAGAGATTCGAGATTTATTTGGAAATTAAATGTACAATCTCTGGTCTTCCTTTGACGTGCTTCATTCTAATAAATTAAACTTTTGAAATGCACTTTATCAACAACCTTTAACAGACAGTGGACTAAGGCAACAGATGATAAAAAGTGTAATGAAATCGTTTCTACTGTTAACTAATAAAAAATAATCAGGGACATGTGGATAGGGGTCTGTCACATGAGGGTCGTCTGGAGCAACAATTGCAGCTTGTTTTCAACCATTCATATTGAGAATACTTTGGTCTGTATGTTGAATTAATTAATTAATATTTCAGGGAAGCATGAGAAACTGAGCTATCATTCTGCAGAAATTTGCCATGTTTTTAGCCCTATTTTTTAGTGTATTTTTCCCTTTCTTTTTTCCATAACCATTTGTTTTGATAGCCCATGCTTGATTGGCTAATTTACCTGTCAATCACCCCCATCTGAACTGTGGGAGAAGAAACTGGTGACCAGACTCAGAGACATACACTTTGAGGGAATGGACCATTTCATCACCAACCGAGGCCTTTCCTGTTGTGTTCACTTGGCACCCCTGGATACTGTGATGCTGCAAGATACAGAGGAGGGAGACTTTTGGCTTTTCCTCTCCTCAAACTGCCCTGACACAGATCTGCTGACCCTTCCTGACCAGTCCTCCTGTTAAACTGCATTGAGACATTTGACTGAGACCCAAAGGCCACTGAGAGGCACACTGTACATGCTCCAGCAAAACTTTAATGTCCTTTGCGGTCAATAAAGTATCTTTCTCTATCTCTTTCTCTCTCTATTTCTCTCTTTCTCTATCTTTGTAAAGTATTGGAGAAGTTTAGTTTAGTCTGCCCAGATTAACAGCTCTATTTGAAATCTGGTTGTGGGCAGACTTTTGGAGTTTGGTCCCACTTTAAGTTACAGTTGTAAGTTTGACTTGGATTTCCATGTTTTTTTCCTTTTCATTATTAGACAGGGCCTTCACAGTCAGAGTTGTAGTCTGGGAGCCAGGTCCACGCCTCAGGATGTTTTTTGCTACCTTCCAAAAAAAACAACCCTGTTTAGAAAAAGCTATTGGTGGAATTATATAATTGTAAATATTAAGGTGTTGCAACTGCATAAATGGTCAGATAACCCTAAAATTTTGCCTGGTGGTACAGTGAAGATCTTTGGTCATAGCAGCTGTTCTAATATTAATATTATTCACTCTTAATGTAATTCACTTCATAGTATAGTAGTATATAAGTCAACTCTTTTACTATATTGTTTAAATGAAAAAAAAAAGTCTTAATCCCATATGAAATGGAAATGCCTGAAAGTTCCGTTTTCTGCCGACTGGAGGTACAGTGAAGATCTTTGGTCACAGCAGCTGTTCTCCTCTAGATACAAAGGTCATCTTGGGCTTAAATGAAGGTTAGAAATTTGGGAAGTTTTTTAATGTACATTTGAGGCACTGATACATGTAAGAAAATGCTTGAAAATGATCACTTTTGATGATCATTTGTCAGGCTGACAGACATTTTTTTGTTTTTTGGGGTATGTTGAGGGTAATATTTAACAGTAAAAATGCAGCAAGCACCAAAATATTTGTGTCATACACTCCCGGCTCCTGGCCTATTGAAGTCACTCTAAGCCTTAACAGAAGCAAATAGACACAAAGGGCCTGATCTTGCCCCCAATCTTGGCACTAGTGCAAGTGTGGGGCGTGGAGCTCTAAACCAGAGGTGTGCTGTGCCTGAATATCAGGTGGAATGGAGCAGACTGAGGGCGTGGTGTGGTGCCTTCAGTAAATTGCCAGAAACTAGTCTATTGAAAAACAACATGCAACATGCTCAAAACTTCTTTCATTTGGAAATATATTAAGATGATAAATGCTTAACATTCATAACATGTTTATGTTTTGTGTGGGATGTTCGTGTAGCGTCCAGATGCCCTCCCACAGCAGAGCACAGCCCCTCGCCCACTTCTTGTATCGGCATTCTGCTCTGTGTGTGTATGGCGCATGTCAGTGGTGGATTCTTGTACCTCAGGTGAGCGGACTGCTGGGACAGGCGGGAGTGGATGCGATCAGCGCAGCAGCACAGTGGTCAGCAGGTCTACTTGGATTGTGTGAAAAGAATTGTTTGTTTTTCTTCTATCCATGGAGACTGTGCGAGGTTAGCTAAGGAGCTAGCTCTGGACATTTGAGATGCTTCAGGCTTTTTACACCATATGTGTCAGCAAATGTGGCAGAAGATCTTCCAGAAGAAACACTATGAGGGAATGGACCATTTCATCACTGACCGAAACACCAGAGCAGAGTAAGAACGAGGCCTTTCCTGTTGTGTTCACCTAGCACATCCTGGATACTTCTGGCACACACTGGACACTGCTGTGATGCTGCAGGACACCGAGGAGGGACACTTTTGGCTTTTTCACAGGCCCTCCCTGACCAGTCCTCTTGCACTGAGACCCCTCTCTCTAAATAAACTGGAGATCTGTATCCTCAAAAACATTTCTCAACCTGTATACTCCAGAATGATGTATGCAGGACACTCCAGTTAAAGACATGTTTGGTCAGTCTTGTGTTTGGCATATTAACAAACCTATTCTATTCCTTAACCACACCATGGTAAATGGTCACATTTTTATATAGTGCTTTTCCACCTTCAAGGCACTCAAAGCGCTTTCTAACAAAGAACCATTCACTCATTCACACACCAGTGTATGTAGAGAGACCTGCGGGTCAGTAGATCTGACCACTGATTGTTGTTTATGTTGAGAGCCCACTCATTTGTGATAAATGTCCATCCATCCATCCATCTTCTCCCGCTTAATCCGGCTGGGTCGCGGGGGCAGCTTGCTGCCCAATACTCATAGCACCTGACCCCCCCCTATGAACCCCTCTGCAGGTGGTGAGCCCACAGGAGGGTGGACAACATGGTCCTTGATGTTAGTTCATAGGGGTGCGGGCATGTTTTGGGTTGATGGGGGAAACCGGAGTACCCGGAGGAAACCCATCCAGACACGGGGAGGAACATGCAAACTCCACACAGAAAGGCCCGCTGTGATAAATGTGTATCTATATATATCTATCTATATCTCCACACAGAGCAGAGCCTTTTTGTGCCCTCACTGGAGGTCTGTTTATAATAATGCCTGCATGATAATATAAACCAGACTAGTTTGATTTAATGTTGAAAACAATTAAATCAAATAATATTCTTTTGTCCAAAGAAAAAAAAAAGTTGAATTATCACTGTGGTATCAGAATCAGTATTGAGTGCCAAGTCTATTCCATAGTATTGAAATCCAGTTTTAGAATTGTGACTGCACTAGTGCCTGCACACTTCTACAAGAATATTCCAGTTGTCATATCATATGGCCCACATTAATAGTTTATGTGTTTTGTGTTAGGAGGAAGAGTTCAACTGGCTGCTCCGAGAAGAGGTCCATGCTGTCCTCAAGCAGCTGCAGGATGTTCTCAAGGTGAGAACGTTTGTCTGACGTTAAACATATGTGCAGTGGTCTGAGCTGGGTAGAGTAACCAAAAATTGACCTCAAGTAAGATTACTTCTAATTAATATTACTCAAGTACAAAGCAGTGGTCCAGGAAATTAAGTAAGAATAAAAAAATATTTGGGAAAACTACTACTCAAGTAAAAGTAACTTGAAGAGTCGCTGTCTGATTTATAATTTTAAATTAATATAATTTGAAGGACAAAACATTAAGCAGTGCACAAAATCTGGAGCAGTGAAAGAAACACAAATGTTCAAATCATTTCATATTGTCAAGATAAAACCTTTGTCACTTGCCGACCAAAACCAAAATGTTTACTCAAGTAAGAATACCGATACTAAAATATTAAAGGAAATAAGTGCTCAAATAAAAGAGTAAAAAAGTTAGAGACACCTGCTCTAATGTGCAGGTGCTGCAGTTAGGCTAAATCATTCATGTCAATGTAAGAAACACATAAACATTGATTTAACTTTATTGATTTAATTTTCTACAATCCACATTTCTAACAGTAATTAAGGTTAAACAAATGAACTGTGTTTAGCAAAAACATTTTTGGATTGCTTTCTTCTTTCTTTTTTTAATCAAACAATGGTTGAATAATTTAAATAAAACCAAATTAACAAAAAAAAAGCAATGTAAAAATACATTCATATCTTACTTAATGTATAGCTTGATTTGCTGCTAGCCCGTTTGGCTGCAGAAATCCACATCTACAATCAACCTGGGGCTTTGTAAATAAAGTAAAAGGCTCAGGCTTTCTTCTATCTTTGATGTGTAAATCCTGGTGAAACTCCAGTGTGGGCTTTGGAGGTGCATGCCGGGTCTCTGTTAGCTCTATAATGCTGCCTGGGTGACTCCTAATGTGACTATTACGTGTGAATGAGCTGTAATTACATAGATATTAACCAGACAGTTTAACAGTGTAACCATACAGTTCTGACCTAGCTTTCACCTCATTTATCCAAGTGATGTCACCCTCACATTTTAGTCGTACTGACAGTACACTGAGAGAGTGGAGAGAGTGGAGTCCGGTTGTATGAATGTATTTATAAAAAGCATTAAACTTGACGGACACGGCATCATTTTGCTTTTCATATTCTTTTGTGTGTGTTGTGGCATGTCACAGGAGGCATCGCGTCGCTTCACCCTGCCCTCCCCAGGACTGGAGAGCCAGCTAAAGCAGGAGAACTTCATCTTGGGCAGCTCCACGTAAGCACCCTATCTCCTAAAGTCAAGAAACTATATTATGCATACGTGACTCCTGGGAGCATTTAGCCATGTTAGAATGTTGTTGCCTCATCAAAAAAATTTAATCACACATGTTTGTGTAAACCCTTTATTAATAATCTGTTTACATATGCTCTGTTCCACCCTGTGATGTCATGAAACGGTAGTTTTCAAGTTAACAGCTACCATTTACCTTTTGTTTAGTATAGATTGGCAATTCCAGTGAAGGTGTATAGAGTTTAAAAACACAGTGGAGCACTTCCTATGACCACTTGATTACATCACAAGGTGGTGTTTTCTGTTTGAGAAAAGAACTCAGATCAAGGTTTGTGTGTTAAACTTGTGTGAACACAACTCCAAGTTTATTTTTGATGAGAAATCGACACATTTGATAGACATCTAGGCTGAGTTCATTTCTCAAACTGAAAATACTTTTCTTCTTTATGATGTCAATAAGTGGTAACAGGAAGTGCTCCACTGTGATATTAAACTCCATATACCTTCACTAGAATCATTTTATAATTTCAGCTCTGGATTTGAAAAACCTTTACAACTATTTGTTGAAACGGCTTCACTCATCGATGCACTAGCAGATATTAGAGACTTTATTGACAATCTCAACTGTATCGCAGAGTAAATCGGTTTGATTGAGGCTCAAAATAGCTTAAAAATACCAGTAAATTTCATCACAAGGTGGAACAGAACGTTTTGAAATAAAACACAACTCTGAGCCAGTTTGGGCAACATAGGACTTTTCAAACTATATATGACAGAGAGTTTTTGAGTACGCTGTGGCTGTGTGCAGGATGGACCAGGTGAAGGGGGTGCTGACTCTGCAGGGAGAAGCACTGACTCAGGCGGTAAGTACATTCAGCTTCAGGAGAATGTTTTCTTACCCAGACATGAGATGGGAATGAACTTGTTTTGTTTTTCCTCACTAAATACTAAAATATAATAGCATAGTATAGGACAGCTATTAGTCATTTTGTCGCCATTGTAGCCCTTTCCCTAGAAGTTTTGATGCTCAGGACATGTTTCGATATTGATCTGTCCTGATAGAAAATGATCCTGCTTCTTATACCAAAGTTACCTCTAAGCAAGCGTTTACACATATGGCACTGGTTTAATTCTGATATCAACAAGGCAAAGGTGGGTAGTACTCTGTTGCATTTACTCTTTTTAAATAAATTGTGCTATTCAGTTTTTATAGCAGCATACTTTTACTCCTACTTGGGTAATATTTCGTTGAATTAACAGTACTCTTACTCGAGTAAATCCACAAGTGACAAAAGCGTTATTTATTGACGCATGTTTTTTTTCACCGCTCCTTGAGATATGATTTTTGTATCTGTCCTTTGAAAATACAGATTTTGAGCAATATTTCATGTTTGTCCTTCTAATTTATTCATTTAAAATTATAAATCAGATGTTACCTCCCGACGGTTACTCTTTAAGTTACTTCTACTTTAATTTAATTTAATTTAAGTAATTTTCCCAACTACTTTTTAGTCTTACTAATTGCTTGGACCACTACTTTGTACTTTCACATGAGAAATATTATTTTGACATCGTGTTAGTTTAAAAAAACTACTCTCCCCACCTCTGTGACTAAGTATGATCTTTTTCTAGTCCTCGGTCTAGGTTTAGTTCCAGGTTTAGTCTCAGTTGTGTTTGTTGTTAATAATGAAGTGAGTGAGTGTGTTCTCTACCGACCTGGTCTAACCAGCCTGTTCACAGGACATCAACTTGAAGATGGCCAAGAGCAGCCAGCTCCTGCATTTTCAGTTCCGAGACGACAAGCACTGGAAGCTGCAGCAGGTACATAATGAGCCCTTCACACAGAGACAGTTCAGCTTAAATTCTATAGAGGGAGACTTTGTGTGGTTCACATACTCACAATGCACAACTACAGTATCTTAGACTTTAACCCAATCACATCACACATCACAGAGTTTTCTAATATTACATCTGCCTCTGTGCCATCTATCCTCCTTTATTCGTGTGTCAGATGCCCCTCGTCCTCATGTGTGTATCAGATACCTTCCTGTCCACCTTTATTACTCATTGTCAGACACTTGTTAGGCCCGAGCCCCTACAGGGCGTAGGGCCTATTGCTTTCGCAACGATGATGCCTGGGCGAAGCTGTCTTACGAAGTTCAGCGCGAAGCGCTTCGTCCCTCGATCGCTCTCTCCGTGAACAGCAGTATCCTAGCAACCCATGCCGAAGGCATGGGACATGCATATTTGTTCTTGCTAACAAGTCATCATGTCAAGTCATCAATGTTGACAAAAGTAGCGCGAAGCGCCTCCTGTCCCCAAAACACACTCCTGACATCAAGCTGTATCCAAGCCCCCATGCCGAAGGCATGGGCCATATTTATAGCTGCTAAAATGAATGGAAATCAATGGGGGACAATGAGGGACTCCGACGAGATGGTGAATTCACCAATGACCCCACGGTGACGTGGGGAAGCTCGAGAGCTTTCAAAAAATGTATAGGTCTTTCCTATGTAAAAGGATATATTGTTTTTGCTAAAAAAAAAAGTTTCCTTATTTATTAGGCCCGAGCCCCTACAGGGCGTAGGGCCTATTGCTTTCGCAACGATGTTGCCTGGGCAAAGCCAAAAACTCACAAAATTTTGCCCAAAATTCAGAAGTCGTGAAAAATTTGATAAAATATATGTTGCATGTATGGGTATAAAAAAGTGGCGCGACACCGCCACCTGCAAAAGTCAAAATACATTGCGCCTATAAAGTTTGTCGTACAGTCACGAAATTCGGTACAGACATTCCTCATGTCAAGTCAGAAAAAAAATATTATTATGGCCACACCCCCTGACAAACCATCTTGGATTGAAATAAAAAACATGCTGACTCAGCATTTTCGCTCACGTTGCATTTGAACGAACTCCTCTGAAGGCGCTTCACCCACTGGGGTGAAAATCGGCGTACATCAACTAAAGAATTTGGGCATCAAACGACAGCTGAATTTTTTAAATAACTACGTGCGGCGAAGCTGCAAAATTTGTTCAGATTTTTTGCAATTTTCAAATGTCTAAATTTGCTCCCGTTCGGCCATACAAACTCCAATTCGGCTCAAATTTTAATCACTTGTAAAACTTTTGTGCCAAAGCCGACTAATTGTGACACAAGCAAAAATGGTGTGATAGCGCCCCCTGCAGGACACAACAAAATTTTGCATGGAGGGCCAAATTTTTGTTTTTCTAAAATGTACCAAATTTGGCCCAAAATTACTTTGGGTCATCTCAATCAAAAAAGCCAATGTAAACCATATGGTATTTTGAACCGTGTTGCCATGGTGATGCCCAAAAGCTCCAATGTTATCCTAATGGGAAATATCAGATAAATTCCCATTCATGAAAAATATTTTACTTTCACAGAATATTCTCAAATTTGGCACAATGACTCTTCATGTCATTTCGATCAAAAAATTCAATGACAACCATATGGTATATTTCACTGGGTTGCCATGGCGATGCGCCAAAGCCTCCATGTTATCCTTATGGGAAAATTTCAACAATTCCTTACATTTCAAAGTGATATAACGGCTTAATAGTTTTATTGAAGAACGTTAAATTTGGCACAGTGATTCTTCAAGTCAGCCCGAACAAAAAAGTCCGGGGGCCAAAGTTGTATTTTGCATGGTGTTACCATGGCGATGTCCCAAAGTGCCCATATTCATTAATGTTAACACATCAGCATCTCCAGTGTGTGTGGACTTTGTGTTTAGTGACAAGTTCAGCCCAAAGCCACAAACACACAGAGACAAGAGGCTCATCAGCGCCACCCGGGGGAGCGTCAGTGCCACCCGCGGGAGCGCCGGGTCGGCCGAGTGCGACTCGCGGCCCGCGAGGGCCGTTCGATGCCGCTTGCGGCTTTAATTGTCTATATGCCTGCACGTCAGATTTCCTCTGCTCCTTTCCTCCCTGTGTGCCCTACAAAAATGTCATTTTGGAAAACTTTTGCTAATAGAATTTTTTCTTCTAACTCTTTTTGGTTGACGCTCTTTGCTCTTGCCATACTTGTGGATTTCTTTCTACGCTCTTGACTTTTGACTGCTGTGTTTTGTGGGCAGATCCAAGATGCTCGGAACCACGTGAACCAGGCCTTGCACCTTTTGAGCTGTAGAGATGAGACCTACCACTTTAAAACCGGAGCAGAGGTGAACAAGGTACATCTCACCCAATCTCATGTCAGTGTGTGGGTGTCTTTTTAAGATGGAAAATATTATAAGCTAACAAATCATGTACTTCACTTCAGAGACACACTTAGGTTCTTGCGTTAGGGAGAATTCATACTCTCTCAAAAACAACGGTAGATGTAATAAAACTAATATAGAATTCAGAGTATATGATTTAACACCCTGTTTTTGGCATGAAGCTGATAAGTCGAGTAATACTAGGACCAACTTGGGCATGGTGAAGAATAAAATCACTACACTCAGCCAAATTCAGATTACAATATGCTGTTTTGTTGTTTTTCAGAAAACCTTTGTATTTGAAAATCCACTGCTGGTTTTAGATCATTATCCACAAAATGTCAAATTAAGATCTATGTGTGTAATAACCACTCCATAGATATATTGTTCCTTTTCCAGTACATTTTCAGTATGGCATGAAACTCTTTTATGGAGACAAGCAGGTGACGCCAACAGTTAACTGAGGAGAGGCGACTGCTCACAAATGTAAGAATGCAGTTTTTCAAGGTATTTTTGAGCACTAAAAACAACTTACAAATATTACAAGGTGAATGTTTAATGCCATACTGTTGAACATTCCTGGCAAAGCAATAATATCTCCATAGAGACAAGCAGGTTGCAGAAAAGCTACGTTGTAAGCTTTTAAATTAGTGAATAAAGCTTTTTTAATGACTATTTAGGTTTTTTTTTATTTATTTATGAGACAGGGACAGTGCACAGTATACATTAAGATTAACATTAAGATGCATTGTGCTAGATTGTAGCACTAGAGCTCATTTCCACCTGTAGTCCCTGGTGCATGTTTTTTAGGTTGATGATTTCAGATATAAAAGGAGACAATAAGGACAACCCTAAGGACAAAACACCAACCTACAAACAAAGCAATGTGGTCTACTCTTTTCAGTGTAGTGAAGACTGCAAAAACTGGAGAAACAAATCAGCCACTGCACAAGAGGGATGTACCAGCACAGACGAGAGAGCCAGAGTGGACCTCAGTCTGCCGTACATCTCCACCTTTAAGCCACGGGACACTTGTTTGAGGACAGTGAAGTACAGATCTTAGCCAGAGAGAAGAACTGGTTTGAGAGGGGAGTTAAAGAGGCTATTTTTGTTAAAAAAGAAAATCCTTCATAAATAGAAATGGAGGACTCAGACACCATCTGTCTCCTATCTATAACTCCATTCTCAAACCTAAAGCAAAACAAACTAATAAACAATTGTTGTAGCCTGGTCAGGCCCAGAGGTGTGAAAGCTCCATTATGGCCCTGAATGATTCTGCTAACATGACCCCACACTCAGGGCAAGTTCAATAGGCTGAGCTAACAACAGAAACTGTAAACAAATAGGGTATTAGTCTCACAGTAATTTCTTTGTAGCTAGCTCCTCCCTTTCAGGCAGGTTTAAGGCCGTGTCCTCCGGCATTCTGACCAGAACTGAAGAAGCAGCTTGGACGAGCTGCGAAACGTATTTGGCAAAATAAACTTTTGTCCAGTTGACAAATTGAATTTCTCTTTTGCCATATCATAATTAGTGCAAAGTAAAAACCATTATCTAACTGAACCTGCCCTGCCGTTGTGTGTTTAGCTGATGGATGCAGTGATGCTGCAGCTGACCAGAGCCAGAAACCGATTGACCACCCCAGCCTCACTGACCCTCCCAGAGCTGGCCACCAGTGGACTGATGGTAACAACCCTTCTGTGTGGCTCTTGTCTGCTCCTCCTCACTTGTCAGTCACACCATTTACATGGAATACACTGATTTTAAAGAGCTTGTGCTTGTTTGCTCCATAGTTATAATGTATGCAACCTAGATCATTATGTTCACAATATTGATAAAAAATGACTTGACGTTGCTGTTGCTGAAATTTGAATTTCCTTTGTCAACAGTAAAGTATCTATCCGTCTATCTGTCTTAATAAAAAAAAAAAACTTTACTCACTTCTGTGTTAGAAAACTACAGCAGTGCAACTGTGTCAACTATGTACTATGTGCAACTATACTTGGTATAGTATTAGGCGAGGACCTTCAAAGATTAGTGATTGAGACTACACACAAAACTGCAAAGTTACAAGTGTGGTATGCCCAAAAATACTATTACTGACAGGACATGGGAGAATTATCTTTTACATTAGAGTGAGTTGTTGTAGGGAGTATTATCCGTTACATAAGGGTGAGTTGTTGCACACAGTATTATATGTTCCATAAGGGTGAGTTGTTGTAGGGAGTATTATCTGTTCCATAAGGGTGAGTTGTTGTAGGGAGTATTATCTGTTCCATAAGGGTGAGTTGAGTCTCAATGTTTGAGCAGAGCTGCCAAAAATGCCAACCGTGCAAAGCAGTGATTAAAGCAAAGGGTGGCTATTTGAAGAAAATCAAAAATAAATCCTCAGTTATTTTGAGATTATTTTAGTTTACTACATTCCATGTGTTTCTTCTTACCGTATTTTCCAGACTATAAGCTGCTACTTTTTTCCCAGGCTTTGGACCATGCGGCTTTTATAACGGAGCGGCTAATGTGGATTTTTCTTCCACCGCTATGGGCGCTCTAACCGGAATTTCAAAAACAAGATAGAAGAAAAATTAATGCAAAGAATATGCTACTTTTATTTAGCAGATATAACACGCACAACAAACTACTAACTGGTAATTATTTTCAAATCCTCACCCCTTCATCATGAAAAGCACACGAAGGAGTTTGTATGATGCAAGTTTTAATTTGAAGGCCAGCGATCCTGCTATCTGGGAAGGAAACCATGCTGTTGAGCCCTGCACCCGCGGGACCCAACACAAAACAGTGCGGCGCAGGACGTATTCTGAAAGCTTATTGTGGGTGCTGGCGGGAGCGCGGGCGGGAGCGCGGGCGCAGGGTGGGAGCGCGGGACTGAAGAATGCGACAGTGGGCGGGAATGGGACTGAAAATTCTGTCCTGCGCAGGCCTCTACCGTGCTGCTGCACGTAAGCTTGGCGTCAGCGGAGATGATGAAATTGACTTGTGGTTTCAGTGCACAGGAGAAATGAAGGTAATCAGTTACCGGTTCTTTTCTGTTTTTGACCTCGTTTTAATCGGCACAGTTGCTGCCGTGTTAAAAGGCACTGTTCGGAAAGAATCTGTTCATGTACTGTACATAAATGTACATTTATAGTACAAAATCGTTTTGTATATGCAGTAAATATCTCATTTTTCAACATGGATATCGGCGGCTTATAGCCCGGTTGCGGCTTGTATAACTTTTTTCTTAATTTTGAAAAAAAATTTGTGGATGCGGCTTATATATCGGTGCGCTCTATAGTCTGGAAAATACGGTAATTCTGATGCTTTGAATGACCGACTTTTGACTGGTAGTGTAAATGTCATGCGTATTTGTGTGTGTGCAGAAAATGTTCAGCCCGCCCATGCCTGGAGATGTTATGGTCAACTTTTACATTAACCTGAGTAAGCTGTGTCTGACAGTGTACCAGCTGCATGTGCTGCCTCCTAACACCACCAAGGTTTGGCTCTGGACACTCACAATCTTGCTATCAGCCCTTTCAATACAACTTGATGATTTTTTTTTTCTTCCTACAGAATTTCAAGCCTGCCGGGAGCTCTGTGGTACACAATCCTGGGGCAATGTTGTAAGTGTGTAATATGCTTTATGCAAAAAAACAACAACAATCTGCCATGTTATAACATTGTTCAAAAACATACCTGTAGCTCAGAGGTTTTAAAACAAAAGGTAACATGGTGCTCTACGTCCTGTAGGGGCTCGAGTCTAAATATTTGGTTGTACTTCATAAAAAAATGACAGAGGCCATCACTCAAATAAGACCATTTACACAAATACAACCAACAAACACCCCTATAGACTAACATCAGGGACCATGACGTCCACCCTCCTGTGGGTCACCACTCACAGAGGGGTTCATGGGGGGGTCAGGTGCACAGAGGACTGGGCGGGGAACAGTTGCTCCCGTGACCCAGCCGGATAAAGCGGAAGAAGACGGACAAACAACCAACAATATTCCACATAACTGACCAGAATTCCCCATTTTAAATTCATCTGACTAAAGCCAGTGCCAAAAGGACAAAAAACCTTTAAAACAAATTGTGGTGGTATTAAAGCTGTGGTACTCTGAGAAGAACAGATCACTATGAAGTGTCAATGGCCCGTTAACCAGGTGACAAAATAGCACTTTATACACATTTGTAAGATGAATAATTTAAACATGACAAACGTTTAAGCTGCTCAAATAATTCTTTATGTCCCCTTGGCAGTGTTATACTTTTTCAGGTTAAAATAGTATAACACTGAAAGTTTAGTAACAAAAAGTAGTTCCTTTTTCAGTTAGGCGCAACGTTAGTTTTCTGTGTACACCGGCAGGACTGCGCCTTGGTGGCGCAATGCAGTCCGAGTGCACCGAGGACAGTCCGAGTGCACCGAGGACAGTCCATGTGCACTGAGGACAGTCTGGGAGCAGAGGGCCCCGTCCCCACCCTGGAGCATTGTGTCACCTTCACCTCAAGCCTTTCCTGGCAGACCCAGAGCGCACCACCTCAGAGGAAGTGCGCTCAGCGGGGCTGGCGACACCCGGGGAGAGGGCCCTTGAGGCGTTCCTCCTGCACCAAAGAGCCGTCTCTTGCCCGCTGAGTTGAATCCCCCGGACAGACTGACCGGGTTACCTCTTAACAGTTTCACGTCCTCTTGAACTCCCTCTTCAAAGTTCTTTTCTTTCCCTTACGGTACTTGTCGACTAATGGTCATCAGTATTTAGCCTTAGATGGAGTTTACCTCTCTCCTCCTATGGGCTCACCACCTGCAGAGGGGTTCATAGGGGGGGTCAGGTGCTATGAGTATTGGGCAGCACGCTGCCCCCGCAACCCAGCCGGATTAAGCGGGAGAAGATGGATGGATGGAGTATACCACCAAAAAGTTACCAAAGTACCAAGTAACGTAAAAAGTTACTTTCTATAGAGCGTAACTAAGTAAAGTAAGGGATTACTTTTTAAAGAAGTAACGAGCAAACACTACTTTTTAAAAGTAACTTCCCCAATCCAGACAGCAATCCAGCACTGCCAACGCGCTGCCACTTCAAAGCTCAGAGGACAGGCTAAAACTAAAATACGCAATAGTTATGATGACACAAATAAAATAGATGACACTAACTTTATTTTGTGAAATGATGAGTATTTAATATGTCAGAAAATGTGTTCCTAACCTGTAAATTGTTCCTGCATTATGGATAGAATTTTCCATTTTGTTGACATAGGTAGATATACCCTTTTAGAACTCTCCATTACCTGTTTATTTTGGTTTTTCCTCTCAGTTTCCCCCACAAACTGCTTCTTAACTGACATAAGAGTGATGATAAGACTGATATAAGATACTATCCCAGCTAACCAAGTCAGAATTAGAAAAACATGAAGACCTGGCATACGCAGTTTAACCTTCATGTCATGTAGCCAGTGATACTTTGAAAATGTGTAATATGCGTTTCCTATGTTAAAGGATATATTTTTGCTAAAAATATTATTATTAAGCCCGAGCCCCTACAGGGCTGACAACGATGAATCGTTGTCAGCTGTCTTCCTTGCCATCGTTGTCAACTGTCTTCACGCTCAACTTTGTCCCTCGATTGCTCTCACCGTGAACAGCAGTATCCTAGCAACCCATGCCGAAGGCATGGGACATGCATATTTGTTCTTGCTAACAAGTCATCGTCAACATTGAGTGAATGGGCGAAACCCATTCACTCAATGTTGACAAAAGTAGCGCGAAGCGCCTACTGTCCCCAAAACACACTCCTGACATCAAGCTGTATCCAAGCCCCCATGCCGAAGGCATGGGCCATATTTACAACTGCTAAAATGAATGTAAAACACAAATTAATGGGAATCAATGGCGGACCCCAACGAGATGGTGAATGACCCCACGGTGATGTGGGGAATTTCGAAAGCTTTCAAAAAATTTATAATATGCGTGTCCTATGTAAAAGGATATATTGTTTTTGCTAAAAATATAATTTTTAATTGTTTATTTATTATTTATTCTTTTTTCTTCTGCTCTTTGAGCTCTAATTTGACCCCCTGAACACGCTCAAAAACTCACCAAATTTTGCCCAAAAAAAAGTATAAAAAAATGGCGCGACAGCGCCACTTGCAAAAGTCAAAATACATTGCGCCTATGGGAGATGTCCCGACGTAAAGTTTGTCGTACAGTCATGAAATTTGGTACAGACATTCCTCATGTCAAGACAGAAAAAAAATATTATTATGACCACGCCCCCTGACAAAGCAGAAGGCGGCCATCTTGGATTGAATTTTTAAAAAATGCAGAGTCAGCATTTTCGCTCATGTCGCATTTGAACGAACTCCTCTGAAGGCGCTTCGCCCACAGGGGTGAAAATCGCCGTACATCATCTAGAGAAGTGCGGCATCAGACGATAACTGAATTTTTTTGATAACTGTCACGGTTTACATGCAGTGAAGCCGCAAAATTTGTTCGGATTTTTTGCAATTTTCCAATGTCTAAATTTGCTCCCGTTCGGCCATACAAAGTCTGATTGTTCTCAAATTTGAATCATTTGTAAAACTTTCGTGCCAAAGCCTACTAATGGTGTGATAGCGCCCCGTGCAGGACACAACAAAATTTTGCATGGAGGGCAAAATTTTAGTTTTTCCAAAATGTACCAAATTTTGCCCAAAATTACTTTAGGTCATCTCAATCAAAAAAGTCAGTGTAAACCATATGGTATTTTTAATCATGTTGCCATGGTGATGCACAAAAGCTCCAATGTTATCCTAATGGGAGAGATCAGATAAATTCCCATTCATGAAAAATATTTGACTTTCACAGAATATTCTCAAATTTCTCACAATGACTCTTCATGTCGTCCCGATCAAAAAAGTCAATGACAAACATATGGTATATTTCACTGGATTTCCATGGCAATGCGCCAAAGCGCCAATGTTATCCTAATGAGAAAATTTCAACAATTTCTTACATTTCAAAGTGATATAACGACTTATTAGCTTCATTGAATAATGTGACATTTGGAACAGTGATTCTTCAGGTCAGTCAGAACAAAAAAGTCTGGGGGCCATAGTTGAATTTTGTACGGTGTTGCCATGGCGCTGTCCCAAAGTGCCCATGTTTGTCTATGTTAGCACATCAGCATCTCCAGTGTGTGTGGACTTTATGTGTTTAGTGACAAGTTCAGCCCACAGCCGCAAACACACAGAGACAAGAGGCTCATCAGTGCCACTTGGGGGAGCATCAGCGCCACCCGGGCAAGCATCAGCACCACCCGGGTCGGCCGAGTACGAAACGTGGCCAGCAAGGGCCGTTCGATGCCGTTTGCGGCTTTAATTTCTTTTATTCTCACCAATATCATGTAGTTCAAAGCCAAACATGTATTCCTTTGATTTCAGAAAAATAACTGTATACTGAATACTATGAATGAAAAAGTAACTGTACTGGAATACAGTTACTCAAAATGTCAAAATGTGTATTTTCGGTATATGAATTCAGTTACTTCTCACTACATGTTCTTCTGAATGTCTGTGTGTCCAGTGAACTGAACAACAATCGCTTCGAAGTGAGCCACGTGCACAAGGTGGAGTGTGTTGTGCCATGGCTCAGCGACACCCTGGTCTTCTTCACCATCTCCCTGCAGCTCTGCCAGCAGCTCAAAGACAAGGTGCCCCGCCTTACCCTGCACACCTTACCCTACACACCTTACCCTACACACCTTACCCTACACACCTTACGCTAAACACCTAACCCTAGACAGCTTACCCTACACACCTTACCCTGCACACCTTACCCTGCACACCTTACCCTACACACCTTACCCTACACACCTTACGCTAAACACCTAACCCTAGACAGCTTACCCTAAACACCTAACCCTACACAGCTTACCCTACACAGCTTACCCTAAACACCTTACCCTCCACACTTTACCCTAAACACCTTACGCTAAACACCTAACCCTAGACAGCTTACCCTAAACACCTTACCCTACACAGCTTACCCTACACAGCTTACCCTACACACCTTACCCTACACACCTTACCCTACACACCTTACCCTACACACCTTACGCTAAACACCTAACCCTAGACAGCTTACCCTACACACCTTACCCTGCACACCTTACCCTGCACACCTTACCCTACACACCTTACCCTACACACCTTACGCTAAACACCTAACCCTAGACAGCTTACCCTAAACACCTAACCCTACACAGCTTACCCTACACAGCTTACCCTAAACACCTTACCCTCCACACTTTACCCTACACACCTTACGCTAAACACCTAACCCTAGACAGCTTACCCTACACACCTTACCCTGCACACCTTACCCTGCACACCTTACCCTACACACCTTACCCTAAACACCTTACGCTAAACACCTAACCCTAGACAGCTTACCCTAAACACCTAACCCTACACAGCTTACCCTACACAGCTTACCCTAAACACCTTACCCTCCACACTTTACCCTAAACACCTTACCCTAAACACCTAACCCTACACAGCTTACCCTAAACACCTTACCCTCCACACTTTACCCTAAACACCTTACGCTAAACACCTAACCCTAGACAGCTTACCCTAAACACCTTACCCTACACAGCTTACCCTACACAGCTTACCCTACACACCTTACCCTACACACCTTACCCTACACACCTTACCCTACACACCTTACGCTAAACACCTAACCCTAGACAGCTTACCCTACACACCTTACCCTGCACACCTTACCCTGCACACCTTACCCTACACACCTTACCCTACACACCTTACGCTAAACACCTAACCCTAGACAGCTTACCCTAAACACCTAACCCTACACAGCTTACCCTACACAGCTTACCCTACACACCTTACCCTACACACCTTACCCTACCCACCTTACGCTAAACACCTAACCCTAGACAGCTTACCCTACACACCTTACCCTACCCACCTTACCCTACCCACCTTACCCTAAACACCTAACCCTACCCACCTTACCCTACACACCTAACCCTAGACAGCTTACCCTAAACACCTAACCCTACACAGCTTACCCTACACAGCTTACCCTAAACACCTTACCCTCCACACATTACCCTACACACCTTACGCTAAACACCTAACCCTAGACAGCTTACCCTACACACCTTACCCTACACACCTTACCCTGCACACCTTACCCTGCACACCTTACCCTACACACCTTACCCTAAACACCTTACGCTAAACACCTAACCCTAGACAGCTTACCCTAAACACCTAACCCTACACAGCTTACCCTACACAGCTTACCCTAAACACCTTACCCTCCACACTTTACCCTAAACACCTTACCCTCCACACTTTACCCTAAACACCTTACCCTAAACACCTTACCCTACACAGCTTACCCTAAACACCTTACCCTCCACACCTTACCCTAAACACCTTACCCTAAACACCTTACCCTACCCACCTTACCCTAAACACCTAACCCTACACAGCTTACCCTACACAGCTTACCCTAAACACCTTACCCTCCACACTTTACCCTAAACACCTTACCCTACCCACCTTACCCTACCCACCTTACCCTAAACACCTAACCCTACACAGCTTACCCTAAACACTTTACCCTAAACACTTTACCCTAAACACTTTACCCTAAACACCTTACCCTACCCACCTTACCCTTCCCACCTTACCCTTCCCACCTTACCCTACAGACCATACCCTAAACACCTTACCCTACACACCTTACCCTACACACCTTACCCTACAGACCATACCCTAAACACCTTACCCTACACACCTTACCCTACACACACCCTACACACCTTACTCTACACACCTAACCGAAACCCCAGAGGTTCAAAGACAAGGTTTTACCCAAACTAAAGCACCTTACCCAAACTCCAAACTGGCTACCATGACTCAGATGTGGGTAATATTCAGGCAGGTTTACTTCAGTAAATTGTACTTTTCAGAGTACTTTTCTAGCAGCATACTTTTACTTCTTCTTGAGTAATATTTTTAACTCTCAGTAAGTCTACAAGTCACAAAAGCTTTATGTTGACAATATAAATGATCTGAACATATGTGTTTGTCATATCTAATGTAGTTTTTCTTGTTTCTGCCTCTATTGACCACTACTTTGACTAATATTATTTTGAAGTAGAAGTATTCTCTTATTTGAGTGATGTTTTTGGCTACTCTACATACTTCTACGCTCACTAAAGCAACTTATCGTCATTCCCATGGCTCTAAGACAAGGCCTACAACAAACCCAAATATTGCTGTATATAAAACATAATGACATGAAGCAATTTCCAGCCATTCCTGTTCAAAAGCTCACCAGGGCATTCTACATGCTGTGCTAAGCATGTCATGATAAAAACTATACTGGCTTTGTTCAATTCAATTCAATGTATTTTTGTAGCGCCCAAAATCGCAACAACAGTTGCCTCTAAGGGCGTTCCAAGATTTGGATGAGCAAAACATACAACACAGACATATCAAAACAGGAATAAATAACATTCATGTAAAGCAGCAAATGAAACATTGTCCAGTCATCCCCTGTCCTTAGACCCTCCTTCTCAGCAAGGAAAAACTCCAAAAAACCCAGGGACCTGGGAAAAAGAAGAAACCTCGGGGAGAACTACAGTGAAGGAGGGATCCACTCCCACGGACGGACAGGCTATAGATGTCCAGGCCCGTGGGCCAGTTCAGTATGACCACAGCTACCCAGGTGGGGAAGGAGCCAGGCGAGGAGGGGAGGCCGGGCAAGAGGAGGAGGAGCCAGGCGAGGAGGGGAGGCCGGGCGAAGAGGAGGAGCCAGGCGAGGAGGAGGAGAGGGGTCCAGCTGCCATCAGGCGTCTGAAAGAGTTACACTCCACAGGGGGAGTGGGACAGGGGACAACATGTGAATAGCAATGAACAAACTACAGATGAGAACATAGTAAGTGATGCTGATGAGAAAATAGGAGGAAACAGAGGACAGTGCTCAGGTTGCCACACTTCCCCCAGCTTGTTATCTCCTGCGGCAGCTTATCTTAGTAACATCAACTAAGTAACCTGGTCATAAGCTATTCCGAAGAGGAAGGTTTTAAGCCTGGTCTTAAATAAAGAGACTGTGGGTGCCTGTTTAACATCAACAGGGAGTTGATTCCATAACACAGGAGCTTGGTAACTGAATGCACAGAGCAATGTCTTAGGAACAAAAGGATGCTCCTCTTTTAGGAAATAACATTTGTAACCTACAGAGGACTTAATTTTATAGACACCCTGAAAATCAAAGTGAAATAATGATGTGGCAGGTTACTCCATTTTGCCAAAATTTAATTTCTGCAACTCAAAATGTTTCTCAATATCCCCAGCAATGAGAGCAGGCAGCAAAAATGAAAAAGCTTGCTCTTTATTCTATCTAATAGAGAATCAGACTTGCTAGTGTTTCTGTTAGGGATGTACCAATCCAGGTTTTTCAGTTCCAATACCAATTTTGAAACGGCAATTATTTCCTTTAAACTAAAATAAAATTAGACAAAGCTGAGCCAAATGTGTTATATATTTGCTATTTATTTAGCAAGTAACTACAGAACAACTTTGAATTAATACATTTTTAAACATTCCAAGATGTTCTGGGCCAATGATCAGTCTATTTATATGTCTGTCCAGGATACTGACTTAACTGAACTGATTTATTTGGAAGCTGATATCCGATTCATTTTTTATTTTTTATTTTCTTCAGTTTTGACACATCCAATACCAGTATCAGATTCCTAATTTCTATACAGCTATAGGGGTACAGCTAATTGAGGCTTATTTCTTAGTAATATTTGAACTCATTAGCATTCATGTCTGAGATCAACAATTTAACAAGTTAACAAAGTTAACAATTGAAAGTGTATTATGATCTCCTGATATTTGGCCTCCACATACTGAGCAGCAGTCAACAGAAAATGGAACAAAGTGTCAAAGAATATAAAGAAAGACTAGGCTAAGTTATAAATGGCAGAGAACCTCTTGTTGCTAATTGTCTGCCTTATTTCCACCCAGGGCAGCTGTGGCTTCAGAAGGTTTGCCTGAGGAGTGACTGACACTCCCTCCATGTGTTTGTTGCCTTGAATGGCTCTGCACATGTCCAGTGCATTAGTGTCATAATTATGATGTCACGTTCTTTGGTTGTGCCCACAGATTTCAGTCTTCTCCAGCTTTTGGAACTCACGGCCTTTTTAAAGAGGGAAGAGCACCTTCTCCACAGCTACGTCTGAACCACAACTCTGTCAAGAAGCATTCAAGCCCTCCTGCTCAAGTCTGCCCCACGCCCGCTGCACTGACTGCCTGCAGACTGACCATGCCATGCTGTTGTGGACGTGTTATGGTGCTCCTCCTAAGATGAGGCTTACAAATCAAAAATATGTAAGAGACATTTCAATACCTCAGTGTTTCCCTCGGGTTTTTATGAAAAAAAAAAAATCTATACACATATAGATACATACAAATATATATACACATACATAAAAAGATGGATATCTATACAAATACGGACAGTGCAATGTCTTAGGAACTAATGTCTTGAGGAATTTTCAGCCTACAAAGGGCTTAATTGTATAGACACTAAAAGACCTAAAAAAAAGTGAAATAATGTGGCAGGCTACTCCATCCACTAACCCTAACCCTAACCCTAACCCTAACCCTAACCCTAACCCTAACCCTAACCCTAACCCTAACCCTAACCCTAACCCTCCCAATATGTAATTTCTGCAACACAGAATGCTTTTCAATATCTTGTGTGGCCCCCTCGTGCTTGTGTTCATGTTTGACAACGTCGTGTCATGCTCCTAATGAGATGATGGATGGAGTCTTGTGGGACTCCATCCATTGTCTCATTGTGGGACTCCCAGATCTGTGTAAGGGCATCACTGGATTCTGTCTGAGTCTGAGTAGCAACCTGGCGGTGCCTGATGGACCCAAACATAAGTCAGGTGATTGAGAGGGCTATTTCACTGTACCTTCATCCTCCATGTTCTGCCTGCAGACTCTTGCCACATGAGGCCGGGCATTATCATACATCAGGAGGAACCCAGGACCTGCTGTTTTCTAGCCGGTAGAGGTCCCTAAGTCCCCCGCTCATGCTGAGTGTTGTTACAGGCAGCAGAGTGTCCTCCTTGTCTTCTCCAGACTTTCGCGTCTATCACAGGTGCTCAGGGTGAACCTGCTCTCATCTGTGAATAGCACAGGGCACCAGTGGTGGACTTGTTCATTCTGGTGTCGTCTGTCAAATGCTAGTGGAGCTCCACGGTGAGCACAGGGATGTGGCACCCTCAAGCCACCCTCATGAAGTCTGTTTCTGATTGTTTGGAGAGACCACCACACACCAGTCTGCTGGAGGTCATTCTGTATGGCATTGGCAGTGCTCAGCCTGTTGCTCCTTACACAAAGGAGCATATGAGTTGAGCTTCTGTTGCACTGTCCAGCTCTCCTAGAGTGACTGCCCGTCTCCTGAAATCTCTTGTGATTGTGTTGGAGACACACAAAATCTTCTTGCAACAACACATCTGACTGTGCCATCCTAAGAAATTTGGATAATCTGTGCATCTTCTGTAGGATTCAGGAATGGCCTCATACTCCCAGCAGTGATAATCACTGTAGCCAAAGCAGCACTAGTGGAAAAGCAGCCAAAAAAAGACCAAGAGGGAGAAACTTGAAATAACCTCCACATGTAAAACCAGTCCTGCTTTACCTTATTGATGCTGCTCCAGTGTACCTGTAGTTCATTTCCATTTAAATCCTTTTGCATCCTTTTTCCCTAAGGCATTGCCCTTTTCATGTTTGTATAGATATCCAACATAGTTTTAAAATTAAAGTTACTTAAATATTAAGATAATACAACAAGCAAAACAGCTTATTTTAATACTAAGTTATTGCTCAGTTTGAGTTAAACTACGGGCGCAAACATTTGAAGTCAAGGGGCCACTGTAGTCTCCTATTAATGGGAAACGCTGAGTTACTATACTGGTCCAAAAACTGAAGGGAAAAATGAATACTAAGAATATAAGCCAAAACACTAATGTAGATGTAAAAAAACTCCCTGCACTAATTTCTGAGTCAGTTTTATCTAATATTATTATCTATATTAAACATATTGGAAAATATAGGAAATTTTAAAATGTATTTTTGCTAGTTAGATCAGTTTAATGCCACAACAAGGACGACCCTCTACCAGGAAAGTTACATTATGAACTTTTACATTTCAAATCTACCCCAAAATGTTCCAGAAGGGTTTTGATTCTTCACACTTATAATTATGATACAGAATTGAAATCTCAGGGTTAAACTGACTCCTTCAGCTGCGGCCTGTTCTTTATCTGTGACTGTGACCTACACAGAAAGTTTAAAGGTCCTATGTTAAGCAAAACTATATTCAGCAAAACTATATTCAGCAAAACTACATTAAACAAAACTGCGATGTTGGAAGGTTGTTACATCCTCAAAAACATCCCTGGAGTGTTTAGTTTCATTAACACATGTTTGAGTAATCTTGTTTTATGCTCTGTTCCACCTTGTGGTGTTATCAGCTGAACTGCTTTACTTTACCATACAATAGAGTAAAAAGTTGTTGCTTTAAAAAAGTTTTTGTTTTACCTTTTTTGCCACAGAATGTGCACCAAGCAGTGAACGCATTTCAGGCTTAAACAATTCCTTTAACTGTAAAGTTTGAAAAGTTCATGGTGGCTATTCAAATGATTCTGGTAAAGGTGCATGGAGTTTAAAAAACAGTGGGGGGTTTTCTGTATTACCACTAGATGACATCACAAGGTGGAGCAGAATGTTTTCAGTTTGAGAGAACACAGAACACAACCTAAATATTCAGGAATTGTTTGTAGATATGTGCATGAGTTAAACAAACCCCAATTCCAAGGATGTTTTGATAAGGATCCATTCTAACACAGATCAAAATTTAGCATAATATAAGCCCTTTAAAGCAGAGTGCACTCCTTCTCTTCAGCGATCATTCACAGTTGGGCATTAGTTTGTGAAAATCGTTAACAATAGAATGTGAAAAGTATACTTAAATGTGTTCAACCAAGTTACTGCAAGGATAAGTCACATTGATATGGTTAAACTCTACCATACTATGTGCTACATGTGAACATAGTGATGGAGCCACATCTGAACCAGTCAAACTCATTTGCCTGTGTTGTTGTATTAACATGTACATGATAAGCTAATCATATTGTGTGTGATCTGTGTCTATTTAATGCATACCTTGTGTTGTATTTACTTTGCACTTTTTGTCCAACTCTAAACCTGAACAAACTTGTCTTTTCATTCCAGCAAGTGTTACACTACTTTGAAAAGCTGCTTATGAAATCAAATGTGGAAATTATATGTCTGTGCAATGAAATGCTCCTGAATGGCGTCTGTTGTGTTTTGTTCAAGTTCAGTATAAGTGGGCAGTACTCATTTACATTTACGCAGTAAATGAATAAGGGAGTTACTCTTTAGGTTACTCTTACTTTAGTACTTTTCCCAAATACTTTTTTACTCTTGAGTAATTTTGTTGGACTACTACTTTGTACTTGTACATGAGTAGTACTCTACCCAGTCATGAAGACCGTGTCAAGCTGTTAAATATTCAGCAGGGGGAGCACTAACCCCATAAGCCCGGGCCTGTGCTCTGAGTACAGACTGGGACCAGCAGCAGGAAGCAAGAGCCAGATAAAGTATTCTCCAAAAAGTTATATATATTGCACACAGCGAACACATTTTTTAGAAAGTTTATTTCATAAACATTCAAAACATATATTATTTAATAGAATTCTATTATTAGACGGCATGAATGAAAATGAAATGTAGATTGATTTCACAATAATACAGTAACTTCTTATTGTCAGAGGGGGGTTTCTTTAAAGAAATTGTACTTTAAAGAGTCTCTTAAAATGTTCTTGCAGCATACTTAAATGTGTGTGTGTGTGTATATGTATATGTGTGTATATATATATATATAGTTATATATATTGCACACAGCGAACAAATTTGATTATTTTGATTTGATTTTGATTTGATTACTTTAAAGAATCTCTTAAAATGTTCTTGCAGCATACTTAAATGTGTGTGTGTATATATATATATGTGTATATGTATATATATATATGTGTGTGTGTGTGTGTATATATATATATATATATATATATATATATATATATATATATATATATATATATATAGTTACTCTTCCCACTTTGAGGAAGTGTTATGTTGAAAATATGAAAACATGGTGTTTTGTCTTTCCAATTATATTAACTTTAAATTATAAATCAGGTCCTCTTTAAAAGTGCACTATGCTATTTTTTCGTTGGCTGCTTGTTTCTGTGCATATGTAATTGCTCTGCCTGAAATGCTCCACAGTATGACATTAAACAGCTCTATCTTATATTTATACAGGTGGTTTTATATCTTCAACATAACCAGGGAAACAGGCATTCTGACTCAGTGGGGTCACTCCACAGAGCTGGCCAGTAACTCTGGTCTGGTTTAGTCTCCATGATGAGAGGTTTAATATCATCCTCTGAGAGAGTCCAGACAAAGCGATAACATTTGACGAAAAAGCATTTGACCCTGTACCAAAAAAGTTACACAATGCACCTTTAAGTTACTCTCACTTGAGTAGTACCCTTCCCAATTACTTTTACCCTTACTTGAGCAATTACTTGGACCACTTTGTACTTCTATTAAAGTAATATTATTTTGAAGTAACGTTACTCTTACTTAAGCTACTCTACCACAGTTCCTTCAAAGCAGCCAAACTCTGGTTCTGTGGATTGAATGGTAGAAAAAACTGTTTGATTGACATTCACCAGTTAATTCACATTTCAAAGAGAGAATCATTTAGTATCATTTCATATTCAATCAACAAACTCTGATTTTATAACATTCAGTCTGCAGCAGGTCTACACTGTCATTGAGAAGAGATGCACACAGGTTCAGTCAGGGTTCCAGTGCCATGTTCTCAATGCCCACCTTGTGCCCACGTGGCTGAGGAGTACAACCAAACATGATGTTAGACCATAGACTATATATACAAATGGACACAGCTAACACACTAGCCGCCGCATTCCAAACAGGAAGTTAGAATGGAAGCGCTTTCGGCTCCAACTGACCCAGGCTCCAATTGACTTACATTGTCATTGGAATATTGTAGCCCCTCTCTGTAACTTTGGTCTTAAATGTTCGCATTAACCCGCTCTGATCCTGGGGTTTTTATTTTGCTATTTTGTCCGTTAAGAAATTCCTGTTCCTAATATGAAGCCTGGCTCCAAATTCACTCCTGTAACTGTTGACGAGCATCACAAACTTAATTTGAGCAGAGCTGAACACCATGGGTGACGTCACACTCACGTAGTCCACTTCTTTATACCGTCTATGTGGTAGACACATGACCTATGACAGACCTATGACTATATGCCCTGTCACAGCCCTGTCACAGATAGCGTTGTCATGATCCTTACATTTCTTACTCAATTTTCAATACCATTTATGATACCATAAGCGTATATTAGTCTATGTGCTCTTATATTGTTCGGCTCAAAATCATTCTAAGGCTATTCTAAAGCTATTCTTTTTCATATTGATACTTGCTCAAAATTATCTAATTTGATTGATCAGTTTTAACATAAATTAGTATCTGACTTTCAATACTTTTGACAACCCTAATCACAGACCTGAAACAGTTCCTAACATACTCCTGCACAGTGGAGAGTACCTTATCGTCATCACAGCAGCAACAGCAGCAGCAGCGGATCAGCACCAGGATGAAGAGCAGCAGCACCATCCCTGAAACACACGTGAGCTCTTACAGTGATCACTGCGTCTGTGACATCACAGTGTGTCCAGACAGACTCACCAATGAAGATGAAGAAGAGTGCAAAAGAGGCAATGTCCCAGTCAGACTGGAAGAACTCTTTGGACTGGAACCGGCTCAGAACATCATTGAACTGCTCCTGCACCTGCTGCTCCAGGTTCCTCTGCTCCATCTCTGCTGCTCACACACAAAATAAATCAAATAATCAAATCATGTCTCAAAACAGATCCACCAGGCCTACATTAATGTGCGGGTACATGCAAACTCAAACAGGAAATTTGGAATGTTATTTACTTTTACTAAGCCTAACATCACACCAACATGGTTCTCGAACTATTCATAAAAAATACTATTAGACATACATTGAACTGCTGGGTTTCAGATGAGATTCACCATTCTACAGGGCAACAGATGGGGCGCTGGTTTCTTGAAATATGAATTCTAGTGTATTAACTACTCACTCTCACATAGAAATCATCAGGTGCAACATTTGTACATTTTCACTTTACATAAGTACAGTGTAATTAGCCCCAGGTCTGGGCGAATAACACCATCACGTGAGAGACGAAAATCACCACTAGTCATGATCCTCATAAACTGGAAGCTGCGTCACATTCTAGATTTTCCACGTCGGACTTTTGTTGGTTTAGCAACTGCGTGCACTTAGAGCGGACGCGCGCTTCTCTCTACCACACTGCCCGTCTAATATTATAACATAACGTATAACACGGGTACCATTTATATGTTATTAAAAAGACAGGTGCTGCGGAGCAAGTGCTTACCTGTACGTGCCCTACGTCTCTACCTTTCTTCCGGTTTGAGCGCAGGGAGGGCGCGCTGAGTCCACCTGCGCCATTTCCTTATTGCGCTGATGTGTACAGACCGTAGCCCGTCTGTGATTAGGGTTAGACCATTCTGCTCAAATGACCCCAAACTGAGAACAAGGATCCTCAGTACAAGTTGGCTGCCGAGGAGTTTTTGCCCGTTGCGCCGCAGTTCTAAGATAATCATTATCAAACCAAAACAGATTACACAGATTATAGTTTGTTAGGAGAGTTTTTTATTTTTCGAACACTGCCAGGGCCCATGTTGACTCTGTAAAGTTTAAAGGTTAAAAGTTTGTACACATGTATTTATTGAGCAGATGCTGGATGAGCCACACCAGTACCTGTAGGCTAGGGCAGAAGCCTTTCTGGTTTAGGCCCGCCTCTGCTCCCCGGGGCGGCTCCTGTATAAAGGTCCTGTGCGCGGGGTTCCTCCTTCAGACTCGTGTAGACTGCCCAGAGTCCGCGATTCCTTCACGCTCCGCTGCGCCCTCAGGTAACCCACACACCGCTGGGGACATGGGGACATTCTGAGACATGCTGGAACTTTAGGGATTTTTACCATTGAACTGGAGACACACCCGGGGAAAAACTGGTCGTAGCTCAGCATTATGTGAGCTCATTCATAGATCAAGATAGAAACCCACCAAAGTGTTTATGTCATGTTCTTGGGCAAGACACTTCGAGACACTATGAATGTGAGCAGAGACACAAACTGCACACATACGGGGACACACTTAGGGGACAAGCAGGCTTCTTCAATGTGCTGCTTGTTGGACACATAATCTAAGATGGGCAATAATCCATTACTTTGACTTTTAAAAGAAATTCTATTTAGTAATTTTCTAGCAGCTTTTTAACAGTACTCTTACATGAGTACTCTGACTAAGTGTACAAGTGTCAAAAGCTTGTTTCCAAAATGAAATGATTTGAATATTTGTGTTTGTTGCACGACTCCTTCATATATGAGTTCATTTGGCAAATTTTTGTGTGTCTGTCCTTTAAAAATACCAGATTTTGTACATTATCTCATGTTTTTTCCATTTACATGAACTAAATTATAAATCAGATCTTACATCCTGATAGTTACTCTTCAGCTACTCTTACTTGAGTAGTAGTTTCCTTAAATACTTTATACTTCTGCTTGAGTTATTCTGAAGGCACGTTACTCTTGAGTATAATTTTTGTCTACTCTACTCACCTCTGCACTTCCTGCTCTGGGGTTCTTGTGTGTGCACTTGTGTTAGCCCAGCACCACGCCTCATGCACACCTGGAATGATCTTTCTTAAACAATGTCATAAGGAAATGCATTTGTTTGGATGTGTTTAGACTTGCTCTACTCATATATGAATATGACAGGCAAAGGCTGAACAATCAAATAAAAAATCTGAATTTCAATTGTTCAATTTATTTTATTTATTTATATAGCCCAGAATCACAACAAGAGTTGCCCCAATGGGCTTCACAGTGAAAAACATGGAAACATAATCTGACATAGACATCAGCAAACACATTGTCCCATCCTCAGTCTCTCAATGAACACACGATCCTTGGTGCCAGAGAGCAAAAAACCCGCCGGTGGGTGCAGTATGGGAAAACTCTCTCCAGACACTGTTGCCAACCAGCTGTCACCGTGCGGCACCTTCAGACCTGAGAGCTTTGAGGAACCAGTCACTTTCTAGAGAGCAGGGTTCAGACGGACAGGCAGATGTGTGGGGGGACTGGTCATCAGTTTATTTGAGTTGAGGGCTTCAACCAGGCAGGAGAAATCAGGCAGGTGGGGGCTCCATCCAGACAGGTGAGTGGAGAGGGGTAGAGATAAGGTCTGGTCAGCATCTGCTCACAGGAGGACATCTGGAACCTCTGAAACATCTGAACCACCTCCACTCCCCAAAGGGGAGCGGAAGAGAAGAAGAGAGAGAGACACTGGTGAACAGCAGTGAACTGAAATTGTTAGAATCAGCAACTTGCAAACCCTGTAGTTTTGTGTGTTTGTGTTTTTAATTCATATTATTCTGGATGTGTTTAGAATGTAGAAGGTGAGCTGAATCCTCATTAGAACACAAATCTATCACAGGGCATATTTGCGTTTTTAAATCCTGATGGTGCTGTTCTGTGTCTGAACAGGTCTGCTCTGTGTGCAGCACATTCCAGCTCTGCCTTGACATGTCTCTGTACAGCTTTGGTCTGGAGCCTCTGTCCGTACATGCCTGGAACAAGGAGCGCACACGTACGTGTACAGTGCTCAAGATGGGACTAAACCAGGTCGGACCTGGGACTAACTGGGGACTAATCCAACACTAACCCATATCTAATTTAAGATTAGCCCAGTTTTAACCCAGGTCTAACTCAGGACTAACCCAGGTCTAACTCTGGTCTAACTCTGGTTTAACTCAGGTCTAACCCAGGACTAACCCAGGACTAACCAAAATCTAACTCAGGTCTAACTTTGGTTCTAACCCAGGTCTAACCCAGGTCTAACCCAGGTCTAACCCAGGTCTAACTCAGGTCTAACTCAGGTCTAACTCAGGTCTAACTCAGGTCTAACTCAGGTCTAACTGTGGTCTAACTCAGGTCTAATCCAGGTCTAACTCAGGTCTATCCCAGATCTAACTCAGGTCTAACTCAGGTCTAACCATGGTCTAACTCAGGTCTAACTCAGGTCTAACTGTGGTCTAACTCAGGTCTAATCCAGGTCTAACTCAGGTCTAACCCAGATCTAACTCAGGTCTAACTCAGGTCTAAGTCAGGTCTAACTCAGGTTTAACCCATGTCTAACCCAGGTCTAACCCAGGACTAACCCAGGTCTAACTCAGGTCTAACCCAGGTCTAACCCAGGTCTAACCCAAGTCTAACCCAAGTCTAACTCAGGTCTAACCCAGGTCTAACCCAAGTCTAACCCAGGTCTAACTCAGGTTTAACCCTGGTCTAACCCAGGTCTAACCCAGGTCTAACCCAGGTCTAACTCAGGTCTAACCCAGGTCTAACCCAGGTCTAACCCAAGTCTAACCCAGGTCTAACTCAGGTTTAACCCTGGTCTAACCCAGGTCTAACCCAGGTCTAACTCAGGTCTAACCCAGGTCTAACTCAGGTCTAACCCAGGTCTAACCCAAGTCTAACCCAGGTCTAACTCAGGTTTAACCCTGGTCTAACCCAGGTCTAACCCAGGTCTAACCCAGGTCTAACCCAGGTCTAACTCAGGTCTAACCCAGGTCTAACCCAAGTCTAACCCAAGTCTAACTCAGGTCTAACCCAAGTCTAACCCAGGTCTAACTCAGGTTTAACCCTGGTCTAACCCAGGTCTAACTCAGGTCTAACCCAGGTCTAACCCAGGTCTAACCCAAGTCTAACCCAGGTCTAACTCAGGTCTAACTCAGGTCTAACCCTGGTCTAACCCAGGTCTAACTCAGGTCTAACCCAGGTCTAACCCAAGTCTAACCCAGGTCTAACTCAGGTCTAACCCTGGTCTAACCCAGGTCTAACTCAGGTCTAACCCTGGTCTAACCCAGGTCTAACCCAGGTCTAACCCAGGTCTAACCCAAGTCTAACCCAGGTCTAACTCAGGTCTAACCCTGGTCTAACCCAGGTCTAACTCAGGTCTAACTCAGGTCTAACCCTGGTCTAACCCAGGTCTAACTCAGGTCTAACTCAGGTCTAACCCAGGTCTAACCCAAGTCTAACCCAGGTCTAACTCAGGTCTAACCCTGGTCTAACCCAGGTCTAACTCAGGTCTAACCCTGGTCTAACCCAGGTCTAACCCAGGTCTAACTCAGATGAATGTAGCTCACACGACAGATGATATTGTCTTATCTTGCTCAAACAAATGCTCACATTGGACTGATGTTCTGTCATCTTATGCACATTTACAGAAATTGCAGTGAGTCCTAACAACAACGAGGTGCTGATCTATGAGAAGAAAGGCAAAGAGTGGGTGAAGATCCATGAGCTGAGGGAGCACAGCGGCCGCATCACTGGTACACACTTCTACAGGCATATAGGTCTTATGTGTCCTCGCTTCACAGGGTGGTGTATTGTTCACTCACTCCACACTCGCTGGTGAGAGGTCTCTTAAACACACAGTACATGAAAGTTGAAGGGCGCACTGTTTTTATCTTGTATCTCTAGTAAATATATGTTACACTCATTTTTTTATTTATTGTAAATACTTTTTCTTTGCGCTAGGGGAGAACTTTGTTGTTATTGTTATTTTACAGTGCTACAGAGACTTGAGCTGTAGAGGGTTCGATAAATAACTGCTATAGGTTATTATAGATACAAATTGCAGCTGACAATTTTTTTAAATGAGTTTTCACATTTACAATTTTTTTAACCTAATTTAGGGTTCTTACCAACACAGTTTCTGAAATTATTTAATATTTTGTTTTTTGTAACTCTATAAGAAAAAAGAACTGAAATTACCAAATAAAGAAGATTATGACATTTTGTTTAATAATATAAATTAATCATAACTATGGAAATGTATATATAAAGGGACTTTGGTTCCAAACCACTTTGTATTAAAAAAAACCTTTCCTCTCTCTGTAACAGCTGCTGTCAGGCTCCTTATTTTGGTCTTAAAATGTTCATATGAAGTCTATAAATATGACCCTCATGTTCCAGAGATATTCCTCACATACCTTATGCATTCTTATGCATTCTGAGATCCTAATTATTCACTGTTATGAGTTTTCAAGCTCTTTTCACAACTTTCAGAGACCAGAGCAGAGTTTGCTGTGATGGTAAAGCTAGCAACACCTAGTGTGCTAATGTGCACTTCCTGATTATTGGGCAGTAAAATGCTTTTTAATTAGATGCAGACAGTACACAGCGGGTTTCTGTTGACCCAAAGAGCTACTGTACAATATGTTTGTACTGGGGCAAGACACACAAGAAATCTAGTACTGGACATTTAAGTTAACTGCCATACTGTGGAACATTCCAGGGCAAAGTATGTGGCACACAGTTACATAGTGCACCATTAAATCTCTAAATCAAAATGTTGTCATGGCTACAGGTATTGACTGGGCCCCGGAGTCCAACCGCATTGTGACGTGTGCTGCGGACCGTAACGCCTATGTATGGACCCTGAGAGAGGGCCAGTGGAAGCCCACCCTGGTGCTGGTGCGCATCAACCGCGCAGCCACCTGCGTCAAGTGGTCTCCCCAGGAGAACAAGTTTGCCCTAGGCTCTGGAGCTCGCCTCATCTCCATCTGCTACTTTGAGAAAGAAAACGACTGGTGAGTCAGGCAAAAAAAAAAAAAAAAACTACGCCAAAGATCTTCAAGGTGTTCAAGGGATTTTTTTTCTTAAATAGGTTTAATCCCATTCATACTTTTTTTAATCCCATCCATCCATCTTCTTCCGCTGGGTCGTAGGGGCAGCTGTTCACTGCCCAGTCCTCTGTGCACCCCCCATGAACCCCTCTGTAAGTGGTGCCCACAGGAGGGTGGACGTCATGGTCCTTGATGTTAGTTCATAGGGGTGCGGGGCATGTTTTGAGTTGAGTTTTTTTTTATCCCATTGATACTTTTCTTATTGATACTGCAGCTGATGTCATCAGTATTCCCTGGCCATGTGAAGCTCACTGAAACCAGTAAATTAGTCTGTTAGAAGCTTTGTTATTCAAAGGTTCTAACAGACTAATTTACTGGTTAAGACTTAATCTGAGCTTTTTGAAACTACAACCGGTGAGATGATTTGTGTGCTTAAGCCTTTCACATATAAAATTAAAGTCTCAAATTCGTTAGCATTAGCCAACAGTTTTTCAGTTAGTCGCTCTCACCTTTTTTCTGAAAATCATGAACGCTCATATTGATCACCAGCTCCTGAAAATGTGTTGTTTAAGTACATTTTGTATTATGTACTTTTTTGAGTTTTCAAACTATATTAAAACTTTTTGGATAGTGCTAGAGCTTCCATTGGTACTTTAAAGAAAACTGCTTCAAAGTGAAAAAAGTGGCTAGGATTTTTAAACCTTTATTTTGAAATTCCAAACTGGAGTTACATTCTCTTGTTTTAAAGTGATGTTTAGTCTCTGCACATTTACCAAGCCAAACGCACATTGTGACAAATATGACCACACTCAGTATTCCTCGTTTAAGGGGACGTGGGTGTGTTTTGAAGTGGAGTTTGTTCGTATGAGTGATATCGGCCACACTCGGAGCTCGTACGCTGGGGTCGTGCGCGGTCGGAGGTGTCGTGCCCGGGCACTTTTCGGTTGCGCTCGCACTGGGCAGGTGCATTTAGAAAGTTTAACTCGTCATGTTACGTCTTTGCGCAGCTCCTTATTGTGGCTGCAGAAGCGCTCACACAGGTGCGACTGTTTGTTTTCCCCGTTCGCACAACAAAATATTTGCTCTGCAAGTGAAATGGGCGCACTGTAGAGCCCTGGTCCTAGTCTTGGTTTAGTCCGCGACCGAGCCCCGGGTTCTGCGGCCGCGTTTAGGCCTGGTTTAGTCCTAGTCCTGGTTTAGTCCGAGGCCAGCTCTGGGCTCCGCGGAGGAGAAGGCAAAACAAGCGAAGCGGCGAAACCAGAAGTAAACGTAAGCATTATAGCGATATATCGATATGTCAGAATTCATATGGAGTTTCTAAAATATCTCGATATATTTTAAATCTCGAGATATCGCCCACCCCTAGTAACAGCTAAACATTCCACCATACAGATGGCTGTAGAACACCTCCAGCGTGATGTCACTGCAGTATCAGACACGCTGCAATCAATTCTTGTATTAGCTAATTTGATTTATTCACAATTAAAGTGTTTCTGTTTAGATTAGATTAGATTAGCCTTTATTGTCTCCCTTGGGAGAAATTTGTCTTGGGACAGGGGCACTCGTGGCACATAGACATACAACATACAGCACACACACAGTGGACACATCAATTCATACAGTTCAACATTTGATAATATTGCACCATTCCCATAATTAGAATATTTTGCACATTCCCTGGGGCTTAAAAAGTGTAAAAGTCAGTATTGCACATTCCCTGAAGCCTATTCACTGTAAGTGCTCAAAAATATTGCACCTTCCCTGGAGCCTACCTATGAGCAGTATTGCATATTCCCCAAAGCGTATGTGCAAATAATATTGCACATTCCCTGATGGCCATACAGTAATACAGTAGAGCATTATTTCTTCAAGTTCAGCAAGGAAATCTGTTTAATTAAAGTGCTTCGTTTTGTGTTGTGGGAAGAAGGTTCTTCAATGAGAAATCAGAATGAGCTCCTCACTCTGAGTCGCCAGATCCTACAGCTAGTTTGCAATGAAACTGTCTGTGGAAATCAAAACTGCACGGCAGGGTTTATATTACAGTAAGACTCCATAGACAAGATATTTTCTTCTCCATACTATGAAACTGTAAATAAACCATACTATGAAACTGTAAATATGCCAATAATATTTGCACACGTTGTATTTTCTGATAATTGTCTAGAGAAGAACCCACTTGCCTCTACAAAAATTTCAAACTAAATTTTGATACTAAGGAGTAGGCTTAATACTCAGTACAGATTCCAATTCCATAATGCTAATAAAAGACTTTTTATTCAGACAGTAGAATCATTTTCAACGTAAAACTGTACCATTTTCTTTTCTATTCCCGTGCGTTCTTATATATGTGTAATTCCTCAGTGGTGCAGGTAGGTTCCACAGTGCTCCATTGGCGTATACTAGTTTATATGCTGTCATACTTGTTCATTATTCTAAAGCTATTCACCATCATCCATTTCTTTTCTGCCCTGCCAATGTGACTTTTAGTATCAATACCAACTGAAAATGTCCCTCCTGTGGGTTCAGCAAGCTGCCCCCACGACCCAGATGGATTAAGCGGGAGAAGATGGATGGATGGACCGGCTGAAATTAGTATCAAGTTTCAATAGTAGTTTTAATATCGATTAGTATCTGATTTTCTATACTTTTTACAAGCCTAGTGTCTGATAGCGTGCGTGTGTTGTCCTACAGGTGGCTGAGTAAACACATTAAGAAGCCCATCCGCTCCACGGTGCTCTGTCTGGACTGGCACCCCAACAACATCCTGCTGGCAGCGGGCTCAGCGGACCTTCACTGCAGGTCAGTAACATGACGGGCTATGAGGAGCTGGAGAACTGCTTCTTACTTTTAATTAGAGAAAACAGTACTTTGCTGCTGCATTGCTTTTTTGTAGTGAGGATTGTGCACAGAATTAAATATCTTTTATACTCTTTATCTTGTAACAAAAAAGCTCTAGTAATATTAGTTCATATTAGTAGTAACTGCATGGGGTGGAGGGTCTGCCAGCTACACTCTATGTCTTAATAAAAATCACTTCTATAACATGTAGTATAGGGTAATAACGGCCTTAAACTTGTTCTAATACAGCTCAGGTTCATTCAGAGCTATTCAGGAAAGGTTCATTTCTGTCCTGTGAATGTGATATTATTAACACTGGTACTTGCTCAAATGAGATTCTAGTTTTAATGCTAGTTTTTAATATCAATTCATATCTGATTTTTGATACGTTAACATATCTAAATCTGATAGAAAAGCAGACGTACATGTGTTAGACCTGGTGTAACATGACATTTGATTGGTGTTTCTAGGATTTTCTCCACCTACATAAAGGACATCGAGGAGAAGCCAGGGCCGACCTCTTGGGGGGTGAAGATGCCATTTGGGGAGGTTCTGCTGGAGCACAAAGACTGTGGGGGCTGGGTGCACAGTGTGTTCTTCAGCCCCAGTGGAGACCAGCTGGTGTGGGTGTCTCACAACAGCAGCATCACAGTGGCTGATGCCTCCAGGAGTAAGGAGTGAGTTGGCCTGTACACATGCCCACAACTTCAGCACATGAGCAATATTTGTGCTGTTATTATGTCTACATTTAACAGGGGCTGAGGTGGGAGACAATTGAAAAATAGATCATGTCTCAACTCTTTATGATTCATTCACATTTTATGTACAACCTGATTCTCACCTAAACTTCTAAAATATGTTCATATGTTGTTTTCAGCAAATATAGCAATGTCCAAACAATAAACGGGAACATTGTGATCTAAATCTGTTATGTAGTAGTTAATATACCATAGTAGTAAAGTCTTTAAAGGTGCTGTATCTCTCTATCTATCTATCTATCTATCTATCTCTATCTATCTATCTAGATAGATAGATAGATAGATAGATAGAGATATACAGTACAAAGGTGCAAAAGTCATAAGCAGGTGTGGAAAAAAACGCTGTAAACTAAGAATGCTTCAAAAATGGAAGTGTTGTTCATCATTTATTTTCATCAGTCACCAGGATGCAGTGAATGAACAAAAGAGAAATCTAAATCAGAGAGCATCAGTTCTTCTAGGTTTACTTGCAGACAGTTTGTGAAGGAACTGGGCTGGTCGGTGTCCAAACATGTTGAAGAACTAAGCACAGATCTTGTGTGGATGGAGCTTCCTCACATCCTTCTGTCTTTACATGTAATCGCAGACACACTCCAGGATGTTGAGGTCAGGGCTCTGTGGGGCCAGACCATAGACTGTATATATGAGTGGACTAAGTGAGTGTGATGTCACCATAGCGTTCAGCGCCGCTCGAATGAGGCTCACGATGCTAACGGTTACGGGAGTGAATTTGGAACCAGGCTCCATATTTGGAAATCCGACCACAAGTATCATAGCAATCACAAGAGCCAATCATGATTTAGGTCATTAAATGTGCCCGCCCTCCTCATGGCAGAGCTGCGATGATCATATGGTCTATGGATGCGATACTCTGCACCATTCTGCACTGACTACTGCATTTCGGTGATTCTTGAGAATAATAAAGACACTTTTAGTTTTTATCATCAAACTTTAAATACTTAGTTTAAGTAACTGATTTATGTTGTATGTTCTGTTACCGGCGAACAACTATAGAGATGCAATTTAACCAAATTCACTTTACTTTATGCTAGTTAAATTATGCTAGTTAAGATTCTAGTGACGTTAGTTATATATATTATATATAGTAATAGTCAATCGGGCAGGAAAGCGAGAAGGGAACGTGCTAGCTGTCAATCAAACCTGTTGTTAAGGCTCGGCGGCAGCGGCAGGGAATGAAGGCGTCTGATTGGTCCGTAATTTATGTTCATATCTTGATTTAGGAACAAAACAGTTAAATGAAAATTCAGTATCCTGTGTCGCGGATTCATACGAACAATTTAAGACCAGAATGACGAGGCTCAGTGCAGCAGTTACAGAGAGAGGAACGATAAGATCCCAATGTAAGTCAATGGGAAAAAGGGAGAGAAGGAGCCGGAAGAGCCTCCTGGAGCACTTCTTGGCACGGTTAGCTCTGTCCACTCAGATATACGTCTATGGGCCAGACCATCACCAACACAACTTCTTTATGCTCAAGAGAGTTCTGAAGGACTCTGACACATTCTTTTGTTCACTCACTTTGCATTTTGTAAATTGATTAAAAAAAACAAAACACAGGCATTATTTAGATTTTTTAAGCATTCTTTGTTTACATAATTTTTCACATCTGCCAAAAACTTTTGCACACTACTGTAAATATACACACACATACATAAATACATATATTTTGTATTTATGTGTAAAAAGGGGGTTCACCCGCCATTCCGACACACCGCCACTCCCACAGCCCCCACTCTACACTTTTTGACACAGCTATTCCGACACTTTTATGTTGGCATTTATTTTGCCATTCCGACAATTTACTCTTGAGGTAGTGGTGCCCTGAGTGCGGCGGGAGGAGGCGTGTTGAGAGGAGGTGCGTTGAGCGAGTTGAGAGGAGGTGCGTTGCTCCTCTCCACGCATGCAACGCACCTCCTGCGCGGAGAGAGAAAGTACTTGAGCGCGGCATGGTTTTAGTCCTGATTTAGACCTGGTTTTAGTCCTGATTTAGACCTGGTTTTAGTCCTGGTTTAGACCTGGTTTAGTCCAGGTTAAGACCTGGTTTAGACCTGCTTTTAGTCCTGATTTAGACCTGGTTTTAAACCTGGTTTTAGTCCAGATTAAGATCTGGTTTCGATCTGCTATAGACCTGCTTTTAAACCAGGTCTAAACCGGGACTAAACCAGGACTAAACCAAGTCTATAACAGGACTAAAACCAGGTCTAAACCAGATCTAAAACAGGACAAAACCAGGTCTATAACAAGACTAAAACCAGGTCTAAAACAGGACTACAACAGGATTTAACCAGGATTAAACCATGCGGCGCCTCCTCTAGCCACCCTCAGCGCGCCTCCACCGGCCGCACGTAACGCGCTCCTACGCCACCAGTCCGTTGAAAATATGGTCCTGAAAAGAGCGCAGTCGAAACTTAATAATTACATGTCAGAATGGCGGGGTGTTGAAAAAAAGCTAATGTACCGCCACTCTGACCACGAAAAAAAAATGTCGGAGTGCAGGACGTTTGATAACAAATGGACGCACCGCCACTCCTACAATTATACGTCAATGTCAGAGTGGCGGAATGTCTGAATGGCGACCTGTAAGCGTAAAAAGGCAGATTAAACTCTCAATTCACTAGTTTAATCTGTTTTAATAGAAATGCATTGCTTCCTAGTACTTGTTTTCTGCATGAATAGTGTTTATTCCAGGAGCTTCCGTGCAGGTTGAGTTTAGATAACTCGAGGTACATCATAGTTCTAAGAGCTTTTGCCACGCCCCCTTTTTAATGTACTAATCCATCAGCAGGACAGGTCTAGTTCTAGTAGCTAGAATTTCTTGAGTGGACTACAGCCCTAAATCATGTCCTCTTGTGCAGGGTGACCACACTGACCACTGACTGCCTGCCTCTGCTGAGTGTTCTCTTCGTCAGCCCCACCGAGATCGTAGCTGGGGTAACATTTTGACTATTTGATTTATCGAAATTTTTGTGTGTATTTGATCAGCAGAAATCTCTTAATAGACTTTTTCAAGCAGAGAAGTGAATACTGCAGGATTTCACGTGACATCACAACATGATATAATATTATTCAAATAGGAGTATGTTGCTAGAAAAAATACTCGGAAAAGTACAATTTAAAAAGTTACTGAAATAAATGTAACTGAGTAGTACGCATCTTTGATATCTGCCACGATTCAGAGGTGACTCTTGAGCTGTAAACCATTCTACAGACTGGTACCTGTGTTTGGTTCATTCACACATGTCTGAGTAATCCTTTATTATAAGTCTGTCTACATCCGCAAAGCTCAAAATGCTCTAGTCCACCTTATGATGTCATCAAGTGGTAGTTTCCAGTTAACAGTCCCTTTTACCCTTATTTTGGTACACACTCCAGAGCTGAAATGATCAGCTCTGGATTACCACATGGAATCACCAGGTGAAAGGAGTATTTTCTGTTTGAGAGAAGAATATAACCTGAAGAGAGAGAGACAGAGAGAGACAGGGAGAGAGAGGCAGAGAGCGAGAGACACACAGAGAGAGAGAGAGAGAGAGAGAGAAAGAAAGAGAGACAGAGAGAGACAGACAAAGAGACAGAGAGAAAGAGAGAGAGAGACAGAGTGAAAGAAACAGACACAGAGAGAGACAGAGAGAGAGAAACAGAGAGAGAGAGAAACAGACAGAGAGAGAGAGAGAGATAGAGCAAGAGACAGAGAGAAAGAGAGAGAGAGACAGAGAGAGACAGACAGAGAGAGACAGACAGAGAGAGAGAGACAGACAGGCAGAGAAAGAGGCGGAGAGAAAAAGAGAGAGACAGATAGACAGAGAAAGACAGAGAGAGAGAAAGAGTGCGAGAGACAGAGACAGACAGAGAAAGAGACAGAGAGAAAGAGAGAGATAGAGAGACAGACACAGAGAGAGGCACACAGAGAGAGACACAGAGAGAGAAACAGAGAGAGAGAGACAGGCAGAGAGAGAGAGAGAGACAGAGAGAGAGACAGAGAGAGAGTAAGACAAAGAGAGAGTGAGACAGAGAGAGACAGACAAAGAGAGTTTATTGATCCTGAGGGAAATTGGAGTGTTTATCCAATACATTCTAGCACAGATGAGAGAAAAATGTAATGTGGTCCTTTAATAATGTGACACTAACGGTGGGGGTGGAAAAGAGCCATGTTGAGACAAAGTCATTTAACTATAGATTTATTCCAAAGTGAAATCCATAACTGTTGAATCTGATCGTTCATATCCTTGACTAGAACACAATGCATTACAATATTCAATAACTTTTTCAGAACTGTTTCCCCAGCCCCATGTCTCTGTAGAATGTTATGATCAAACATGGAAACCAGCCAGTACAGAAAACAAGTGGAGCGTGTTCCTTATCTAGAACTGACCTCATCCCAGTGTACCAATAGATTGTAGTTACGTCACGCTGTGGGGTTCTGTGTGTATTCAAATAAGTTTGAAGATCACCTGAAAACTCAAATATAAAATGGATTTAAACAACACATTTTCAAGAGCATGTGATCAATATGAGTGTTCATGGGCCTGTTGAGCAGTTTGATTTTCAACAAAAGGTGAGAGTGAATCACTGAAAACCTGTTGACTAATGCTAACATGTGACTGGATTGTTATTTGAAGTTGTACTTGAAGTTGTACTTCAGCAGCACAACTGTGTTGTAGTTCCAGCTGAGTCAGTTCTTTCTGGTCAGATTGTGTTAAAATAAAGATCAGATTAAAGTCTCACAAAACCTCCAGTTATCTTCATGCCCCCAGGGAATGTTGATGACATCAGCTGCAAAGTGTCAATAGTGAATTAAATTTAAATGTCTCACTGTGAGTTGTGCTGCCTCCTTGTGATGGGGATGTGTGAGGAAATGCCAGGATTTGTGTGTATGCGCTGCCTCGTCTGAAGCCATGAGGGTGTGTGTAACTAACAAATAATATTACTCACGTACTTTGTACTCAAGTACAAAGAACAAGAAATTACTCAAGTAAGAGTAAAAAAGCTTTTGGGACTAAGAGTAACTTGATTGAAGCATAACAGTTGTGACATAACATTGGATTTATAAACTGAAGTTAATGTAATTTGAAGGACTAAACATTAATTGATGTATAAAATAAAGACATAAAGCTTTTGTAATTTGTAGACTTGCACAGTGGTATAAGTAACCAAATCCTGCACTCAAGTGAGAGTGCCGTTACTTCAATAAGTAACAAGTATTACTCAAGTAAAAGTATACAAAGCTGAAAAAGCCGAGGCACTGAGCATTTGAAACCCATGGCTAGATACTAAGGCTGCTGCAGGTGTTGTAACACCTGCAGCTACTGACTGTGAACATGTGCAACAGACAAACTCTCCGACATTACATCAGGTCAACATTTTGATATCAGGACAATCACTAATTGTAACACCACTTATGTGGTACACCGACTCGAATGCCCATGTGGTCTTTTGACATAGGCCAAACCAAATGCAAACTAAAAAACAGACTGGCTGATCCCAAACAGCATATAAGGACCTGTAGCCCCCTGTATCCTGTGGCCATGCATTACTATTAAAGTATTAAAGACACAATAAGAAGAGGAGATAGGCCGAAGAAACTAGTACAGAGAGAGTCCTACTGGATCTACACTCTCAAGGCTGCCCAGTTTCCCAGACTTAGTGGAGAGTTAGATTTCTCCCCCTTCCTTTAAAACCCATAAACTTTAAAATATACAATCGATTCCTATTTTACATCTGTGGCTCCATGAAATTGTTTAAGATTAACTCTCTTATATATTCTACAAATGACACATGCAGTATCTGTATTCTGTATTTTTTTGCACTGTACAGTATGTATTTTTATACTATGTGTTTTTCTATGTATTGGTTGTTGAGAATTGTACTATTTATATCTTGTATTTTGTATTATATCTTATCTTAAATAGCTTGTAACTAAATTTTGTTCAGCCTACATGTTCCATCATACACCAGGGGACTGTGGGCAAGCCTACTTTGAGCATGTGACCTACACCTATGACTTTAAATCTGCAGTGTAATGCCATCTGGAGTCTGCCCTGATGAAGGCCAAAGGGCCCAAACACGTTGGCATGATTTTACCTTTATCTGCCATGTGCTATTAAAGGCTTTTCATTATTTTGTACTTTTTGAGTACCTCAGTTTTCAATTTTGTATTTGAGATTGGTCCCTACACTGAAGAGCACCAAAAGGACAATTTTGCCCAATCTCTACACATCCAAGTAGCACTCCTGTCCCCTGAGTGCTACTCAGGGGACAGGAGTGCTACTTTTAAAGCAATGTTACTTTTCTAGCAACATTGCTTTAAAAAGTTACTTAAGTAAATGTAACTAAGTATTAAAATTAAATGTTTTGACCAAGGCCTGGCCTAGAATGTTCCACAGTGTGACTTTAAGTGATATTATTGTGCGAATCTTACGGCGATTCCCACTTAAAGTTCTCATGTCGTATTCTTAGGCAAGACACTTCCATATCCACCTTGCCTAATATGAATGTGGAGAGTGCGTGACGTTTGGTGGTGGTTGGAGGTGTGGATGGAGCAGCTTCACTTCCATCAGTAGATCGATAATGAATTATGAGTACAGTGAAATGATCCACAAGCCTGGAAAGCACATTGCTTTAGTGTATTATTATCATGGTTATAATGGCTCTACCAGGGCAAGACAGAGGTCAGTTTACATGAAGGTATTTGTCTAAAAACAATAAAGACAATAATACGTGCAAGATAGGTAAGTTTAATGCCATTCGGTGGAACAAATCATTTCCACATAGACAAGCAGATGGGAGAAGTTCCATAATGCACCTTTGAAACCGTTACAAAAGATCAAACTGTCAAAGAGTACTTAGAGTACAGACCAATAAGAGTACTGCGAGTACAGTAAGAGTAGTGTTCTATTTGTGAAGTATCTCTGTGCCTGCTGTCCACAGGGCCATGACTGCTGCCCATACCAGTACTCATACCAGGGCCCCGGGACACTGCAGTTTGTCAGGAAGCTGGACGTGCCCAAGCAGAGCTCTAAGAGCACCATGTCAGCCATGCAGCATTTCCGCAACCTAGACAAGAAGGCCACAGAGGAGGACAGCAGTGAGCTGAGCATGCTGCACCAGAACAGTATCACGTATGCAGTATGCCCACACACACAGCACTACTTGTGTATTATTACAGATTTAATAATAATATTTAATAACTATGTCTCTCCTGTGTGTGTATGCATGTCTGTGTCTGCGTGTATGTGTGTGTGTGTCTGTGTCTGTGTGTGTGTGTGTGTACAGTCAGCTGTGTGTGGTGTCCAAGGCAGAGGGCAGTGTGAGTTCCCTCAGCAGTGTGTCTCTGGACGGAGCCATGGCGATCTGGGATCTCCAGGTACAACCCCCCCCCTGTAGCCTCTGAATGTGGTAACAAAGTATTATTTGTGAACTTAGAAATGGCTTAAATTGCCATTTCATGGTTTACGTTTAATATAATGGCGGCACGGCGGAGTTTGTGGAGTTTAGATGTTCTCTGGATGGGTTTCCTCCGGGCACTCCGGTTTCCCCCATCAACTCAAAAACATGCCAGCACCCCTATGAACTAACATCAAGGACCATGACGTCCACCCTCCTGTGGGCTCACCACTGGCAGAGGGGTTCATAGGTGAGGTCAGGTGCTATGAGGATTGGGCAGCTGCCCCCGCGACCCAGCCGGATTAAGCGGGAGAAGATGGATGGATGGAAGTTTAATATAATATATATATATATTCATATAGCATAAATGACATATTTAATAATATCGAAGTGTATGTGTAACAGAGGTGACACTTTGGGCTGACAGAGTTGACCAACTTAGTAATAGATTAAACATTTAAATTTCAGTTTTCTAAACAAAAATGTATGATTGAAAAGATGATTACATCTTTTGTCTCATGAAATAGTATTGTCAGTTATTACTTACATTATGAGGTTGTTAATATCACATCCTGTCATGATGCTAGTGTTTCAAAGGGCCTAATGCAAATAAAACATGTAAAATCACCAATATTAGAATAAAAACTCCTGAAGAGGGAGAGGAGAGGGAGGAGAAGGACATGGAAACACTGGAGGAGCACTGGAGAGGTACAGGAGGATAAAGGCTGAGTTTGGAGTGAAATTATTATCACTGTTATGAAGTCTTGTCAGTGTTAAATCTGTAACATAAAACATATTCAGTTCTCAGAAAGGTTCACACATTTTTGTCAACTCCATCAGATGTCATTTTTTAAAGAAACTCAAATTTGGCGTGTGGTAAATGGTCACATTTTTAAGTCAAGGAACCACTGACCCATGTGTTCATTATTTACAGAAATATATTTTATAACATAGAAAAATATATTTTGAAATTGAGAATTATGAATTATGAAACTTGAATGTTCAGAAAAGTGTAAAATTACAATTTTATTTTTCATATATACTTTATTAGACACAATGGTAAATAAACCTTTTTACAACATAGATTATATTTTTTGCTAGATTAGAATAAATCTAATTTTATGTGTTTTTCGTGTGTCTGATGAAGTTCACAATAATTGAGTTCTATTGGGAAATATACATTTTTATTTTTAGGAAAAGTGTTTTTATTCAAAACCTGTTCCTTTGCAATTCTGTAAAGCTCAGACCTCACTCTTCAATACTGTACGTATATACTAGTAGATATATGAGTATATTCAGAATTCATTTATCTGTCTAAATAAATAAGAGGGAAGACATTCCCCACAGGGACAATAAAGTGTAGTTCATACCCCCACCCACAGACACACACAGGACCACGCCTGTACTGAAATTTTTTTGTTGATGTTTTGACAGTGAGTCCTCCCACAAGACGAGTGTCCTGTTGAAACTGTACAGAAAGTTTGTATTATCATCACATCAAAAATGAACGAAAACAGTCAATAAACACTGGATTTTACAAGAATGTCTGCAACCTATTTATTTATTCCTGCAAAAAAAAAAAAAAATACAGAATACAAGTTCTACTACTCCTATCCTGTGTCCTGAAAGTGTCCTCTGCTCCTGTCACTGTGTCCTAATTGTGTCCTCTGCTCCTGTCAAAGTGTCCTGAGTGTGTCCTCTGCTCCTGTCACTGTGTCCTGAGTGCATCCTCTACTCCTGTCACTTTGTCCTGAGTCTGTCCTCTGTTACTTTCACTGTATCCTTAGTGTGTCCTCTGTTCCTGTCACTGTGTCCTGAGTGTGTTCTCTGATCCTGTCACTGTGTCCTGAGTGTGTCCTCTTTTCCTGTCACTGTGTCCTGAGTGTGTTCTCTGATCCTGTCACTGTGTCCTGAGTGTGTTCTCTGATCCTGTCACTGTGTCCTGAGTGTGTTCTCTGATCCTGTCACTGTGTCCTGAGTGTGTCCTCTTTTCCTGTCACTGTGTCCTGAGTGTGTTCTCCGATCCTGTCACTGTGTCCTGAGTGTGTTCTCCGATCCTGTCACTGTGTCCTGAGTGTGTCCTCTGCTCCTGTCACTGTGTCCTGAGTGTGTCCTCTTTTCCTGTCACTGTGTCCTGAGTGTGTCCTCTGCTCCTGTTACTGTGTTCTGAGTGTGTCCTCTGCTCCTGTTACTGTGTTCTGAGTGTGTCCTCTGCTCCTGTTTCTGTGACCCTCCCGTGTTTGTGTTGTTGTTTGGGACGTCTGGGAGCCGTCCCTTGAGCGGGGGGGAGCTGTCAGGGTTTGGTATCTGTTATGTGTTCCCCCTCCCTTCTGTGTCTGTCTGCTCCTCTCGGGGGCGTGGCTGGGCTAATGCTGCAGTGTGGATCACCTGCTCGGTGGTTCACCTGCAGCTAATTGTCTAATCAGCCCCACTACTTGGTTCTGTCCTTGTCCTTTGTTCGGTGTCAGTTCATTTCTCCTCTATCCCTTGTCTACGTCCTTGTCCTGCTTGTCCGCATCCACGTCCCCATCCTGCTTGTCCACGTCATCCTGCCTGCCCTTGTCGTCCAGTCTGTCTACCTGTGAGTCTTCCCCAGTGTCTTCCCTCCGTCTGTTTCCAGCCAGCTCCCATCACCACATCCTACTATCCCACCAATAAACCTGTTTAACAGCTACCTGCACCTATGTCTCTGCTTTGGGGTCCTCAACAACACTCAAACCGTGACACAATGTGTGCTGAGTGTGTCCTCTTCTCCTATAACTGTCCTGTATCCCGATTGTGTCCTCTGATCCTCTGGGTGCTCTGCTCCTGTCACTGTGTCCTGAGTGTGTCCTCTTTTCCTGTCACTGTGACTTGACTGTCACCTCTTCTCCTGTCACTGTGTCCTAAGTGTGTCCTCTTCTCCTGTCACTGTTTCTTCACTGTGTCCTCTACTCCTATCACTGTGTCCTGTGTGTGTCCTCTGTTCCTTTCACAGTGTCCTGACTTTGTCCTCTGCTCCTGTCACTGTGTCCTGAGTGTGTCCTATGCTCCTGTCACTGTGTCCTGAGTGTGTCCTATGCTCCTGTCACTGTGTGCTGAGTGTGTTCTCTTCTCCTGTCACTGTGTCCTGAGTGTGTCCTCTCCTCCTGTCACTGTGTCCTGAGTGTATCCTCTCCTGTCACTGTGTCCGTAGTTGGTCCTATGCTCCTGTCACTGTGTCCTAAGTGTGTCCTCTTCTCCTGTCACTGTGTCCTAAGTGTGTCCTCTCTTCGTATTACTGTGTCCTGAGTGTGTGCGCTTCTCCTGTACCTGTCCTATATCCCGAGTGAGTCCTCTGCTCCTGTCATTGTTCCTTGAGTGTGTCCTGGGCTCCTGTCACTGTGTCCTGAGAGTGGCATCTGCTCCTGTCCCTGTGTCCTGGGTGTGTCCTCTGCTCCTGTAACTGTGTCCTGAGTGTGTCCTCTGATCCTGTCAATGTGTGCTGAGTGTGTCCTCTGCTCCTGTCACTGTGTCCTGAGTGGGTCCTCTGCTCCTGTCACTGTGTGCTAAGTGTGTACTTATCTCCTGTCACGGTGTCCTGAATGTGTTCTCCGATCCCTTTACTGTGTCCTGAGTGTGTTCTCCGATCTTGTCACTGTGACCTGAGTGTCTTCTCTTCCTGTCACTGTGACCTGAGTGTCTTCTCTTCCTGTCACTGTGTCCTGAGTGTGTCCTCCGATCCTTTCACTGTGTCCTGAGTGTGTCCTCCGAACCTTTCACTGTGTCCTGAGTGTGTCCTCCGATCATTTCACTGTGTCCTGAGTGTATCCTCTGCTTCTGTCACTGTGTCATGAGTGGGTGTTCTGCTCCTGTCACTGTGTCCTCTGCTCCTGTCACTGTGTCCCAAGTGTGTCCTCTGCTCCTGTCACTGTGTCCCAAGTGTGTCCTCTCTTCGTATTACTGTGTCCTGAGTGTGTCCACTTCTCCTGTAACTGTCCTGTATCCCGAGTGAGTCCTCTGCTCCAGTCATTGTATCTTGGGTGTGTCATGCGCTCCTGTCACTGTGTGCTGAGAGTGGCATCTGCTCCTGTCACTGTGTCCTGAGTTTGTCCTCTGCTCCTGTCACTGTGTCCTGAGTGTGTCATCTGCTTCTCTAACTGTGTCCTGAGTGTCTTCTCTGCTCCTGTCACTGTGTCCTGAGTTTGTCCACTACTCCTGTCACTGTGTCCTGAGTGTGTCCTCTGCTCCTGTTACTGTGTCCTGAGTGTGTCCTCTGCTCCTGTCACTGTGTCCTGAGAGTGTCTTCTGCATTTGTAACTTTCCTGTGTCCTGAGTGTGACCTCTACTCCTGTTCCCGTGTCCCAAGTGTGTCCTCTTCTTCTGTCACTGTGTCCTAAGTGTGTCCTCTGCTCCCGTCACTGTGTCCTGAATGTGTCTTCTGCATTTGTAACTTTCCTGTGTCCTGAGTGTGACCTCTACTCCTGTTCCCGTGTCCCAAGTGTGTCCTCTTCTTCTGTCACTGTGTCCTAAGTGTGTCCTCTCTTCGTATTACTGTGTCCTGAGTGTGTCCGCTTCTCCTATAACTGTCCTGTATCCCGAGTGTGGGAGGAGCAAAAACAGGTAAGTCTAAAAATGACTAGATAGGATCAAAACTTGAGGAGCCAAGAGTTTCACTGTGTGTAGGTAAATAACAATCTGGCAGAGTCTCACTGGAGAAACAGGAGCTAAGTAGTCCCGAGCTTGATTGCCAGCAGGTGAGCTGAATCAGGACCAGGAGACTCCACCCACATACACACACAGACACACAAGGGAAGGAGGGGAGGGGAGCACAGGTCATGACAGTACCTCCCCCCTAACGGACGTCTCCAGACGTCTTACCGGGCTTATCCGGAAACGCTCTGTAAAAATCCCAGAGGAGGGACTTATCCAGGATGTTGCAGCGGGGAACCCAGGAGCGTTCCTCTGGACCATACCCCTCCCAGTCACCCAGGTATTGAAAACCCCTTCCCCGGCGCCGAACATCCAGAATGCGGCTCACAGTGTAGGCAGGGTAACCGTCAATGACCCGGGTGGGAGGAGGGGGATCGGCCGGAGGGCTGAGAGGAGAGGAAGACACTGGCTTAAGGAGAGACACATGAAATGATGGATGGATGTTCAGGGAGGAAGGTAACTTGAGACGAACAACAACAGGATTTATCACTCCTTCAATGACATATGGACCGATAAACTTGGGTGCTAGCTTCTTGGAGTCTACTTGAAGAGGGAGATCGCGGGTGGACAGCCAAACCTTCTGTCCAGGCTGGTAAGGAGGTGACTGCTTCCGATGTCTATCAGCAAATCCTTGGTTGCGAGTTTTCGTGCGCTGCAGTGCAGTACGAGAGGCTGACAGAAGTTCCCAGAGCTTGACAAAACGCCCTCCACACTTGAGAAGTAAATTGTGGTCCTCTGTCAGAAACAATGTCTAAAGGAATACAGTGGAGCCTGTACACATGAAGTATCAACAGATTAGCGGTTTCAGTGGAAGTAGGCAACTTAGGAAGGGGTACAAAATGCACGGATTTAGAGAACCGGTCCACAATAGTGAGTAAACAGAGTCCGGGAGCCCGGTGACAAAATCAACAGCAATGTGGGAGCATGGTCTGCTGGGAATCGGTAAGGGGTTGAGGAGACCAGATGGGGCTTGGTGACTAAGTTTGCTTCGGGCACACATGGTACAGGCAGAAAGAAAAGAACGAGTGTCCTTGATCATAGATGGCCACCAGAATCTCTGTTTAATGAAAGCTATGGTCCGGTGGAACCCAGGATGACACGTCAGTTTAGAGCTATGCCCCCACTGGAGGACCCGAGCACGCACGGATTCTGGGACAAATAAAGTGTTAGGTGGGCCATTACCTGGGGCAGGTTGGGTCTGTTGAGCCTCACGGACCACTCTTTCAATCTCCCAATGAACAGACCCTCCAACGTGTTTTCTGAATCCTCAATAACACATGAAGCAGGCAGAATAGGAACGGGCAGGGGCACAGGGTCATCAGGCGTGAACTGACGAGACAGGGCGTCAGGCTTAATATTCCGAGAACCAGGGCGATAGGTTAGGGTGAAGTTGAACCTTCCCAGGAAAAGTGCCCATCTGGCCTGTCAGGAGTTGAGTCTCTTTGCCGATTGGAGATATGACAGGTTTTTATGGTCAGTCCAAACAATGAAGGGATGTTCAGCACCCTCCAACCAGTGTCTCCACTCCTGCAATGCCAAAATAACAGCCAAAAGTTCACGATTGCCAATGTCATAGTTTATCTCAGCAGGACACAGATGGCGAGAGAAGAAGGCACAAGGGTGGAGCTTTTGATCACTTTGAGAACGCTGAGACAAGACTGCTCCCACTCCAGTGTCCGAGGCGTCAACCTCTACAACAAATTGCCTAGAAGGATCAGGGTGAGTTAGGACAGGAGCAGAGGAGAACAGAGTCTTAAGATTCTTGAAGGCATCTTCAGCCTCACTCGACCATTTAAAAGGGGTTTTGGTAGAGGTGAGTCAAGTCAGCGGGGCTGCCTTTCTGCTGTAATCCTTAATAAATCTCCTGTAAAAGTTAGCAAAACCAAGAAAATGCTGAAGTTGTTTCCTGGATTCCGGCTTAGGCCACTCAGCAACAGCTCTCACTTTATCAGGGTCTGCCTTGATCTGCCCCTGCTGAATAATGAAACCCAGGAAGTTAACAGATGCTGCATGAAAGTCACATTTCTCTGCTTTCACAAAGAGCTTGTTCTCAAGAAGGCGTTGCAGAACGAGCCTGACGTTTTGGACATGTTCCTTAGAATTCCTGGAAAAAATCTAAATGCCGTCCAAATACACACACACAAACTTGTTCAACATATCACGAAGGACATCATTAACAAGGGCTTGGAAAACTGCAGGTGCATTAGTAAGGCCGAATGGCATCACCAGGTACTCAAAATGTCCAAGTGGGGTATTGAATGCGGTCTTCCACTCATCACCTTGTGCACAAGGTGATAGGCGTTCCTTAAGTCCAATTTAGTGAAGATGGTGGCTTGGTGAAGGGGTTCAAAAGCTGAATCAATGAGTGGCAAGGGGTACTTATTTTTAATAGTTACCGTAAATTCCGGACTACAGAGCGCACCCTATTAAGAGCCGCATGCTCAGATTTATGAAGAAAAATCAATTTTGTAATTATATGAGCCGCACCATATTATAAACCGCTGGCCAAAGACTAGGCGGGGGGTTCGCTTCTGCGTCCCCGCCGCCTGGAGCGCCTCCGGGACGGGCCGCGGACGCGGTCCCCCGCTGAACTCTGGGGACGGACTCGCTCACTGGTGACACTTGGGACACACACGCGCCACAGGCACTTACACACCTTCACACACTTGGGACACACACACGCGACATGCACATACACACCTTGGCGCTCTGGGAATAAACCACGGTAGCGATCGCTTTAGCCTTCAGTCTGATTTGTACAGCGGAAACACCGCGGCCGCTCTTTGCGTGTTAACCCAGTCCTCCAGAAAGTTTTTAAGCTCAGGCCATCTGCTATGGTTACCTCTGAAAGCTTTGGTTGTCTTTTTACACTGGCTCAGTTCTTCTTGCTGGAGCCTCCACCTTCGCACTATCTACTCGTTTATGCCAATTTTACGGGCAGCAGCTCGATTTCCTTCTTTAACTGCCAGAGTGATCGCTTTTAGTTTAAAAGCTGCATCATATGCTTTTTGTCTGGTATTCTCCATGTTGATGAGGGTTAGCAGAAAGACTGAAATAAGGAAGTTGTGATTAATCATACAATTTCATTGGACCTCAGTGAACTACTTATTCATTTTATTGGTCCATGTTTTTCCCGCGATGAAAAAAATAAATAAAAAAGCCGCTTCATATTACACGCCGCAGTGTTGAAAGTGTAGAAAAAAAGTAGCGGCTTGTGATCCGGAATTTACGGTATATCATTTAACCCTCTATAGTCTATACAGGGCCTCAAGGTCTTGTCTTTCTTTTCCACGAAGAAAAACCCTGCAGCAACAGGTGATGATCAAGGTTCAAGGTTCGACGATATAGACGAAATATACTTTAAAAGCACATTTCTATCGGGAGCTAGCGCGGCCGCAGCCGTCTGGGGCGCCACCATCTTTTATGATGATGGACGTATAAGTCCTGCAGCTAACGAATCCCTTATATAAGTCTCCATGGCTTCCCTCTCAGGACCGGAAAGTTTATACAAGTGACTAGAGGGCAAGGGGGAACCAGGAAGCAGTTCAATAGCGCAATCGTAGGGACAATGTGGGGGTAGAGAGAGTGCTTTAAGTTTATTGAACACTTCACCCAGATCATGATATTCTCGGGGTACAGCAGACAGATCTGGAGGACTAGGAGGGGAAGAGGCTTGTCCATTGGGGTTTATAGCAGATTGGAGACAATTAAAATGACAGAACGTACTTGTCACAGAATAAATCACAAACGGTGAAATACTCGACAATTTATAAATGCCAATCTCCTACCTAATTGAGGATTAAATCACCTGAGCCAGTTTCATTTTACGTGCACACGGGGGAGACGAGACGTGCGCTTGTCTGGGCTCGTCCACGTCAGGACTCCCAAAGCCCCGTCTCTCTCACACGGTTTTTATTGAAGCAATTGTGTCATCACAATACATCATGGTCAGGATACATCATGTGTTAGGTTTACAATATACAGCATGGTCAAAGTATATCATGCGTTAGGTTTACATTTCATCAGATAAGCACAGATATATGGCCTGAGGAGTCACCCTGTCCTTCACCAACAGAGTTCAAAAGTTCACACATCAGTTCAAACATCTGGTTTTAGCAGATATAGTGCTGGGTACCCCACAGACTCTTAACAAAGGCTCATTCATGCATTGAGCCTGGTTTGTATCTCTTCCCCTTGAAGACTGCATTAGCTTTATGTACATTTTTAATAACTTCATCATTATAAGCATTTTATTCTAACAGTACTCCAGCTAGCAATGTTGTTCTTAGCCCAGTCAATATGAGGATTATGCAATTTTAACCAGGGAAGTCCTAAAACTAAAGGGGCATGAGGAGATGAGATAACTAAAAAACAAATAACCTCCCTGTGGTTACCAGACAAAACCAGTGTTAAATTAACAGTTTGGTGTGCAATCCTAGCCAATCTCTCTCCATTCAAAGCATTAACGTCTCTAGGGGGTTCCAAGGGATTCAAAGGGATATTGGCTTGTGAAACCAAGTCTGAGTCAATGAAATTGTCGTCTGCCCCTGACTCAACTAGTGCAAAGAGGGGCATGGACTCACGTGACCAGAACAAAGTGGATTGAAGCTGCAGTCTCAGAGGGGTGGAAACCAGGAGAGAAGAAGTTTGGCTCACCAGAACCTCTCCCTTTACTAATGAGCCTTCTCTTTTGGTCGCTGCTAGCAGGAATAGACAAAGTGACCAGTCTCCCCGCAGTAAAAGCACAGCCCAGACTGCTGGCGCCGCTGACGCTCCGCAGGTGTTAGCCCAGCCCGGCCCAGTGAGTAGACCAAGTAAAAATGCGATGCGAGACTTATCTGTGCAGTAGGTGTGGGGCTGCTGGTCGAACACCAGGGAGCATTGGAGGAGGAATTAACCACAGGATCCAAGATGACCAGAGTAGCGCTCTGGAGTTGGTATATGTGGCTCACGAGCAGCGGGAGTAGGAGACTGGAAAGAGGGCTGCACTGGGGTAGACGCAATAGCTTGAACTTGACCAGCAGGTGACGATTGGAACGTAGCTGAGAGCTGAGCAGCAAGACGAGCCATCTTTGTGGTAAGTTGAGTTACATTAATGGATAACTCACAGAGTCTTTCCGTCACTTGATTCAAAATTTGCTCGTGTTGGCTCACTTTTACCCCATGTGAGGCAAGGGCCTGGAGAACACGGTCTGGGTCTGATGGGTCCATTTGGCCAGATTGTTCTGTTACGGCTCGAAAATGGAAGGACCCAAAAACCAGACAACAGACCACAAGGAATAAACAAGAAAAAAGGGGTTTATTGAACAAACTGGAGCGGGGCTGGAGTTGGACTGGAACCGGACTGGAGCAAGACTGAAGCAGGACCAGAACAGGACTGGAGCAGGGCCGAAACAGGTAGGAGCAAGACAGGAGATGACAAGGATCACTGGAGGAGCAAAAACATGTAAGTCCAAAAATGTCTAGACAGGATCAAAACTTGAGGAGCCAAGAGTTTCACCGTGTGTAGGTAGATAACAATCTGGCAGAGTCTCACTGGAGAAACAGGAGCTAAGTAGTCCCGAGCTTGATTGCCAGCAGGTGAGCTGAATCAGGACCAGGAAACTCCGCCCACACACACAGACACACAAGGGAAGGAGGGGAGGGGAGCACAGGTCATGACACATTCAGTCTATTGACAAGGTTATAGAGACACCCAATGCCACCAGTGACTCTAGCACACCTGACTGTATTGAAAAAGAACAGACAGTCAGTGAGCCCACATCCCAGCTGTGGCACCCACCAGTTGATGTGAGTCATTTAAGTGATGAACAACAAGCTTTAGTGGAACAAATGCGGTATGAAGAGTCAAATGCATTCTCCCGTGATGACAATGACATTGGATGCATCCCTAGTCTCCAAGTGAACATAACACTGAAAGATGACATTCCTGTCCAAAGAACGTATTCTGCTATCCCTAAACCACTCTACAGGAAAGTGAAAGAATACATCCAAGATCTTCTGGCCAAACAGTGGATTGTCAAATCCAAGTCCCCTTATGCAGCTCCAGTGGTCTGTGTACGTAAGAGAGACGGCACCCTCCGTCTCTGCATAGACTATAGGCTCCTGAATCAAAAGACAATCCCAGACAGACATCCCCTGCCCCGCATTCAAGATCTCATTGACACACTGGGGGGATACAACTGGTTCTCCATTTTAGATCAGGGTAAAGCCTATCATCAGGGTTATGTGGCTGAGGGATCACGGCACATGACAGCTTTTATCACCCCGTGGGGCTTGTACGAGTGGGTGCACATCCCCTTTGGGCTGTCCAATGCGCCAGCCACTTTCCAGAGAAGCATGGAGGAGATGCTGAGCTTGCTGAGGGATGAGTGCTGCATCCCATATCTGGATGACATCCTCTGTTATGCCAAGACATTTGAAGAACATGTTGAAGGACTAAGACGTGTTCTGCGAGCACTCCAACTACATGTGTGAAGCTCAGGCCAACCAAATGTGCTCTTTAAAAAAGAAGTCCGCTATGTTGGACGCTTGGTCTCGGCTGATGGAGTTCGCATTGACCCCAAAGATCTGGAGGCTATCCAGGCCCTCCAAGACAAAGTCCCAAGCACTGTTGGAGATGTACGCAAACTGCTCGGTTTTCTCAGCTACTACCGCACATATATACAAGATTTCACAAAGATTGCCCGACCAATGTATGAACTGCTAGTAGCGAAAGATACCTGTTTTTTTCCAGATATATTTTTATTGGTATTTTTCAGAGCAAGGCGGCACGGTGGCTGAGTGGCAACACTCAGGCCTCACAGCAAGAAGGTTGCAGGTTCGATCCCCGGGTCGCCCGGGCCTTTCTGTGTGGAGTTTGCATGTTCCTCCCCGTGTCTGGATGGGTTTCCTCCGGGTGCTCCGGTTTCCCCCATCAACCTAAAACATGCCCGCACCCCTATGAACTAACATCAAGGACCATAATGTCCACCCTCCTGTGGGCTCACCACCCGCAGAGGGGTTCATAGGGGGGGTCAGGTGCTATGAGGATTGGGCAGCAAGCTGCCCCCGCGACCCAGCCGGATTATGGATGGATGGTATTTTTCAGAGCAGTACAATACCCATTTTAATACAATCAATGCAAATTACTTTGTTCCGTTTTTTCTTACATATAACAACGAGAACATCACAAAACCAAATGATAAGAGAAGATAAAAATAAATAATAACATTTAAACAAGGGCCTTAAAACATAGCTTCTCTTTATACAGTTTATTCTTTAATTTGAGTTCAACTCCGTAGCAGCAGGGGATTCAAAACTTTGTTGTATCTTCTGTTAGAGTGAAGTTCTTGGCAAAGTCAATAAAGGGACCCCAAATCTTTTCAAATATTTGTTGTTTGGACTTACGAATATAAGTTATTCTTTCCAAGGGTAAGCTGGACAGCATATGTTTTAACCACTGGGTGGTATTAGGTCCATTAGTATTTTTCCAGTTTAAGGCTATGAATCTTTTTGCTATCAGTGAACAATAGTCAATAAATGTGCACTGTTCTTTACTGAGTGTGTGTTTTTTTGGGTATAATGCCATAATAAACAACCCGGAATTGAATTCTATCCGTTTTGACATAATTTTTTCAATTAGTTTCTTTATTTCTACCCAAAACTGATTAATTTGATTACATTCCCACATACAGTGTATCAATGAGCCTTTGGAGCCACATTTAATACATATATCTGGTATGTTCCCATTGTATTTATTTAGTTTCACAGGTGTTACATATATGTGCATCAACCATTTAAATTGCAGAATCCTAAGACGACTATTGATGTCATTGTATGAATCTTACTGCATGCTCTTTCCCAATCTTGTTCAGTAATAGTTTCAGTTAAATTTTCATTCCATTGGGTCAATCTTTTAAGTGAATTCTCTGATGAATTACGAAGCATTAAATTATAGAATTCTGAAATAATACCCTTCCTACGAGCGTTTTTTATTAGCATTTTTTCCAATTGAGTATGGGGGATTTTATTTAAATTACCTTGTTTGCCAATCACAAAACTTCTTATCTGCAAATAGTTGAAGTAGTGTTTTTTGTTCACGTTAAACCTTGACTGCATTTCCTCAAATGACGTAAAAACATCCGATTGAGGGGGATAAAGGTCACTGATTGTTTTTATTCCCCTTGATGTCCATATTTTAAATGTAGCATCTTCCCTTCCAGGTGTGAAGAGCTTGTTACCCCAAACTGGGCTGAACTGTGATATAATGTTAAGTTCTTGTAGAAACTTTCTGACGTCAATCCAGACTTTTATTGTGTGTTTTAACATTGGGTTTTTTACTTGTTTGAGTAGTTCTTTGGGTGTATCTGAGTACAAGAATGACGGAAGAGGTAATTTTAAGTTTTGCGATTCCATTTCAACCCAGTGGGGATTTGTTTTCCTAGAAAAATAAAATGACAATGAGCGCAATTGTGCAGCCCAAAAATACCATACAAAATTAGGACATTTTAACCCCCCTCGATCAAATGGTAAATATAGAAGGGAAAGACGAAGTCTAGGCCTACCATTGTTCCAAATAAAGCTAGCCAAACATTTTTTAATCCACTTAAACACATCCGGAGGAGGCGATAAAGGGATGTTTGGAAATAGATAGCAGTTTTGGTAGAACAGTCATTTTGAGAACATTTATTCTTCCTATCAGAGAGATGGGCAGCTTCATCCATCGGTCAATTAAGTCATTAACTTCCCGTTTAGTTTTTTCATAATTAATTTTAACTGTTTGTTCTAAATTTGGTGCTATCCAGATTCCTAAATATTCAATTTAGTCCACTAGTTTAAAATTCAAAGTTGTTATTTCTGGAGGTGGTGTTGTACGTTGTTTTGTGTTTAATAATAGGAGAGATGATTTTGTATTGTTCACCTTATAGCCTGAAATTATTCCAAATGTCTGAATTACTCCCAACACTGCCGGGATTGAAGAGTTGAATTTTGATAGAAACAAAATCACATCATCCGCAAATAAAAAAAAAATAAAAAAATAAATTTTATGTTCAGTGGGACCACTAATCTGAGGATCAGCTCGAATAGATAATGCCAGTGGCTCAATTGCTAAGGAGAAAAGCAGAGGAGATAGAGGACATCCCTGCCTACAACCCCTTTTAATTTTTATTGATTTGGAAAAAAAAAAAAAATAGGCGGCATGGTGGCTGAGTGGCAACACTCAGGCCTCACAGCAAGAAGGTTGCGGGTTCGATCCCCGGGTCGCCCGGGCCTTTCTGTGTGGAGTTTGCATGTTCTCCCCGCATGTTCTCTCTGGATGGGTTTCCTCCGGGTACTCCGGTTTCCCCCATCAACTCAAAACATGCCCGCACCCCTATGAACTAACATCAAGGACCATGTTGTCCACCCTCCTGTGGGCTCACCACCTGCAGAGGGGTTCATGGGGGGGTCAGGTGCTATGAGTATTGGGCAGCAAGCTGCCCCCGCGACCCAGCCGGATTAAGCGGGAGAAGATGGATGGATGGATTTGGAAAATATTTGGTTTGTTAGAATTTCTGCGGTAGGATTATTGTAAAGAATTTTAACCCATTTTATGAAATTGTTTCCTATGCCGAATCTTTCAAGCATCCTAAATAGATAAGGCCATTCGACCCTATCGAAGGCTTTTTCTGCATCCAACGATAGGAGCCCTGTGTCGAGTTCCTCCTTTTTATAATAAAGAACATTTAATACTCTTCTACATTATGAGAGCCTTGCCTCCCTTTTATAAAGCCATTCTGATCTTCATTTATCAAATCGGGTAGAATTTTTTGGATTCGTTGTGCTAATATCTTACTTATTATTTTCAAATCAGAGTTGAGAAGACTAATGGGTCTCATATTTTCACATTTATTAGAGGGTTTGCCTGGTTTTGGAAGGAGAACAGTTGTCCTGTACAGTTGTGATATTAGTGCTTGATTTAGGGTATCAGGAAGAGCTTCTTTTTCAAAGGTTTCATTTAACATATCTAGAAGTGGCATTAATAATTTAGTTTTACATTTTTTGTAAATATCTATTGGAATTCCATCTGGTCCCGCTCGTTTACCTGAATTCATTCCGTCAATGGCTTGTGCTATTTCCTCTTTGCTTATTTTTAAATCCAATTTTTCCTTGGCATCCTCAGAAATTACTGGTATATTAAGCTTGTTTAGTGTAGTATTTATATCCTCTACATTACAGTTATTTTCATTCTCATATAGTTTCTGATAGTAATCTCTGAAGGCATCATTAATATCTTTGGGATTTATTATAGTTTTATCATTGTAATTAATTGATGTTATTGCTACTTTAGTCTCCAACTGTTTGATTTGCCATGCTAGGAGTTTTCCCGCTCTATCACCTTGTTCGTAGAATGTCTGTTTCAATCTTAGAAGACTGGCTGCCGCTTTAAAGCTTGATTGTTTTTCATATTCTGCTCTTAAGAGCAGAAGCTCTTTTTCTGCCTCAGAGTCACTACTTTTGTAAACTTTTTCTTGTTTTTAATTTATTTTTTTTTCCAGAAGTATTCTATCTTGTCTTTCTTTTTTACTTTTGAAGCTTATAAAACTAATAATGTGTCCTCTAAGAAATGCTTTGAAGGCTTCCCACTTTATGCGAGCTGATGTTTGATTTGTGTTAAGTTGAAAAAAATCATCTATTTGTTTCCCTATATGATTAGTGAATTCTTCGTCCTGCAACCACTTATGATGAAAATGCCACCTCGGTGGGTCTGTATTAATTGCTTTATCAGAGTATATTAAACAGCATGGTGCATGGTCGGAAATCACAACATTATCATTTTGACAATCTTTGACTTTGGGCAGTAACTCTGTGGAAATTAGGAAGTAGTCTATTCTTGAGTATGATTTGAATGTTGCTGAATAACATGAGAAGGCCTTGGATTGTGGATGTAATTCTCTCCAGATATCTAATAAATTTAAATCTTTTATAAATCTTTTTATAGTTAATCTGCAATTTTGGTGTGTTTGGTCCACGCCTGTGGATCTATCCCAATCTGGATTTAGAACACAGTTAAAGTCCCCCGCGATGACATATCTACCCGGCAGTGTTGCAAGCAAAAGAAATAAATCCTCATAAAACCTTGAATCATCTAAATTTGGGCCATATACATTTACCAAGTTTAGGTTTTCAGATAGCAAAGACCCTTGTACGATTAAAAATCTGCCTCCCTTATCTTTAATCATGTTATTTACACAAAATGGGACTGACTCATGAATTAACGTCATTACTCCTCTTGATCTAGATGAAAATGCTGCTGTATATACACTACCCCTCCATCTTCTCTTAATTCTTTTTTCATCCTCCTCCAAAAGATGTGACTCCTGCAGAAATATTATCTTTGATTCCATGTCCTTTAACTTTGTCATTACTTGTTTCACTTTTTTAAAACGTTGAAGTCCCCGGCAGTTCCATGTAACTAATTTAATATTTTTTGTCTTATTCATTTTAATATTTCAAGTATTATATACCATGTTAATTATAATGATGTAAATATAAAGAAATCTTTATCTTTCGAAGCTTAACTTGGCCCAACACAAAAACAAAACAAAGTGAACAACCCCTCTTCTTCTTTCCCCCATTCTGTAGAACGCCCTCCCTCCTCGTTACATATCCTGTTAAAGCTTTTGGCTGATCCACACGCTGTGAGGAGCAGACTAACCACACCATTCCTCCATCATATCCACTGCTATTTGCGCTTTATCAAAACTCAGTAAGCCTTGCTGCTAGTCAGCTGAAGAGAAAAAAATAAAAATAAAAAATAAATACATAAATAATTAAAATTAAATAATAATAATAACAATAATAATAATAATAAATAAATAAGTAACTAATAAAGAAAATAATAATAATGATAAAATAATAACAATTATTTAATAAATAAATCAATAGAAGTAATAATATTAATAATAATAAAAATTAAATTAAAATTTTAAAAGCTAAGTTTCTTTGTCCAAAATTTCCATACAAAATATAGCAAAACAAATCTTGTAAACATTACTTCTGATTTGTCATATTCCCTTATCTATTTGGAATACTCACTTTACAAGATCGCAAGATCAGTTCAGATTTTAATTGCAATCTTCTCCTGTTTTTTCCAATCTTGTTAACAAATTCCCGTGCCTCCGATGGGGAAGTGAAGGAGAAAGTTTTCGACTCGTAAGTTACCAGTAGTTTTCCTTGGTGCGTCACGCCGTTTTTCAATCCCAGCTTTCGCAGATCTTCCCGTACCAGGTCGTATCTTTTCCGGAGCTGTTGTATCCCAGCTGCTAAGTCCGGGTAAAATCGGATCCATTGCCCCTCGTAGCGGATATCTCCTTTAGTCTTTGCGGCGTTTATGATAGCCTCTTTGTCCCGATAGTTCAAAATTTTCATTATTAGTGTGCGGGGAGACGTGTTGTTTTCTCTCCGTGGGCCAATTCGATGCGCTCTCTCAATAAGCACCCAGTTCGGGAAAGTGATGCCCAATACTTCAGGGAGCCACGATTCCAGAAACTTGCACGCATCCCGACCCTCTGCCCCCTCAGCCAAGTTGATTAGCCTCACATTATTTTGTCTTGATCTTGTTTCCAAGTCCAACACTTTCTCTTCCAAAGTTTTCTTTTTTCTTTAAGTCAAAACGCATGTAGATGCCATCAAAAACACCCATACACTGGACAGAAGAACACCAGAGGGCGCTGCACCAGCTCATTGCAACCCTGTCAAGCCCGCCTGTACTCGCCTACCCAGACTTTAGCCTTCCCTTCGTGCTGCACACTGACGCCTCAGAGCGGGGTCTCGGCACCGTCCTGTACCAACGCCAAGGTGGGAAGCTGCGTGTTATAGCCTACGGGTCGAGAACACTGACACCTGCAGAACGAAATTATCACCTCCATTCGGGTAAATTAGAATTCCTGGCTTTAAAGTGGGCCATTTGTGAAAAGTTCTGAGACTATCTCTACTATGTGCCACACTTTACTGTTTACACGGATAATAATCCGTTAACCTATGTGATGAGTACAGCTAAGCTTAATGTCGTTGGCCATCGCTGGGTTGGTGAGCTTGCTGATTTCCGATTTGAGATTAAATATAGACCAGGCAAAGCCAATGTAGATGCAGAAACACGGTCCAGACTGCCACTAGATATAGACAGCTATGTAGACGCCTGTACAAAAGAACTTTCTAGAGACACTATTCAGACCATTTGGGACGGTAGTCGTGCTGCAGAGGCTAAAGACGTTGCTTATGTAGCAGCCCTGGACCTAGCTCAGACAAACCCGACACCTGACCTACTACCAGCTATTAGCCGTGCAGAGTTGATAAAAGCGCAAAACAATGACTCTGTCATAGGCCAAGTTGTAAAACTCTAACAACACTAACAAATGACATCAAGAGCCAATTTAGTGGTCCAGCCCGAAAACTGCTTTATGAGTGGGACAGATTACATCTCCAGGACTGTTTGTTGTTTAGAAAGACTAATCAGAGGAACCAACTTGTCCTTTCCAAGCTGTATCATGAAACAGCCTTAAAGTTGCTCCACAATGACATGAGCCATGTAGGCACTGAAAAGACACTGACACTAGTGAGGGAACGTTTTTATTGACCCTACATGAAAAGAGACATAGAGACAAGAAAGTGCCCCTGCATCAAAAGCAAAAAGCCTGTCTCCCACATCAGAGCACCTATGGGGAGTATCACTACTAGTCAACCCCTTGAACTTGTATCTAGGGCTGGGCGGTATACCGTTTGAACCAGTATACCGGTAATTTTTATTTTTATGATATGAATTTTTTATTTACCGCCATACCGTGTGTGCGCGCATATGTCTGCAACACAGAGCGGCGGAACGTCGCACAGCGGTAGATTGAGCGGGGGCTGTTTTTCAGTGTTACACCAAACAAGCCAACAAGCCAGGTAAGGATAGCGAATTGAGTGGTGAGCATGGACGAAGAAAATGACACAGACACAGGCTCCCTTTTTCGGAGAGCGGGAGTGCGCGGAGCCGCGCCCGAGCGAGAGCGCGGGTGCGCGGAGCCCCGCTCTTCACCTTTTCGCCCGGGCACGGCTCCGCGCACCCGCGCTCTCCGCTCTCTCGCCCGGGCACGGCTCCGCGCACTCCCGCTCTACGCTCTCTCGCCCGGGCACGGCTCCGCGCACTCCCGCTCTCCGAAAAAGGGAGCCGTGTCACAAAACACTACACAGACGGTCCCTTTAGCAAACGCGCCTACCAGGGACGTCTGTGTAGTGTTTTGTGCTGCACTGCCAACGTTACGCAGAGATTGGGGAGAAGATGCAGATTTTACTTTCATGCAATCTTCGTATTCTCCGTCTAAAGGGACCGTCTATGACAAGAAAAGCAAACGTTGGAATGATATTACCAACTCTATCACACTCCACTTAGCCAAAGACATAAATACCGTGATACCGTGATAATTTAAAAAAATACCGTGATATCAATTTTTGGTCATACCGCCCAGCTCTACTTGTATCTATTGATTATTTACATTTAGAGCCTAGTAAAGGCGGCTATCAGTATGTCCTGGTTGCAGTGGACCATTTTACCAGATATGCCCAGGCATATGCCACAAGAAACAAGTCAGGAAAGACAGCTGCTGTGAAACTTTTCGAAGATTTCATTCCAAAATTTGGCTATCCACACAAGCTGCACCATGATCAGGGGAGGGAATTTGAAAACGACCTCTTCAAAACTCTGCAGCAGTTAAGCAAAGTGGGACATTCACGCACAACTCCCTATCATCCCCAAAGTAACCCAGCAGAGAGATTTAACCGTACTCTTCTGCAGATGCTGAGGACCTTGGGCGAGAAAGAAAAGGAGAGCTGGAGAGATCATCTGGCACACGCAGTCCATGCCTATAACTGTACCAGGCATGAGGCCACAGGTATGTCTCCATTCTACTTAATGTTCGGAAGACCCCCGAGACTGCCTGTGGACCTCATCTTTAACCTTCACCCTGAACCACACCCCAGCACTCCTCGAGGCTATGCAGAAAAGTGGGCTGCAAGGATGAGGGAGGTGTACAAGATCGCCACTGAGAATAACCAACAGTCGAGTGCCAAAGGAAAGAAATCATATGACAAACACAGCAAGGGTACTGTTCTTGAACCAGGTGACCGAGTGTTAGTTCGCAATCTGGGAGAGAGAGGAGGTCCTGGTAAATTGAGATCATACTGGGAGAACACCATTTATGTTGTGAAAGAGAGAGTTGCAGATGGACATGTGTACAAAGTGACACCTGAAAATGGGAGTAACAAGGTCAGGACACTTCACCGTAACCTCCTCCTCTTAGTCAATGACTTGCCAGTAGACTTACCTCCCAGAGTTTTACCTGTGAAAAATAGACAATCTAATCACACAAGGACTCAGAGACATACAAAACAGGACCAGACACTCAGTGACACAAAAAGTAATGCATCCTCAGATTCAGAAGATGAACCAGTTCAGTATTGGTTTAGGGTTCCCCAGCATGTCACAAGAGCTCTACCTGTTGGGCATCAGAGAGAAAACACCACTGTACAAACAGTGCCCAGAATGCCAGCTCCTGTGAGAGATTTAAGACAACAAACATTAAGAGAACAAAACAGGACTATCCAAGACAGGCCTCTTGTGAATACAGGTCAGCCAGAGCCAGATGTAGAACATCTTGGGAACGAGGAGGGTGCTCCTGAAATACCTGCGGAGGACGTACAGGACGAAGCAGACCAGGAGGACAATGGTGAGCCAGCAGTCCCACACCAGCCTGCACCTGCCAGTGAGGGAGAAGAGGAGGAGCCACAGGTCTGGAGGTCTGCTCGGACCCGCAAGCCACCGCAGATGTTCACCTATGACACTTTGGGCCAACCTACGTTTCAGTCTCCCCACCAGCCACCACCAGCTGTCCACACGGTAGAAGCCTTCCTGCCACCAGCTGTCCCTGTCTGGGGGATGGACTCTACCCCAGTGGTATATCATGCACCATACGGACTTATCCCACAGCATTATGCATATCCAATAGTATATCCGTTTACAGCTCCAGTACACCAAATGCCATTATCTCACTGCCTGTTCGTTTATTTTTCCTGTTTATTCAGGCTTTTCTTCTGTGCGGGTCTGCCCCCTAGACCGGACCCGTAACATTTGTCCACTACTCCTGACACTGTGTCCTGAGTGTGTCCTCTGCTCCTGTCACTGTGTCCTGAATGTGTCTTCTGCTTTTGTAACATTCCTGTGTCTTGAGTGTGACCTCTAGCCCTGTCCCCGTGTCACAAGTGTGTCTCTTCTCCTGTAACTGTCCTGTATCCCGAGTGTGTCCTCTGATCCTGTCAATGTGTGCTGAGTGTGTCCTCTCTTCTCCTATAACTGTCCTGTATCCCGATTGTGTCCTCTGATCCTCCTGTCACTGTGTCCAGAGTGGGTCCTCCGATCCTGTCACTGTGTCCTGAGTGTGTCCTCTTTTCCTGTTACTGTGTTTTGAATGTCACCTCTGCTCCTGTCACTGTGTCCTGAATGTGTCCTCTGCCCCTGTCCCTGTGTCCCAAGTGTGTCCTCTTCTCCTGTAACTGTCCTGTATCCCAAGTGGGTCCTTTGCTCCTGTCATTGTGACTTGGTTGTATCCTGTGCTCCTTTCATTCTGTCCTGAGTGTTTCCTCTCTTCCTGTGCCCGTCTCCCAAGTGTGTTCTCTTCTCCTGTAACTGTCTTGTATCCCAAGTGTGTCCTCTGATCCTTTCAATGTGTGCTGAGTGTGTCCTCTTCTCCTGTAACTGTCCTGTATCCTGAGTGTGTCCTCTAGTCCTGTTCCCGTGTCCCAAGTGTGTCCTCTTCTCCTGTCACTGTGTCCTGTGTATGTCCTCTTCTCCTGTCACTGTGTCCTAAGTTTGTCCTCTGCTCCTGTCACTGTGTCCTGAGTTTGTCCTCTGCTCCTGTCACTGTGTCTTGAGTGTGTCCTCTGCTCCCATCTCTGTGTCCTGAGTTTGTCCTCTGCTCCTGTCACTGTGTCCTGAGTGTGTCCTCTGCTTCTCTAACTGTGTCCTGAGTGTGTTCTCTGCTCCTGTCACTGTGTCCTGAGTTTGTCCACTACTCCTGTCACTGTGTCCAGAGTGTGTCCTCTGCTCCTGTCACTATGTCCTGAGTGTGTGTGCTGCTTTTGTAACATTCCTGTGTCCTGAGTGTGTCCTTTTCTCCTGTCACTGTCGTGAGTGTGTCCTCTTTTCCTGTCACTGTGTCTTGACTGTCACCTCTGCTCCTGTCACTGTGTCCTGAGTGGGTCCTCTGCTCCTGTCACCATGTCCTAAGTTTATCCTCTGCTCCTGTCAGTGTGTACTAAGTTTATCCTCTGCTCCTAACTCTAGTACTGCACAGTTGTACATAACTCTAGTATTACACGGATGTACTTAATTCTAGTACTACGCACATGTACTTAACTCTAGTACTACACACATGTACTCTAGTACTACACACATGTACTTAACTCTAGTACTACACACATGTACTTAACTCTAGTACTACACACATATACTTAACTCTAGTACTACACACATGTATTTAAATCTAGTACTACACACATATACGTAACTCTAGTACTACACACATGTACTTAACTCTAGTAGTACACACATATACGTAACTTGAGTACTACACAGATGTACTTAACTCCAGTACTACACAGATGTACTTACCTCTAGTACTACACAGATGTACTTAACTCTAGTATTACACACATGTACTTAACTCTAGTACTACACACATGTACTTAACTCTAGTACAACACACATGTACTTAACTCTAGTACTACACACATGTACTTAACTCTAGTACTACACACGTGTACTCTAGTACTACACACATGTACTTAACTCTAGTACTACACACATATACTTAACTCTAGTATTACACAAATGTACTTAACTCTAGTACTACACACATGTACTTAACTCTAGTACTACACACATATACTTAACTCTAGTACTACACACATGTACTCTAGTACTACACACATGTACTTAGCTCTAGTACTACACACATGTACTTAACTTTAGTACTACACACATGTACGCTAGTATTACACACATGTACTTAACATTAGTACTACACACATATACTTAACTCGAGTACTACACAGATGTACTTAACTCTCGTATTACAGACATGTACTTAACTCTAATACTATGCACATGTACTTAACTCTAGTACTACACACATGTACTCTAGTACTACACACATGTACTTACCTCTAGTACTACACACATGTACTTATCTCTAGTACCACACAGATTTACTCTACTACTACACATATGTACTTAACTCTAGCACTACACACATGTACTTAACTCTAGTACTACACATGTACTCTAGTACTACACACATGTACTTAACTCTAGTACTACACACATGTACTGTAGTTCCACACACATGTACGTAACTCTAGTACTACACACATGTACTCTAGTACTACACACATGTACTCTAGTACTACAAACGTGTACTTAACTCTAGTACTGCACACATGTACTAAACTCTAGTATTACACACATGTACTTAACTCTCGTACTGCACAGATGTACTTAACTCTAGTATCCTCTGCTCCTGTCACTGTGTCCTAAGTTTATCCTCTGCTCCTAACTCTAGTACTGCACAGTTGTACATAACTCTAGTATTACACAGATGTACTTAATTCTAGTACTACGCACATGTATTTAACTCTAGTACTACACACATGTACTCTAGTACTACACACATGTACTTAACTCTAGTACTACACACATATACTTAACTCTAGTACTACACACATGTATTTAAATCTAGTACTACACACATATACTTAACTCTAGTACTACACACATATACGTAACTCTAGTACTACACACATGTACTTAACTCTAGTAGTACACACATATACATAACTTGAGTACTACACAGATGTACTTAACTCCAGTACTACACAGATGTACTTACCTCTAGTACTACACAGATGTACTTAACTCTAGTATTACACACATGTACTTAATTCTAGTACTACACACATGTACTTAACTCTAGTACTACACACATGTACTTAACTCTAGTACTACACACATGTACTTAACTCTAGTACTACACACGTGTACTCTAGTACTACACACATGTACTTAACTCTAGTACTACACACATATACTTAACTCTAGTATTACACAAATGTACTTAACTCTAGTACTACACACATGTACTTAACTCTAGTACTACACACATGTACACTAGTACTACACACATGTACTTAACTTTAGTACTACACACATGTACTTAACTCTAGTACTACACACATGTTCTTAACTCTAGTACTACACACATGTTCTTTAGTACTACACACATGTACTTAACTCTAGTACTACACACATGTACTTATCTCTAGTACCACACAGATTTACTCTACTACTACACACATGTACTTAACTCTAGCACTACACACATATACTTAACTCTAGTACTACACATGTACTCTAGTACAAAACACATGTAACTAACTCTAGTACTACACACATGTACTTAACTCTAGTACTACACACATGTACTTAACTCTAGTACTGCACACATGTACTAAACTCTAGTATTACACACATGTACTTAACTCTCGTACTGCACAGATGTACTTAACTCTAGTACTACACACATATACGTAACTCTAGTACTACACACATGTACTTAACTCTAGTAGTACACACATATACGTAACTTGAGTACTACACAGATGTACTTAACTCCAGTACTACACAGATGTACTTAACTCTAGTACTACACAGATGTACGTAATTAAAGTACTGCACAGATGTACTGACCACTAGTACTACACACATGTACTTAAATTTAGTACTACACACATATACCTAACTCGAGTACTACACAGATGTACTTAACTCTAGTATTACACACATGTACTTAACTCTAGTACTACACACATGTACTTAACTCTAGTACTACACACATGTACTTAACTCTAGTACTTCACACATGTACTCTAGTACAACACACATGTACTTAACTCTAGTACTACACACATGTACTTAACTCTAGTATTACACAAATGTACTTAACTCTAGTACTACACACATGTACTTAACTCTAGTACTACACACATGTACTTAACTCTAGTACTACACACATGTACTCTAGTACTACACAGATGTACTTAACTCTAGTACTACACACATGTACACTAGTACTACACACATGTACTTAACATTAGTACTACACACATATACTTAACTCTAGTACTACACACATGTACTTAACTCTAGTACTACACACATGTACACTAGTACTACACACATGTACTTAACTCTAGTACAACACACATGTACTTAACTCTAGTATTACACAAATGTACTTAACTCTAGTACTACACACATGTACTTAACTCTAGTGCTACACACATGTACTTAACTCTAGTACTACACATGTACTCTAGTACAAAACACATGTAACTAACTCTAGTACTACACACATGTACTTAACTCTAGTACTACACACATGTACTCTAGTTCTACACACATGTACTTAACTCTAGTACTACACACATGTACTCTAGTACTACACACGTGTACTTAACTCTAGTACTACACACGTGTACTTAACTCTAGTACTACACACATGTACTTAACTCTAGTACCACACACATGTACTCTAGTACTACACACATGTACTCTAGTACTACACACGTGTACTTAACTCTAGTACTACACACATGTACTTAACTCTAGTACTACACACATGTACTCTAGTACTACACACATGTACTTAACTCTCGTACTGCACAGATGTACTTAACTCTAGTACTACACACCTGTACTCTAGTTCTACACACATGTACTTAACTGTAGTACTACTTACATGTACTTAACTCTAGTACTACACACATGTACTTAACTCTAGTATTACACACGTACTTAACTCTAGTACTGCACAGATGTACTTAACTCTAGTACTACACACATGTACTCTAGTTCTACACACATGTACTTAACTCTACTACTACACACATGTACTCTAGTACTACACACATGTACTTAACTCTAATACTACACACATGTACTTAACTCTAGTAGTACACACATATACGTAACTTGAGTACTACACAGATGTACTTAACTCCAGTACTACACAGATGTACTTAACTCTAGTACTACACAGATGTACGTAATTAAAGTACTGCACAGATGTACTGACCTCTAGTACTACACACATGTACTTAACTCTAGTACTACACACATGTACTTAACTCTAGTACTACACACATGTACTTAACTCTAGTACTACACACATGTACTTAACTCTAGTACTACACACATGTACTTAACTCTAGTATTACACAAATGTACTTAACTCTAGTACTACACACATGTACTTAACTCTAGTACTACACACATGTACACTAGTACTACACACATGTACTTAACTTTAGTACTACACACATGTACTTAACTCTAGTACTACACACATGTACTTAACTCTAGTACTACACACATGTACTTAACTCTAGTACTACACACATATACGTAACTCTAGTACTACACACATGTACTTAACTCTAGTACTACACACATATACTTAACTTGAGTACTACACAGATGTACTTAACTCTAGTACTACACACATGTACTTAACTCTAGTACTACACAGATGTACTTAACTCTAGTACTACACACATGTACTTAACTCTAGTACTACACACATGTACTTAACTCTAGTACTACACACATGTACTTAACTCTAGTACTACACACATGTACTTAACTCTAGTACTACACACATGTACTTAACTCTAGTACTACACACATGTACTTAACTCTAGTACTACACACATGTACTTAACTCTAGTACTACACACATGTACTCTAGTTCTACACACATGTACTTAACTGTAGTACTACTTACATGTACTTAACTCTAGTACTACACACATGTACTTAACTCAAGTACTACACACATGTACTTAACTCTAGTACTGGAAAGTTGTACTTAACTCTAGTATTACACACATGTACTTAACTCTATTACTGCACACATGTACTTAACTCTAGTACTACACACATGTACTTATCTGTAGTACCACACAGATTTACTCTACTACTACACACATGTACTTGACTCTAGCACTACACACATGTACTTAACTCTAGTACAACACATGTACTGTAGTACTACACACATGTAACTAACTCTAGTACTACACACATGTACTTAACTCTAGTTCTACACACATGTACTTAACTGTAGTACTACTTACATGTACTTAACTCTAGTACTGCACAGATGTACTTAACTCGAGTACTATACAGATGTACTTAACTCTAGTACTACACACATATACGTAACTCTAGTACTACACACATGTACTTAAATCTAGTAGTACACACATATACGTAACTTGAGTACTACACAGATGTACTTAACTCCAGTACTACACAGATGTACTTAACTCTAGTACTACACAGATGTACGTAATTAAAGTACTGCACAGATGTACTGACCACTAGTACTACACACATGTACTTAAATTTAGTACTACACACATATACCTAACTCGAGTACTACACAGATGTACTTAACTCTAGTATTACACACATGTACTTAACTCTAGTACTACACACATGTACTTAACTCTAGTACTACACACATGTACTTAACTCTAGTACTACACACATGTACTCTAGTACTACACACATGTACTTAACTCTAGTACTACACACATGTACACTAGTACTACACACATGTACTTAACATTAGTACTACACACATATACTTAACTCTAGTACTACACACATGTACTTAACTCTAGTACTACACACATGTACTCTAGTACTACACACATGTACTTAACTCTAGTACTTCACACATGTACTCTAGTACAACACACATGTACTTAACTCTAGTACTACACACATGTACTTAACTCTAGTATTACACAAATGTACTTAACTCTAGTACTACACACATGTACTTAACTCTAGTACTACACACATGTACTTAACTCTAGTACTACACACATGTACTCTAGTACTACACAGATGTACTTAACTCTAGTACTACACACATGTACACTAGTACTACACACATGTACTTAACATTAGTACTACACACATATACTTAACTCTAGTACTACACACATGTACTTAACTCTAGTACTACACACATGTACACTAGTACTACACACATGTACTTAACTCTAGTACAACACACATGTACTTAACTCTAGTATTACACAAATGTACTTAACTCTAGTACTACACACATGTACTTAACTCTAGTGCTACACACATGTACTTAACTCTAGTACTACACATGTACTCTAGTACAAAACACATGTAACTAACTCTAGTACTACACACATGTACTTAACTCTAGTACTACACACATGTACTCTAGTTCTACACACATGTACTTAACTCTAGTACTACACACATGTACTCTAGTACTACACACGTGTACTTAACTCTAGTACTACACACGTGTACTTAACTCTAGTACTACACACATGTACTTAACTCTAGTACCACACACATGTACTCTAGTACTACACACATGTACTCTAGTACTACACACGTGTACTTAACTCTAGTACTACACACATGTACTTAACTCTAGTACTACACACATGTACTCTAGTACTACACACATGTACTTAACTCTCGTACTGCACAGATGTACTTAACTCTAGTACTACACACCTGTACTCTAGTTCTACACACATGTACTTAACTGTAGTACTACTTACATGTACTTAACTCTAGTACTACACACATGTACTTAACTCTAGTATTACACACGTACTTAACTCTAGTACTGCACAGATGTACTTAACTCTAGTACTACACACATGTACTCTAGTTCTACACACATGTACTTAACTCTACTACTACACACATGTACTCTAGTACTACACACATGTACTTAACTCTAATACTACACACATGTACTTAACTCTAGTACTACACACATATACGTAACTCTAGTACTACACACATGTACTTAACTCTAGTAGTACACACATATACGTAACTTGAGTACTACACAGATGTACTTAACTCCAGTACTACACAGATGTACTTAACTCTAGTACTACACAGATGTACGTAATTAAAGTACTGCACAGATGTACTGACCTCTAGTACTACACACATGTACTTAACTCTAGTACTACACACATGTACTTAACTCTAGTACTACACACATGTACTTAACTCTAGTACTACACACATGTACTTAACTCTAGTACTACACACATGTACTTAACTCTAGTATTACACAAATGTACTTAACTCTAGTACTACACACATGTACTTAACTCTAGTACTACACACATGTACTTAACTCTAGTACTACACACATGTACACTAGTACTACACACATGTACTTAACTTTAGTACTACACACATGTACTTAACTCTAGTACTACACACATGTACTTAACTCTAGTACTACACACATGTACTTAACTCTAGTACTACACACATGTACTTAACTCTAGTACTACACACATGTACTTAACTCTAGTACTACACACATGTACTTAACTCTAGTACTACACATATGTACTTAACTCTAGTACTACACACATGTACTTAACTCTAGTACTACACACATGTACTTAACTCTAGTACTACACACATGTACTTAACTCTAGTACTACACACATGTACTTAACTCTAGTACTACACACATGTACTTAACTCTAGTACTACACACATGTACTTAACTCTAGTACTACACACATGTACTCTAGTACTACACACATGTACTTAACTCTAGTACTACACACATGTACTCTAGTACTACACACATGTACTTAACTCTAGTACTACACACATGTACTTAACTCTAGTACTACACACATGTACTTAACTCTAGTACTACACACATGTACTTAACTCTAGTACTACACACATGTACTTAACTCTAGTACTACACACATGTACTTAACTCTAGTACTACACACATGTACTTAACTCTAGTACTACACACATGTACTTAACTCGAGTACTACACACATGTACTTAACTCTAGTACTACACAGATGTACTTAACTCTAGTACTACACACATGTACTTAACTCTAGTACTACACACATGTACTTAACTCTAGTACCACACACATGTACTCTACTACTACACACATGTACTGAACTCTAGTACTACACACATGTACTTAACTCTAGTACTACACACATGTACTTAACTCTTGTACTACACACATGTACTTAACTCTAGTACTCCACACATGTACTTAACACTAGTACTACACACATATACGTAACTCTAGTACTACACACATGTACTTAACTCTAGTAATACACACATATACGTAACTTGAATACTACACAGATGTACTTAACTCCAGTACTACACAGATGTACTTACCTCTAGTACTACACAGATGTACGTAATTATAGTACTGCACAGATGTACTGAACTCTAGTACGACACACATATACCTAACTCGAGTACTACACACATGTATTTAACTCTAGTATTACACACATGTACTTAACTCTAGTACTACAGACATGTACTTAATTCTAGAACTACACACATGTACTTAACTTTAGTACTACACACATGTACTTAACTCTAGTACTACACACATGTACTTAACTCTACTACTACACACATGTACTTAACTCTAGTACTACACACATGTACACTAGTACTACACACATGTACTTAACTTTAGTACTACACACATGTACTTAACTCTAGTACTACACACATGTACTTAACTCTAGTACTACACACATGTACTCTAGTACTACACAGATGTAGTTGACTTTAGTACTACACACATGTACTTAACTCTAGTACTGCACAGTTGTAATTAACTCTAGTATTACACACATGTACTTAAATCTAGTACTACACACATGTACTTAACTCTAGTACTACACACATGTACTTAAGTCAAGTATTACACACATGTACTTATCTCTAGTACTAAACACATGTATTTAAATCTAGTACTACACACATATACTTAACTCGAGTCCTACACAGATATACTTAACTCTAGTACAACACACATGTACTTAACTCTAGTTCTACACACATGTACTTAACTCTAGTACTACACAAATGTAATTAACTCTAGTACTACACACATGTACTTAACTCTAGTACTACACACATGTACTTAACTCTAGTACTACACACATGTACTTAACTCTAGTACTACACGCGTACTTAACTCTAGTACTACACACATATACTTAACTCGAGTACTACACACATGCACTTAAATCTAGTGCTACACACATGTACTTAACTCTAGTACTACACACATGTACTTAACTCTAGCACTACACACATGTACTAAACTCTAGTACTACACATGTACTCTAGTACTACAGACATGTACTTAACTCTAGTACTACACACATGTACTTAACTTTAGTACTACACACATGTACTTAACTCTAGTACTACACACATGTACTTAACTCTACTACTACACACATGTACTTAACTCTAGTACTACACACATGTACTTAACTTTAGTACTACACACATGTACTTAACTCTAGTACTACACACATGTACTTAACTCTACTACTACACACATGTACTTAACTCTAGTACTACACACATGTACACTAGTACTACACACATGTACTTAACTTTAGTACTACACACATGTACTTAACTCTAGTACTACACACATGTACTTAACTCTAGTACTACACACATGTACTTAACTCTAGTACTACACACATGTACTTAACTCTAGTACTACACACATGTACTTAACTCTAGTAATACACACATGTACTTAACTCTAGTACTACACACATGTACTTAACTCTAGTACTACACACATGTACTTAACTCTAGTACTACACACATGTACTTAACTCTAGTACTACACACATGTACTTAACTCTAGTACTACACACATGTACTTAACTCTAGTACTACACACATGTACTTAACTCTAGTACTACACACATGTACTTAACTCTAGTACTACACACATGTACTTAACTCTAGTACTACACACATGTACTTAACTCTAGTACTACACACATGTACTTAACTCTAGTACTACACACATGTACTTAACTCTAGTACTACACACATGTACTTAACTCTAGTACTACACACATGTACTTAACTCTAGTAATACACACATGTACTTAACTCTAGTACTACACACATGTACTTAACTCTAGTACTACACACATGTACTTAACTCTAGTACTACACACATGTACTTAACTCTAGTACTACACACATGTACTTAAATCTAGTACTACACACATGTACTTAACTCTAGTACTACACACATGTACTTAACTCTAGTACTACACACATGTACTTAACTCTAGTACTACACACATGTACTTAACTCTAGTACTACACACATGTACTTAACTCTAGTACTACACACATGTACTTAACTCTAGTACTACACACATGTACTTAACTCTAGTACTACACACATGTACTCTAGTACTACACACATGTACTTAACTCTAGTACTACACACATGTACTTAACTCTAGTACTACACACATGTACTTAACTCTAGTACCACACACATGTACTCTACTACTACACACATGTACTGAACTCTAGTACTACACACATGTACTTAACTCTAGTACTACACACATGTACTTAACTCTTGTACTACACACATGTACTTAACTCTAGTACTCCACACATGTACTTAACTCTAGTACTACACACATATACGTAACTCTAGTACTACACACATGTACTTAAATCTAGTAGTACACACATATACGTAACTTGAGTACTACACAGATGTACTTAACTCCAGTACTACACAGATGTACTTACCTCTAGTACTACACAGATGTACGTAATTATAGTACTGCACAGATGTACTGAACTCTAGTACGACACACATGTACTTAAATTTAGTACTACACACATATACCTAACTCGAGTACTACACAGATGTACTTAACTCTAGTATTACACACATGTACTTAACTCTAGTACTACACACATGTACTTAACTCTAGTACTACACACATGTACTTAACTCTAGTACTTCACACATGTACTCTAGTACAACACACATGTACTTAACTCTAGTACTACACACATGTACTTAACTCTAGTATTACACAAATGTACTTAACTCTAGTACTACACACATGTACTTAACTCTAGTACTACACACATGTACTTAACTCTAGTACTACACACATGTACTCTAGTACTACACAGATGTACTTAACTCTAGTACTACACACATGTACACTAGTACTACACACATGTACTTAACATTAGTACTACACACATATACTTAACTCTAGTACTACACACATGTACTTAACTCTAGTACTACACACATGTACACTAGTACTACACACATGTACTTAACTCTAGTACAACACACATGTACTTAACTCTAGTATTACACAAATGTACTTAACTCTAGTACTACACACATGTACTTAACTCTAGTGCTACACACATGTACTTAACTCTAGTACTACACATGTACTCTAGTACAAAACACATGTAACTAACTCTAGTACTACACACATGTACTTAACTCTAGTACTACACACATGTACTCTAGTTCTACACACATGTACTTAACTCTAGTACTACACACATGTACTCTAGTACTACACACGTGTACTTAACTCTAGTACTACACACGTGTACTTAACTCCAGTACTACACACATGTACTTAACTCTAGTACCACACACATGTACTCTAGTACTACACACATGTACTGAACTCTAGTACTACACACATGTACTTAACTCTAGTACTACACACATGTACTTAACTCTAGTACTGCACACATGTACTAAACTCTAGTATTACACACATGTATTTAACTCTCGTACTGCACAGATGTACTTAACTCTAGTACTACACACCTGTACCCTAGTTCTACACACATGTACTTAACTGTAGTACTACTTACATGTACTTAACTCTAGTACTACACACATGTACTTAACTCTAGTATTACACACGTACTTAACTCTAGTACTGCACAGATGTACTTAACTCTAGTACTACACACATGTACTCTAGTTCTACACACATGTACTTAACTCTAGTACTACACACATGTACTCTAGTACTACACACATGTACTTAACTCTAGTACTACACACATGTACTTAACTCTAGTACTACACACATGTACTTAACTCTAGTACTACACACATGTACTTAACTCTAGTACTACACACATGTACTTAACTTTAGTACTACACACATGTACACTAGTACTACACAGATGTACTTAACTCTAGTACTACACACATGTACTTAACTCTAGTATTACACAAATGTACTTAACTCTAGTACTACACACATGTACTTAACTCTAGTACTACACACATGTACTTAACTCTAGTACTACACACATGTACTTAACTCTATTACTACACACAAGTACTTAACTCTAGTACTACACACATGCACTTAACACAAGTAATACACACATGTACTTAAATCTAGAATTACACACATGTACTTAACTCTAGTACTACACACATATACTTAACTAGTACTACACACATGTACTTAACTCTAGTACTACACACATGTACTTAACTCTAGTACTACACACATGTATTTAACTCTAGTACTACACACATGTACTTAACTCTAGTACTACACACATGTACTCTAGTACTACACAGATGTACTTAACTCTAGTACTACACATGTACTTAACTCTAGTATTACACACATTTACTTAACTCTAGTACTACACACATGTACTTAACTCTAGTACTACACACATGTACTTAACTCTAGTACTGCAAAGTTGTACTTAACTCTAGTATTACACACATGTACTTAACTCTAGTACTACACACATGTACTTAACTCTAGTACTACACAGATGTACTTAACTCTAGTATTACATAAATGTACTTAACTCTAGTACTACACACATGTACTTAACTCTAGTACTACACACATGTACTTAACTCCAGTACTACACACATGTACTTAACTCTAGTACTACACACATGTACTTAACTCTAGTACTACACACATGTACTTAACTCCAGTACTACACACATGTACTCTAGTTCTACACACATGTACTTAACTCTAGTACTACACACATGTACTCTAGTACTACACACATGTACTTAACTCTAGTACTACACACATGTACTTAACTCTTGTACTACACACATGTACTTAACTCTAGTACTCCACACATGTACTTAACACTAGTACTACACACATATACGTAACTCTATTACTACACACATGTAACTAACTCTATTACTACACACATGTACTTAATTCGAGTACTACACAGATGTATTTAACTCTAGTATTACACACATGTAATTAACTCTAGTACTACACACATGTACTTAACTCTAGCACTACACACATGTACTTAACTCTAGTACTACACACATGTACTTAACTCTAGTACTACACACATGTACTCAACTCTAGTACTACACACATGTACTTAACTCTAGTACTACACACATGTACTTAACTCTAGTACTACACACATGTACTTAACTCGAGTACTACACACATTTACTTAACTATAGTACTCCAAACATGTACTTAACTCTAGTACTACACACATGTACTTAACTCTAGTACTACACACATGTACTTAACTCTAGTACTACACACATGTACTTAACTCTAGTACTACACACATGTACTTAACTCTAGTACTACACACATGTACTTAACTCTAGTACTACACACATGTACTTAACTCTAGTACTACACACACGTACTTAACTCTAGTACTGCACAGATGTACTTAACTCTAGTACTACACACATGTACTCTAGTACTACACACATGTACTTAACATTAGTACTACACACATGTACTTAACTCTAGTACTACACACATGTACTTAACTTGAGTACTACACAGATATACTTAACTCTAGTACTACACACATGCACTTAACTCTAGTACTACACACATATACTTAACTCGAGTACTACACACATGTACTTAACTCTAGTACTACACACGTATACTTAACTCGAGCACTACACAGATGTACTTAACTCTAGTATTACACACATGTACTAAACTCTAGTACTACACACATGTACTTAACTCTAGTACTGCACACATGTACTTAACTCTAGTACTACACACATGTACTTAACTCTAGTACTACACACATGTACTTAACATTAGTACTACACACATGTACTTAACTCTAGTACTACACACATGTACTTAACTTTAGTACTACACACATGTACACTAGTACTACACAGATGTACTTAACTCTAGTACTACACACATGTACTTAACTCTAGTATTACACAAATGTACTTAACTCTAGCACTACACACATGTACTTAACTCTAGTACTACACACATGTACTTAACTCTAGTACTACACACATGTACTCTAGTACAAAACACATGTAACTAACTCTAGTACTACAGACATGTAGTTAACTCTAGTACTACACACATGTACTTAACTCTAGTACTACACACATGTACTTAACTCAAGAACAACTCACATTAACTATAGTACTACACACATGTACTTAACTCTAGTACTACACACATGTACTTAACTCTAGTATTACACACATGTACTTAACTCTAGTACTACACACATGTACTTAACTCTAGTACTTCACACATGTACTTAACTCTAGTACTACACACATGTACTTAACTCTAGTACTACACCCATGTACTTAACTCTAGTACCGCACACATGTACTTAACTCTAGTACTACACACATGTACTTAACTCTAGTACTACACACATGTACTTAACTCTAGTACTACACACATGTACTTAACTCTAGTACTACACACATGTACTTAACTCTAGTACTACACACATGTACTTAACTCTAGTACTACACACATGTACTTAACTCTAGTACTACACACATGTACTCTAGTACTACACACATGTACTTAACTCTAGTACTACACACATGTACTTAACTCTAGTACTACACACATGTACTTAACTCTAGTACTACACACATGTACTTAACTCTAGTACTACACACATGTACTTAACTCTAGTACTACACACATGTACTTAACTCTAGTACTACACACATGTACTTAACTCTAGTACTACACACATGTACTTAACTCTAGTACTACACACATGTACTTAACTCTAGTACTACACACATGTACTTAACTCTAGTACTACACACATGTACTTAACTCTAGTACTACACACATGTACTTAACTCTAGTACTACACACATGTACTTAACTCTAGTACTACACACATGTACTTAACTCTAGTACTACACACATGTACTTAACTCTAGTACTACACACATGTACTTAACTCTAGTACTACACACATGTACTTAACTCTAGTACTACACACATGTACTCTAGTACTACACACATGTACTTAACTCTAGTACTACACACATGTACACTAGTACTACACACATGTACTTAACTCTAGTACTACACACATGTACTTAACTCTAGTATTACACACATGTACTTAACTCTAGTACTACACACATGTACTTAACTCTAGTACTACACACATGTACTTAACTCTAGTACTACACACATGTACTTAACTCTAGTACTACACACATGTACTTAACTCTAGTACTACACACATGTACTTAACTCTAGTAATACACACATGTACTTAACTCTAGTACTACACACATGTACTTAACTCTAGTACTACACACATGTACTTAACTCTAGTACTACACACATGTACTTAACTCTAGTACTACACACATGTACTTAACTCTAGTATTACACACATGTACTTAACTCTAGTACTACACACATGTACTTAACTCTAGTACTACACACATGTACTTAACTCTAGTACTACACACATGTACTTAACTCTAGTACTACACACATGTACTTAACTCTAGTACTACACACATGTACTTAACTCTAGTACTACACACATGTACACTAGTACTACACACATGTACTTAACTTTAGTACTACACACATGTACTTAACTCTAGTACTACACACATGTACTTAACTCTAGTACTACACACATGTACTTAACTCTAGTACTACACACATGTACTTAACTCTAGTACTACACAGATGTACTTAACTGTGCTACTACACATATGTACTTAACTCTAGTACTACACACATGTACTTAACTCCAGTACTACACACATGTACTTAACTCTAGTACAACACATGTACTCTAGTACTACACACATGTAACTAACTCTAGTACTACACACATGTACTCTAGTACTACACACATGTACTTAACTCGAGTACTACACAGATGTACTTAAATCTAGTATTACACACATGTAATTAACTGTAGTACTACACACATGTACTTAACTGTAGTACTACTTACATGTACTTAACTCTAGTATTACACACGTACTTAACTCTAGTACTGCACAGATGTACTTAACTCTAGTACTACACACATGTACTTAACTCTAGTACTACACACATGTACTTAACTCTAGTACCACACACATGTACTCTAGTACTACACACATGTACTCTAGTACTACACACATGTACTTAACTCTAGTACTACACACATGTACTTAACTCTAGTACTACACACATGTACTTAACTCTAGTACTACACACATGTACTTAACTCTAGTACTACACACATGTACTTAACTCTAGTATTACACAAATGTACTTAACTCTAGCACTACACACATGTACTTAACTCTAGTACTACACACATGTACTTAACTCTAGTACTACAGACATGTACACTAGTACTACACACATGTACTTAACATTAGTACTACACACATGTACTCTAGTACTACACACATGTACTTAACTCTAGTACTACACACATGTACTTAACTCTAGTACTACACACATGTACTTAACTCTAGTACTACACACATGTACTCTAGTACTACACACATGTACTTAACTCTAGTACTACACACATGTACTTAACTCTAGTATTACACAAATGTACTTAACTCTAGTACTACACACATGTACTTAACTCTAGTACTACACACATGTACTTAACTCTAGTACTACACACATGTACTCTAGTACTACACAGATGTACTTAACTCTAGTACTACACACATGTACTTAACTCTAGTACTACACACATGTACTTAACATTAGTACTACACACATGTACTTAACTCTAGTACTACACACATGTACTTAACTCTAGTACTACACACATGTACACTAGTACTACACACATGTACTTAACTCTAGTACTACACACATGTACTTAACTCTAGTACTACACACATGTACTTAACTCTAGTACTACACACATGTACTTAACTCTAGTACTACACACATGTACTTAACTCTAGTACTACACACATGTACTTAACTCTAGTACTACACACATCTACTAAACCCTCGTACTACACACATTTACTTAACTCTAGTACTACACACATGTACTTAACTCTAGTACTACACACATGTACTTAACTCTAGTACTACACACATGTACTTAACTCTAGTACTACACACATGTAGTTAACTCTAGTACTACACACATGTACTTAACTCTAGTACTACACACATGTACTTAACTCTAGTACTACACACAGGTACTTAACTCTAGTACTACACACAAGTACTTAACTCTAGTACTACACACAGGTACTTAACTCTAGTACTACACAGATGTACTTAACTCTAGTACTACACACATGTACTTAACTCTAGTACTACACACATGTACTTAACTCTAGTACTACACACATGTACTTAACTCTAGTACTACACACATGTACTCTAGTTCTACACACATGTACTTAACTCTAGTACTACACACATGTACTTAACTCTAGTACTACACACATGTACTTAACTCTAGTACTACACACATGTACTTAACTCTAGTACTACACACATGTACTTAACTCTAGTACTACACACATGTACTTAACTCTAGTACTACACACATGTACTTAACTCTAGTACTACACACATGTACTTAACTCTAGTACTACACACATGTACTTAACTCTAGTACTACACACATGTACTTAACTCTAGTACTACACACATGTACTTAACTCTAGTACTACACACATGTACTTAACTCTAGTACTACACACATGTACTTAACTCTAGTACTACACACATGTACTTAACTCTAGTACTACACACATGTACTTAACTCTAGTACTACACACATGTACTTAACTCTAGTACTACACACATGTACTTAACTCTAGTACTACACACATGTACTTAACTCTAGTACTACACACATGTACTTAACTCTAGTACTACACACATGTACTTAACTCTAGTACTACACACATGTACTTAACTCTAGTACTACACACATGTACTTAACTCTAGTACTACACACATGTACTTAACTCTAGTACTACACACATGTACTTAACTCTAGTACTACACACATGTACTTAACTCTAGTACTACACACATGTACTTAACTCTAGTACTACACACATGTACTTAACTCTAGTACTACACACATGTACTTAACTCTAGTACTACACACATGTACTTAACTCTAGTACTACACACATGTACTTAACTCTAGTACTACACACATGTACTTAACTCTAGTACTACACACATGTACTTAACTCTAGTACTACACACATGTACTTAACTCTAGTACTACACACATGTACTTAACTCTAGTACTACACACATGTACTTAACTCTAGTACTACACACATGTACTTAACTCTAGTACTACACACATGTACTTAACATTAGAACTACACACATGTACTTAACTCTAGTACTACACACATGTACTTAACTCTAGTACTACACACATGTACTTAACTCTAGTACTACACACATGTACTTAACTCTAGTACTACACACATGTACTTAACTCTAGTACTACACACATGTACTTAACTCTAGTATTACACACATGTACTTAACTCTAGTACTACACACATGTACTTAACTCTAGTACTACACACATGTACTTAACTCTAGTACTACACACATGTACTTAACTCTAGTACTTCACACATGTACTCTAGTACAACACACATGTACTTAACTCTAGTACTACACACATGTACTTAACTCTAGTATTACACAAATGTACTTAACTCTAGTACTACACACATGTACTTAACTCTAGTACTACACACATGTACTTAACTCTAGTACTACACACATGTACTCTAGTACTACACAGATGTACTTAACTCTAGTACTACACACATGTACACTAGTACTACACACATGTACTTAACATTAGTACTACACACATATACTTAACTCTAGTACTACACACATGTACTTAACTCTAGTACTACACACATGTACTCTAGTACTACACACATGTACTTAACTCTAGTACTACACACATGTACACTAGTACTACACACATGTACTTAACTCTAGTACAACACACATGTACTTAACTCTAGTATTACACAAATGTACTTAACTCTAGTACTACACACATGTACTTAACTCTAGTGCTACACACATGTACTTAACTCTAGTACTACACATGTACTCTAGTACAAAACACATGTAACTAACTCTAGTACTACACACATGTACTTAACTCTAGTACTACACACATGTACTCTAGTTCTACACACATGTACTTAACTCTAGTACTACACACATGTACTCTAGTACTACACACGTGTACTTAACTCTAGTACTACACACGTGTACTTAACTCTAGTACTACACACATGTACTTAACTCTAGTACCACACACATGTACTCTAGTACTACACACATGTACTCTAGTACTACACACGTGTACTTAACTCTAGTACTACACACATGTACTTAACTCTAGTACTACACACATGTACTCTAGTACTACACACATGTACTTAACTCTCGTACTGCACAGATGTACTTAACTCTAGTACTACACACCTGTACTCTAGTTCTACACACATGTACTTAACTGTAGTACTACTTACATGTACTTAACTCTAGTACTACACACATGTACTTAACTCTAGTATTACACACGTACTTAACTCTAGTACTGCACAGATGTACTTAACTCTAGTACTACACACATGTACTCTAGTTCTACACACATGTACTTAACTCTACTACTACACACATGTACTCTAGTACTACACACATGTACTTAACTCTAATACTACACACATGTACTTAACTCTAGTACTACACACATATACGTAACTCTAGTACTACACACATGTACTTAACTCTAGTAGTACACACATATACGTAACTTGAGTACTACACAGATGTACTTAACTCCAGTACTACACAGATGTACTTAACTCTAGTACTACACAGATGTACGTAATTAAAGTACTGCACAGATGTACTGACCTCTAGTACTACACACATGTACTTAAATTTAGTACTACACACATATACCCAACTCGAGTACTACACAGATGTACTTAACTCTAGTATTACACACATGTACTTAACTCTAGTACTACACACATGTACTTAACTCTAGTACTACACACATGTACTTAACTCTAGTACTTCACACATGTACTCTAGTACAACACACATGTACTTAACTCTAGTACTACACACATGTACTTAACTCTAGTATTACACAAATGTACTTAACTCTAGTACTACACACATGTACTTAACTCTAGTACTACACACATGTACTTAACTCTAGTACTACACACATGTACTTAACTCTAGTACTACACACATGTACTTAACTCTAGTACTACACACATGTACTTAACTCTAGTACTACACACATGTACTTAACTCTAGTACTACACACATGTACTTAACTCTAGTACTACACACATGTACTTAACTCTAGTACTACACACATGTACCCAACTCGAGTACTACACAGATGTACTTAACTCTAGTATTACACACATGTACTTAACTCTAGTACTACACACATGTACTTAACTCTAGTACTACACACGTGTACTTAACTCTAGTACTACACACATGTACTTAACTCTAGTACCACACACATGTACTCTAGTACTACACACATGCACTCTAGTACTACACACGTGTACTTAACTCTAGTACTACACACATGTACTTAACTCTAGTACTACACACATGTACTCTAGTACTACACACATGTACTTAACTCTAGTACTACACACATGTACTTAACTCTAGTACTACACACATGTACTTAACTCTAGTACTACACACATGTACTTAACTCTAGTACTACACACATGTACTTAACTCTAGTACTACACACATGTACTTAACTCTAGTACTACACACATGTACTTAACTCTAGTACTACACACATGTACTCTAGTACTACACACATGTACTTAACTCTAGTACTACACACATGTACTTAACTCTAGTACTACACACATGTACTTAACTCTAGTATTACACAAATGTACTTAACTCTAGTACTACACACATGTACTTAACTCTAGTACTACACACATGTACTTAACTCTAGTACTACACACATGTACTCTAGTACTACACAGATGTACTTAACTCTAGTACTACACACATGTACACTAGTACTACACACATGTACTTAACATTAGTACTACACACATATACTTAACTCTAGTACTACACACATGTACTTAACTCTAGTACTACACACATGTACTCTAGTACTACACACATGTACTTAACTCTAGTACTACACACATGTACTTAACTCTAGTACTACACACATGTACTTAACTCTAGTACTACACACATGTACTTAACTCTAGTACTACACACATGTACTTAACTCTAGTACTACACACATGTACTTAACTCTAGTACTACACACATGTACTTAACTCTAGTACTACACACATGTACTTAACTCTAGTACTACACACATGTACTTAACTCTAGTACTACACACATGTACTTAACTCTAGTACTACACACATGTACTTAACTCTAGTACTACACACATGTACTTAACTCTAGTACTACACACATGTACTTAACTCTAGTACTACACACATGTACTTAACTCTAGTACTACACACATGTACTTAACTCTAGTACTACACACATGTACTTAACTCTAGTACTACACACATGTACTTAACTCTAGTACTACACACATGTACTTAACTCTAGTACTACACACATGTACTTAACTCTAGTACTACACACATGTACTTAACTCTAGTACTACACACATGTACTTAACTCTAGTACTACACACATGTACTTAACTCTAGTACTACACACATGTACTTAACTCTAGTACTACACACATGTACTTAACTCTAGTACTACACACATGTACTTAACTCTAGTACTACACACATGTACTTAACTCTAGTACTACACACATGTACTTAACTCTAGTACTACACACATGTACTTAACTCTAGTACTACACACATGTACTTAACTCTAGTACTACACACATGTACTTAACTCTAGTACTACACACATGTACTTAACTCTAGTACTACACACATGTACTTAACTCTAGTACTACACACATGTACTTAACTCTAGTACTACACACATGTACTTAACTCTAGTACTACACACATGTACTTAACTCTAGTACTACACACATGTACTTAACTCTAGTACTACACACATGTACTTAACTCTAGTACTACACACATGTACTTAACTCTAGTATTACACAAATGTATTTAACTCTAGTACTACACACATGTACTTAACTCTAGTACTACACACATGTACTCTAGTAATACACAGATGTACTTAACTCTAGTACTACACACATGTACTTACGTCTAGTACTACACACATGTACTTAACTCTAGTACTACACGAATGTACTCTAGTTCTACACGCATGTACTTAACTCTAGTATTACACAAATGTACTTAACTCTAGTACTACACACATGTACTTAACTCTAGTACTACACACATGTACTTAACTCTAGTACTACACACATGTACTTAACTCTAGTACTACACAGATGTACTTAACTCTAGTACTACACACATGTACTTAACTCTAGTACTACACACATGTACTTAACATTAGTACTACACACATATACTTAACTCTAGTACTACACACATGTACTTAACTCTAGTACTACACAAATGTACTTAACTCTAGTACTATACACATGTACTTAACTCTAGTGCTACACACATGTACTTAACTCTAGTACTACACACATGTACTTAACTCTAGTACAACACACATGTACTTAACTCTAGTATTACACAAATGTACTTAACTCTAGTACTACACACATGTACTTAACTCTAGTACTACACACATGTACTTAACTCTAGTACTACACATGTACTCTAGTACAAAACACATGTAACTAACTCTAGTACTACACACATGTACTTAACTCTAGTACTACACACATGTACTCTAGTTCTACACACATGTACTTAACTCTAGTACTACACACATGTACTTAACTCTAGTACTACACACATGTACTTAACTCTAGTACTACACACGTGTACTTAACTCTAGTACTACACACATGTACTTAACTCTAGTACTACACACATGTACTCTAGTACTACACACATGTACTTAACTCTAGTACTACACACATGTACTTAACTCTAGTATTACACACATGTACTTAACTCTAGTACTACACACATGTACTTAACTCTAGTACTACACACATGTACTTAACTCTAGTACTACACACATGTACTTAACTCTAGTACTACACACATGTACTTAACTCTAGTACTACACACATGTACTTAACTCTAGTACTACACACATGTACTTAACTCTAGTACTACACACATGTACTTAACTCTAGTACTACACACATGTACTTAACTCTAGTACTACACACATGTACTTAACTCTAGTACTACACACATGTACTTAACTCTAGTACTACACACATGTACTTAACTCTAGTACTACACACATGTACTTAACTCTAGTACTACACACATGTACTTAACTCTAGTACTACACACATGTACTTAACTCTAGTACTACACACATGTACTTAACTCTAGTACTACACACATGTACTTAACTCTAGTACTACACACATGTACTTAACTCTAGTACTACACACATGTACTTAACTCTAGTACTACACACATGTACTTAACTCTAGTACTACACACATGTACTTAACTCTAGTACTACACACATGTACTTAACTCTAGTACTACACACATGTACTTAACTCTAGTACTACACACATGTACTTAACTCTAGTACTACACACATGTACTTAACTCTAGTACTACACACATGTACTTAACTCTAGTACTACACACATGTACTTAACTCTAGTACTACACACATGTACTTAACTCTAGTACTACACACATGTACTTAACTCTAGTACTACACACATGTACTTAACTCTAGTACTACACACATGTACTTAACTCTAGTACTACACACATGTACTTAACTCTAGTACTACACACATGTACTTAACTCTAGTACTACACACATGTACTTAACTCTAGTACTACACACATGTACTTAACTCTAGTACTACACACATGTACTTAACTCTAGTACTACACACATGTACTTAACTCTAGTACTACACACATGTACTTAACTCTAGTACTACACACATGTACTTAACTCTAGTACTACACACATGTACTTAACTCTAGTACTACACACATGTACTTAACTCTAGTACTACACACATGTACTTAACTCTAGTACTACACACATGTACTTAACTCTAGTACTACACACATGTACTTAACTCTAGTACTACACACATATACTTAACTCTAGTACTACACACATGTACTTAACTCTAGTACTACACACATGTACTTAACTCTAGTACTACACACATGTACTTAACTCTAGTACTACACACATGTTCTTAACTCTAGTACTACACACATGTACTTAACTCTAGTACTACACACATGTACTTAACTCTAGTACTACACACATGTACTTAACTCTAGTACTACACACATGTACTTAACTCAAGTACTACACACATGTACTGATCTCTAGTACTACACACATGTACTTAACTCTAGTACTACACACATGTACTTAACTCTAGTACTACACACATGTACTTAACTCTAGCACTACACACAAGTACTTAACTCTAGTACTACACACAAGTACTTAACTCTAGTACTACACACATGTACTTAACTCTAGTACTACACACATGTACTTAACTCTAGTACTACACACATGTACTTAACTCTAGTACTACACACATGTACTTAACTCTAGTACTACACAGATGTACTTAACTCTAGTACTACACACATGTACTTAACTCTAGTACTACACACATGTACTTAACTCTAGTACTACACACATGTACTTAACTCTAGTACTACAAACATGTACTTAACTCTAGTACTACACACATGTACTTAACTCTAGTACTACACACATGTACTTAACTCTAGTACTACACACATGTACTTAACTCTAGTACTACACACATGTACTTAACTCTAGTACTACACACATGTACTTAACTCTAGTACTACACACATGTACTTAACTCTAGTACTACACACATGTACTTAACTCTAGTACTACACACATGTACTTAACTCTAGTACTACACACATGTACTTAACTCTAGTACTACACACATGTACTTAACTCTAGTACTACACACATGTACTTAACTCTAGTACTACACACATGTACTTAACTCTAGTACTACACACATGTACTTAACTCTAGTACTACACACATGTACTTAACTCTAGTACTACACACATGTACTTAACTCTAGTACTACACACATGTACTTAACTCTAGTACTACACACATGTACTTAACTCTAGTACTACACACATGTACTTAACTCTAGTACTACACACATGTACTTAACTCTAGTACTACACACATGTACTTAACTCTAGTACTACACACATGTACTTAACTCTAGTACTACACACATGTACTTAACTCTAGTACTACACACATGTACTTAACTCTAGTACTACACACATGTACTTAACTCTAGTACTACACACATGTACTTAACTCTAGTACTACACACATGTACTTAACTCTAGTACTACACACATGTACTTAACTCTAGTACTACACACATGTACTTAACTCTAGTACTACACACATGTACTTAACTCTAGTACTACACACATGTACTTAACTCTAGTACTACACACATGTACTTAACTCTAGTACTACACACATGTACTTAACTCTAGTACTACACACATGTACTTAACTCTAGTACTACACACATGTACTTAACTCTAGTACTACACACATGTACTTAACTCTAGTACTACACACATGTACTTAACTCTAGTACTACACACATGTACTTAACTCTAGTACTACACACATGTACTTAACTCTAGTACTACACACATGCAATTAACTCTAGTAACACACACATGTACTTAACTCTAGTACTACACACATGTACTTAACTCTAGTACTACACACATGTACTTAACTCTAGTACTACACACATGTACTTAACTCTAGTACTACACACATGTACTTAACTCTAGTACTACACACATGTACTTAACTCTAGTACTACACACATGTACTTAACTCTAGTACTACACACATGTACTTAACTCTAGTACTACACACATGTACTTAACTCTAGTACTACACACATGTACTTAACTCTAGTACTACACACATGTACTTAACTCTAGTACTACACACATGTACTTAACTCTAGTACTACACACATGTACTTAACTCTAGTACTACACACATGTACTTAACTCTAGTACTACACACATGTACTTAACTCTAGTACTACACACATGTACTTAACTCTAGTACTACACACATGTACTTAACTCTAGTACTACACACATGTACTTAACTCTAGTACTACACACATGTACTTAACTCTAGTACTACACACATGTACTTAACTCTAGTACTACACACATGTACTTAACTCTAGTACTACACACATGTACTTAACTCTAGTACTACACACATGTACTTAACTCTAGTACTACACACATGTACTTAACTCTAGTACTACACACATGTACTTAACTCTAGTACTACACACATGTACTTAACTCTAGTACTACACACATGTACTTAACTCTAGTACTACACACATGTACTTAACTCTAGTACTACACACATGTACTTAACTCTAGTACTACACACATGTACTTAACTCTAGTACTACACACATGTACTTAACTCTAGTACTACACACATGTACTTAACTCTAGTACTACACACATGTACTTAACTCTAGTACTACACACATGTACTTAACTCTAGTACTACACACATGTACTTAACTCTAGTACTACACACATGTACTTAACTCTAGTACTACACACATGTACTTAACTCTAGTACTACACACATGTACTTAACTCTAGTACTACACACATGTACTTAACTCTAGCACTACCCACATGTACTTAACTCTAGTACTACACACATGTACTTAACTCTAGTACTACACACATGTACTTAACTCTAGTACTACACACATGTACTTAACTCTAGTACTACACACATGTACTTAACTCTAGTACTACACACATGTACTTAACTCTAGTACTACACACATGTACTTAACTCTAGTACTACACACATGTACTTAACTCTAGTACTACACACATGTACTTAACTCTAGTACTACACACATGTACTTAACTCTAGTACTACACACATGTACTTAACTCTAGTACTACACACATGTACTTAACTCTAGTACTACACACATGTACTTAACTCTAGTACAACACACATGTACTTAACTCTAGTACTACACACATGTACTTAACTCTAGTACTACACACATGTACTTAACTCTAGTACTACACACATGTACTTAACTCTAGTACTACACACATGTACTTAACTCTAGTACTACACACATGTACTTAACTCTAGTACTACACACATGTACTTAACTCTAGTACTACACACATGTACTTAACTCTAGTACTACACACATGTACTTAACTCTAGTACTACACACATGTACTTAACTCTAGTACTACACACATGTACTTAACTCTAGTACTACACACATGTACTTAACTCTAGTACTACACACATGTACTTAACTCTAGTACTACACACATGTACTTAACTCTAGTACTACACACATGTACTTAACTCTAGTACTACACACATGTACTTAACTCCTAGTACTACACACATGTACTTAACTCTAGTACTACACACATGTACTTAACTCTAGTACTACACACATGTACTTAACTCTAGTACTACACACATGTACTTAACTCTAGTACTACACACATGTACTTAACTCTAGTACTACACACATGTACTTAACTCTAGTACTACACACATGTACTTAACTCTAGTACTACACACATGTACTTAACTCTAGTACTACACACATGTGCATTAATCTAGTACTACACACATGTACTTAACTCTAGTACTACAGACATGTACTTAACTCTAGTACAACACACACATGTACTTAACTCTAGTACTACACACATGTACTTAACTCTAGTACTACACACATGTACTAAACTCAGTAGTACTTACACATACATGTACTTTTAACTCTCAGCATTACAGACAGATGCTACTTTAACTCTCAGTACTACACACATGTACTTTAACTCTAGGTGATTACACACATGTACTTAACTGCCCTAGTACTACACACATGTACTATTTAGTACTACACACATGTGACTTAACTTCTAGTACTACACAGACACATGTACTTAACTCTAGTTACTACACACATGTACTTAACTCTAGTACTACACACATGTATTAATCTCTAGTACTATACACATGTACTTAACTCCTAGTTCTACACACATGTACTTAACTCAGTAGTACTACACACATGTACTCTAACTCTAGTACTACACACACATGTAATACTAACTCTAGTGCACTTACACACATGTAGCTCTTCTAGTACTGACAGTTAGATGTACTTAACTCTAGTACTACACACATGTACTTAACTCTGGTACTGCACACATGTATCAGCACTTACATGTACGGACCTAGTACTACACACATATGTACTTAACTTTGTCAGACTACACACATGATTTACACATATTGAAGTCTATTTGACGTAGTATCACACATGTATTTAATTCTAGTACTACACATGTACTTAACTCTTAGTACTACACCACATGTAATTCTCAACTCTAGTACTAAGCCAACACATGTACTTAACTCTATTACTAAGTACACATATGTACTTAACTCTAGTACTACACACATGTACTTAACTCTCTGTGACTACACACATAAAGATGACTTAACTCTATTATTACACACATGTATTTAATTCTAGTACTACTACACATGTACTTTTAATCTCTAGTACTACACACACATGTACTTAACTCTAGTACTACACACATGTACTTATACTGTAGTACTACTAACATGTACTTAACTCCAGTACTACACACATGTACTTAACTCTTGTATCTACACACATGTACTTAACTCTAGTACTACACACATGTACTTCTAACTCTAGTACTACACACATGTACTTAACTCTATTACTATAATAAGATGTACTTAACTCTAGTACTAGCACACATGTACTTAACTCTAGTATTACACACATTATGTACTAACTCTCGAGTAATACACACAATGTACTTGACTCTCTAGTACTACACACATGTACTTTAACTCTAGTATTACATTTACATGTACCTTAATTTAGGTACTACACACATGTACTTAACTCTAGTACTACACACATGTACTTAACTCTAGTGTGACTACACACATAGTACTTCTAACTTCTAGTACTACACACATGTACTTAACTCCTTAGTTTTGACTACACATACATGTGTACTTAATTCTAGTACTACACACATGTACTTTTAATTTAGTATTACACACATGTACTTTTAACTCATTACTACACACATAGGGTACTTAATCTCCTAGGGGTGAGCTAAGGATACATGTAATTAACTCTAATTTGTACATACACACATGTACTTAACTTTAAGTATTACACACATGTGGTTTTTACTTTCTAGTACTACACACATGTATGCAATTTAAAGAGCCATACCTGTGTATTTCTAGTACTACACACATGTGCTTAACTGTCTAGTAGCTACACACATGTACTTAATTCTAGGCATTACTACACATATTGAAAGTTGTATACTTAACTTCTAAAGTATTACACACATGTATTTTAACTCTAGTATTGCACACATGTACTTAACTTCTAGTACTACACACATGTACTTAACTTAGTACCAAGGACACACAGATGTACTTAACTCTAATATTACACACATGTACTTTGACTTCTAGTACTACACTGGCATGTACTTCTAACTCTAGTACTAAGTACACATGTACTTACCTCTGTACTACACACATGTACTTATCTCTAGTACTGACACACACATGTATTACTCTAGTACTACACATATGTACTTAACTCTAGTACACTACACACATGTACTTTTGAACTCTAAAAGAGTACTACATATGTATTTTGAACTCTAGTACTGCCACACACATGTACTTAACTCTGAAAGTACTACACACATGTACTTAACTGTAGTTCCCACTGGGTTAACACACATGTACTTAACTCTAGGCATCACTACACACATGTACTTAACTCTAGTACTACACACTATGTACTTAACTCTTAGTACTACACACATGTACTTAACTCTAGTACTACACACATGTACTTAACTCTAGTATTGCTACATTGACATGTCAGACCAATCTCTCGAGTACTACACAGATGTACTTAGAACTCGTTAGTCCACTACACACATGAGCCTTAACTTCCTAGTAACCTGCACATGCACATGTACCCTTAAGTCTAGTACTACACACATGTACTCTAGTACTACACACATGTACTGCCAACTCTAGTACTACTGCACGCAGCATGTACTTAACTCTAAAAGCATTACACAGATCGTACTTAACTCGATTACTACTACATATGTATTACTTAACTCTAAAGTGACTACACACCATGTACTCTTAACTCTAGTACTACACACATGTACTTAACTTCCTGAAGTATAGTACACACATGTATTTAATTTCTAGTACTACACATACATGTACTTAACTTCTCAGTACCTACACATGCTGCACTTTAGAATTATATATACTAGTACTTACACCCAAGCTGTGTTACTTAAATCTAGTACTACACACATGTACTTAACTCTAGTACTACACACATGTACTTAAGTCAAGTATTACACACATGTACTTATCTCTAGTACTACACACGTACTTAACTCTAGTACTAAACACATGTACTTAACTCTAGTACTACACACAAGTACTGAAATCTAGTACTACACACGTACTTAACTCTAGTATTACACACATGTACTTAACTCTAGTACTACACACATGTACTGAACTCTAGTACTACACACATGTACTTAACTCTAGTACTACACACATGTACTGCTCTAGTATTATACACATATACTTAACTCTAGAAGTGCACAGTTGTACTTAACTCTAGTACAATACACATGTACTTAACTATAGAATTACACACATGTACTTAACTCTAGTACTACAAACATGTACTTAACTCTAGTACTACACATATGTACTTAACTCTAGTACTACACACATGTACTCTACTACTACACACATGTACTTAACTATAGAACTACACACATGTACTTAACTCTAGTACTAAACACATGTACTAAACTCTAGTACTACACAGATGTACTTAACTCTAGTATTGCACACATGTACTTAACTCCTAGTACTACACACATGTTCTTAACTCTAGTACTACACACATGTACTTAACTCTAGTACTACACACATGTACTTAACTCTAGTACTACACACATGTACTTAACTCTAGTACTACACACATATACTTAACTCTAGTACTACACACATGTACTTAACTCTAGTACTACACACATGTACTTAACTCTAGTACTACACACATGTACTTAACTCTAGTAATACACACATGTACTTAACTCTAGTACTACACACATGTACTTAACTCTAGTACTACACACATGTACTTAACTCAAGAACTACACACATGTACTTAACTCTAGTACTACACACATGTACTTAACTCTAGTACTACACACATGTACTCTAGTACTACACACATGTACTTAACTCTAGTACTACACACATGTACTTAACTCTAGTACTACACACATGTACTTAACTCTAGTACTACACATATGTACTTAACTCTAGTACTACACACATGTACTCTATTACTACACACATGTACTTAACTCTAGTACTACACACATTTACTTAGCTCTAGTACTACACACATGTACACTAGTACTACACACATGTACTTAACATTAGTACTACACACATGTACTTAACTCTAGTACTACACACATGTACTTAACTCTAGCATTACACACATATACTTAACTCGAGTACTATACAGATGTACTTAACTCTCGTATTACAGACATGTACTTAACTTTAGTACTACACACATGTACTTAACTCTAGTACTACACACATGTACTTAACTCTAGTACTACACACATGTACTTTAGTTCTACACACATGTACTTAACTCTATTACTACACACATGTACTTAACTATAGTACCACACACATGTTCTCTACTACTACACACATGTACTGAACACTAGTACTACACACATGTACTTAACTCTAGTACTACACACATGTTGTCTAGTACTACACACATGTACTTAACTCTCTAGTACTACACACACATGTACTTAACTCTAGTACTACACACATGTACTTAACTCTAGTACTACACACATGTAGCCTAACTCTAGTACTACACACATGTACTTAACATTAGTACTACACACATGTACTTAACTCTAGTACTACACACATGTACTTAACTATAGTACTACACACATGTACTATACACATGTACTTAGTACTACACACATGTACTTAACTCTAGTACTACAGACATGTACACTAGTACTACACACATGTACTTAACATTAGTACTACACACATGTACTCTAGTACTACACAGATGTACTTAACTCTAGTACTACACATGTACTTAACTCTAGTATTACACACATTTACTTAACTCTAGTACTACACACATGTACTTAACTCGAGTACTACACACATGTACTTAACTCTAGTACTACACACATGTACTTAACTCTAGTACTACACACATGTTCTCTAGTACTACACTCGTGTACTTAACTCTAGTTCTACACACATGTACTTAACTCTAGTACTACACACATGTACTTAACTCTAGTACTACACACATGTACTTAACTCTAGTATTACACAAATGTACTTAACTCTAGTACTACACACATGTACTTAACTCTAGTACTACACACATGTTCTCTAGTACTACACACATGTACTTAACTCTAGTACCACACACATGTACTCTAGTACTACACTCGTGTACTTAACTCTAGTTCTACACACATATACTTAACTCTAGTACTACACACATGTATTTAACTCTAGTACTACACGCATGTACTCTAGCTCTACACACATGTTACTAACTCTAGTACTACACGCATGTACCCTAGTTCTACACACATGTACTTAACTCTAGTACTGCACACATGTACTTAACTCTAGTACTTCACAGATGTACTTAACTCTCCTAATACACACATGTACTTAACTCTAGTACTACACACATGTACTTAACTCTAGTACTGCACAGTTGTACTTAACTCTAGTACTACACACATGTACTTAACTCGAGTACTACACACATGTACTTAACTCTAGTACTACACAGATGTACTTAACTCTAGTACTACACACATGTACTTAACTCTAGTACTACACACATGTACTTAACTCTAGTACTACACACATGTACTTAACTCTAGTACTACACACATATACTCTAACTCTAGTACTACACACATGTACTTAACTCTAGTACTACACACATGTACTTAACTCTAGTACTACACACATGTACTTAACTCTAGTTCTACACACATGTACTTAGCTCTAGTACTACACACATGTACTTAACTCTAGTACTACACACATGTACTTAACTGTAGTACCACACACATGTATTCTAGTACTACACACATGTACTTAACTCTAGTACTACACACATGTACTTAACTCTAGTACTACACACATGTACTTAACTCTAGTACTACACACATGTACTTAACTCTAGTACTACACACATGTACTTAACTCTAGTACTACACACATGTACTTAACTCTAGTACTACACACATGTACTTAACTCTAGCATTACACACATATACTTAACTCGAGTACTACACAGATGTACTTAACTCTCGTATTACAGACATGTACTTAACTCTAGTACTATGCACATGTACTTAACTCTAGTACTGCACACATGTACTTAACTCTAGTATTACACACATGTACTTAACTCCAGTACTGCACAGATGTACTTAACTCTCCTAATACACACATGTACTTAACTCTAGTACTACACACATGTACTTAACTCTAGTACTACACACATGTACTTAACTCTAGTACTACACACATGTACTTAACTCTAGTACTACACACATGTACTTAACTCTAGTACTACACACATGTACTCTAGTACTACACACATGTACTTAACTCTAGTACGACATACATATACCTAACTCGAGTACTACACACATGTACTTAATTCTAGAACTACACACATATACTTAACTTTACTACTACACACATGTACTTAACTCTAGTACTACACACATGTACTTAACTCTAGTACTACACAAATGTACTTAACTCTAGTACTACACACATGTACTTAACTCTAGTACTACACACATGTACTTAACTCTCGTATTACACACATGTACTTAACTCTAGTTCTACACACATGTACTTAACTCTAGTACTGCACACATGTACTTAACTGTAGTACTACTTACATGTACTTAACTCTAGTATTACACACGTACTTAACTCTAGTACTGCACAGATGTACTTAACTCTAGTACTACACACATGTACTCTAGTTCTACACACATGTACTTAACTCTAGTACTACACACATGTACTTAACTCTAGTACTACACACATGTACTTAACTCTAGTACTACACACATGTACTTAACTCTTGTACTACACACATGTACTTAACTCTAGTACTACACACATGTACTTAACTCTAGTACTACACACATGTAATTAACTCTAGTACTACACACATGTACTTAACTCTAGTACTACACACATGTACTTAACTCTAGTACTACACACATGTACTTAACTCTAGTACTACACACATGTACTTAACTCTAGTACTACACACATGTACTTAACTCTAGTACTACACACATGTACTTAACTCTAGTACTACACACATGTACTTAACTCTAGTACTACACACATGTACTTAACTCTAGTACTACAGACATGTACTTAACCTAGTACTACACACATGTACTTAACTCTAGTACTACACACATGTACTTAACTCTAGTACTACACACATGTACTTAACTCTCATACTACACACATGTACTTAACTCTAGTACTACACACATGTACTTAACTCTCGTACTGCACAGATGTACTTAACTCTAGTACTACACACATATACTTAACTCGAGTACTACACACATGTATTTAACTCTAGTATTACACACATGTACTTAACTCTAGTACTACAGACATGTACTTAATTCTAGAACTACACACATATACTTAACTTTACTACTACACACATGTACTTAACTCTAGTACTACACACATGTACTTAACTCTAGGATTACACAAATGTACTTAACTCTAGTACTACACACATGTATTTAACTCTAGTACTACACACATGTACTTAACTCTAGTACTCACACACATGTACTTAACTCTCGTATTACACAGACATGTACTACGCAATATTCTGTAGCATTACACACATATACTTATCTCGAGTACTACACAGATGTACTTAACTCTCGTATTACAGACATGTACTTAACTCTAGTACTATGCACATGTACTTAACTCTAGTACTGCACACATGTACTAAACTCTAGTATTACACACATGTACTTAACTCTCGTACTGCACAGATGTACTTAATTCTAGTACTACACACATGTACTTAACTCTAGTACTACACACATGTACTTAACTCTAGTACTACACACATGTACTTAACTCTAGTACTACACACATGTACTTAACTCTAGTACTACACACATGTACTTAACTCTAGTACTACACACATTTACTTAACTCTACTACCACAGACATGTACTATAGTACTACACACATGTACGGAACTCTAGTACTACACACATGTACTAAACTCTAGTATTACACACATGTACTTAACTCTCGTACTGCACAGATGTACTTAATTCTAGTACTACACACATGTACTTAACTCTAGTACTACACACATGTACTCTAGTTCTACACACATGTACTTAACTGTAGTACTACTTACATGTACTTAACTCTAGTACTACACGCATGTACTTAACATTAGTACTACACACATGTACTTAACTCTAGTACTACACACATGTACTTAACTCGAGTACTACACAGATGTACTTAACTCTAGTATTACACACATGTAATTAACTCTAGTTCTACACACATGTACTTAACTGTAGTACTACTTACATGTACTTAACTCTAGTACTACACGCATGTACTTAACATTAGTACTACACACATGTACTTAACTCTAGTACTACACACATGTACTTAACTCTAGTACTACACACATGTACTTAACTCTAGTACTACACACATGTACTTAACTCTAGTACTACACACATGTACTTAACTCTAGTACTACACACATGTACTCTAGTTCTACACACATGTACTTAACTCTAGTACTACACACATGTACTTAACTCTAGTACTACACACATGTACTTAACTCTAGTACTACACACATGTACTTAACTCTAGTACTACACACATGTACTTAACTCTAGTACTACACACATGTACTTAACTCTAGTACTACACACATGTACTTAACTCTGGTACAGCACACATGTACTTAACTCTAGTACTGCACAGATGTACTTATCTCTCCGACTATACACATTTACTTAACTCTACTACTACACACATGTACTTAACTCTAGTACTACACACATGTACTTAACTCTAGTATTACACACATGTACTTAACTCTAGTACTACACACATGTACTTAACTCTAGTACTACACACATGTACTTAACTCTAGTACTACACACATGTACTTAACTCTAGTACTACACACATGTACTTAACTCTAGTACTACACACATGTACTTAACTCTAGTACTACACACATGTACTTAACTCTAGTACTACACACATGTACTTAACTCTAGTACTACACACATGTACTTAACTCTAGTACTACACACATGTACTTAACTCTAGTACTACACACATGTACTTAACTCTAGTACTACACACATGTACTTAACTCTAGTACTACACACATGTACTTAACTCTAGTACTACACACATGTACTTAACTCTAGTACTACACACATGTACTCTAGTACTACACACATGTACTTCCTCTAGTACTACACACATGTATTTAACTCTAGTACTACACACATATACTTAACTCGAGTCCTACACAGATATACTTAACTCTAGTACAACACACATGTACTTAACTCTAGTACTGCACAGTTGTAATTAACTCTAGTATTACACACATGTACTTAAATCTAGTACTACACACATGTATTTAACTCTAGTACTACACACATGTACTTAACTCAAGTTTTACACACATGTACTTATCTCTAGTACTACACACATGTTCTTAATTCTAGAACTACACACATGTAATTAACTCTAGTACTACACACATGTACACTAGTACTACACACATGTACTTAACTCTAGTACTACACACATGTACTTAACTCTAGTACTACACACATGTACTTAACTCCAGTACTACACACATATACTTAACTCTAGTACTACACAGATATACTTAACTCTAGTACTACACAGATGTACTTAACTCTAGTATTACACACATGTACTTAACTCTAGTACTACACACATGTACTTAACTCTAGTACTACACACATGTACTTAACTCTAGTATTACACACATGTACTTAACTCTAGTACTGCACACATGTACTTAACTCTAGTACTACACAGATGTACTTAACTCTAGTATTACACACATGTACTTAACTCTAGTACTACACACATGTACTTAACTCTAGTACTACACACATGTACTCTAGTACTACACACATGTACTTCCTCTAGTACTACACACATGTACTTAACTCTAGTACTACACACATGTACTTAACTCTAGTACTACACAGATGTAATTAACTTCTAGTACTACACACATGTACTTAACTCTAGTACTACACACATGTACTTAACTCTTAGTACTACACACATGTACTCTAGTTACTACACACATGTACTTTAACACATTTAGTACTACTTACATGTACCATTTAACTCTAGTACTACACGCATGTACTTAACATTAGTACTACACACATGTACTTAACTCTAGTACTACACACATGTACTTAACTCTAGTACTACACACATGTACTTAACTCTAGTACTACACACATGTACTTAACTCTAGTACTACACACATGTACTTAACTCTCTTACTACACACATGTACTTAACTCTAGTACTACACACATGTACTTAACTCTAGTACTACACACATGTACTCTAGTACTAAACACATGTACTTATTTCTAGTACCACACACATGTACTCTAGTACTACACACATGTACTTAACTCGAGTACTACACAGATGTACTTAACTCTAGTACTATACACATGTACTTAACTCTAGTACTACACACATGTACTCTAGTTCGACACACATGTACTTAACTCTAGTACTACACATATGTACTTAACTCTAGTACTACACACATGTACTTAACTCTAGTACTACACGCATGTACTCTAGTTCTACACACATGTACTTAACTCTAGTACTACACACATGTACTTAACTCTAGTACTTCACAGATGTACTTAACTCTAGTACTACACACATGTACTTAACTCTAGTACTACACACATGTACTCTAGTTCTACACACATGTACTTAACTCTAGTACTACACACATGTACTGTAGTTCTACACACATGTACTTAACTCTAGTACTACACACATATACTTAACTCTAGAACTGCACACATGTACTAAACTCTAGTATTACACACGTACTTAACTCTAGTACTGCACAGATGTACTTAACTCTAGTACTACACACATGTACTTAACTCTAGTACTACACACATGTACTTAACTCTAGTACTACACACATGTACTTAACTCTAGTATTACACACATGTACTTAACTCTAGTACTACACACATGTACTTAACTCTAGTACTGCACACATGTACTTAACTCTAGTATTACACACATGTACTTAACTCTAGTACTACACACATGTACTCTAGTACTACACACATGTACTTAACTCTAGTACTACACACATGTACTTAACTTGAGTACTACACACATGTACTTAACTCTAGTACTGCAAAGTTGTACTTAACTCTAGTACTACACACATGTATTTAACTCTAGTAGTACACACATGTACTTAACTCTAGTATTACACAAATGTACTTAACTCTAGTACTACACACATGTACTTAACTCTAGTACTACACACATGTACTTAACTCTAGTACTACACACATGTACTTAACTCCAGTACTACACACATGTACTTAACTCTAGTACTACACACATGTACTTAACTCTAGTACTACACACATGTACTTATGTCTAGTATTACACACATTTACTTAACTCTAGTACTACACACATGTACTTAACTCTAGTACTACACACATATATTTAACTCTAGTACTACACACATGTACTGAACTCTAGTACTACACACATGTACTTAACTCTAGTACTACACACATGTACTTAACTCTAGTTCTACACACATGTACTTAACTTCTAGTACTACACACATGTACTTAACTCTAGTACTACACACATGTACTTAACTGTAGTACTACACACATGTACTTAACTCTAGTACTACACACATGTACTTAACTTTAGTATTACACACATGTACTTAACTTCTAGTACTACACACATGTACTTAACTCTAGTACTACACACATGTACTTAACTCTAGTACTGCACATATGTACTTAACTCTCCTATTACACACATGTACTTAACTCTAGTACTACACACATGTATTTAACTCTAGTACTACACACATGTACTTAACTCTAGTACTACACACATGTACTTAACTCTAGTACTACACACATGTACTTAACTCTAGTACTACACACATGTACTTAACTCTAGTACTACACACATGTACTTAACCTAGTACTACACACATGTACTTAACTCTAGTACTACACACATGTACTTAACTTCTAGTACTACACACATGTACTTATACTCTAGTACTACACACATGTACTTTTAACCTAGTACTACACACACATGTACTTTTAACTCTAGTACTACACACATGTACTCTAACTCTAGTACCCATTAGCACACATGTACTTAATCTCTAGTACTACACACATGTACTTTTAACTTCTAGTACTACTACATATGTACTTAATTCTAGTAATACACACATGTACTTACAACTCATAGTACTACACACATGTACTCTAACTCTCAGTATTACACACATATGTACTTTCAACTCTAGTACTACACACATGTACTTAACTTCTAGTACTACACACATGTACTTACCTCTAGTACTTACACACATGTACTTAACTCTAGTACTACTACACATGTACTTAGTACTCTTAGTACTACACACATGTACTTAACTGACACTACACACATGTATATTTACTACACACACGTACTTAACTCTAGTATCATTACACACATGTACTTCTAACTTCTAGTACTACACACATGTACTTAACTGTAGTACTACACTTACATGTACTTAACTCTAGTACTACACACATGTACTTAACTCTAGTACTACACACATGTACTTTTAACTCTAGTACTGCACACACATGTACTTTAACTCTCAGTACTACACACATGTACTTAACTCTAGTATTACACACATGTACTTAACTCTAGTACTACACACATGTACTTAACTCTAGTACTATGCACACATGTACTTAACTCTGGTACTACACACATGTACTTAACTCCCTAGTACCACAACACATGTACTTGCAACTCCTAGTACTACACACATGTACTTCAACTTCTAGTACTATACACACATGTACTTAACTTCCTAGTATTACTACACATGTACTTCAATCTCTAGTACTACACACAGATGTACTCCCTAGTACTACACACATGTACTTAACTTCCTAGTACTACACACATGTACTTAACTCTACTGTCTCACTACACATATGTACTTAATCTCCTAGTACTACACACATGTACTGCCAACTCTTAGTACTACACACATGTACTTAACTCTAGTACTACACACATGTACTTGCATGTTTTCCCTAGTATCATTACATACATGTACTTAACTCTAGTACTACACATTGTATGTACTTAACTCTCAGTACTACACAGACATTTAGAATCAAAGTAATATATATGTACTTACTCTAGTACTACACACATGTACTTAACTCTAGTACTACACACATGTACTTAACTCTAGTATTACACACATGTAATTAACTCTAGTACTACACACATGTACTTAACTCTGTGGTACTACACACATGTACTTAACTCTGAGTACTACAGACATGTACCCAACGTAGTACTACACACATGTACTTAACTCTAGTACTACACACATGTACCTAAACTCTGAGTACTACACACATGTACTTAACTCCCGTACTACACACATGTACTTAACTCTAGTACTACACACATGTACTTACCTCTAGTACTACACACATGTACTTCTAGTTCTACACACATGTACTTAACTGTAGTACTACTTACATGTGCACTTAACTCTAGTACTACACACATGTAGCCTTAACTCTAGTACTACACACATGTACTTCAACTCTAGTACTACACACATGTACTTAACTCTAGTACTACACACATGTACTTAACTCCAGTACTACACAGATGTACTTAACTCTAGTAATATACACATGTACTTAACTCTAGTACTACACACATGTACTTAACTCTAGTACTACACACATGTACTTAACATTAGTACTACACACATGTACTTAACTCTAGTACTACACACATGTACTTAACTCGAGTACATTTGGGCTACACATGTACTTCCTAACTAGGCCTACACACGTTATACTTTAGTATACACATGTACCTTAACTCTAGTACTACACACATGTACTTAACTCTAGTACGACACACATGTACTTAACTCTGAAGTACTAGCACACATGCACTTAACTCTAGTACTACACACATGTACTTAACTCTAGTACTACACGCATGTACTTAACTCTAGTACCACACACCATGTACTGCTCTAGTACTACACATGTACGGAACTCTAGTACTACACACATGTACTTAACTCTAGTACTACACACACAACATACTCTATTCTGCCACATGTACTTAACTCTAGTTCTACACATGTACTTAACTCCATGCACACATGTACTTAACAATCACACACATGTCTTAACTCAGTACTGCACAGATGTACTGCTCTCCCTATTCTGCCATGTGCTGCTCTACTACCACAGACACATGTAATTAACTCTATAGTATTACACACATGTACTTAACTCTAGTACTACACACATATACTTAACTCTAGTACTGCACACATGTACTAAACTCTAGTATTACACACATGTACTTAACTCTCGTACTGCACAGATGTACTTAACTCTAGTACTACACACATGTACTTAACTCTAGTACTACACAGATGTACTTAACTGTCCTACTACACATATGTACTTAACTCTAGTACTACACACATGTACTTAACTCCAGTACTACACACATGTACTTAACTCCAGTACTACACACATGTACTCTTGTACTAAACACATGTACTTATTTCTAGTACCACACACATGTACTCTAGTACTACACACATGTACTTAACTGTAGTACTACTTACATGTACTTAACTCTAGTACTACACACATGTACTCTAGTTCTGTCATTATTACGTACTTAACTCTAGTACTACACACATGTACTTAACTCTAGTACTACACACATGTACTTAACTCTAGTACTACCACACATGTAGCTTAACTGTAGTACTACACAAATGTACTTAACTCTAGTACTACACACATGTACTTAACTCATTAGTACCACATGTACTCTAGTACTACACGCATGTACTTAACTCTAGTACTACACCAGATGTACTTAACTCTAGTACATTACACACATGTAACACTTAACTCTAGTACTACACATGTACTTAACTCTAGTAGCTACACACATGTACTTAACTCTAGTACTACACATGGCAACTCTAGTACTCTACATGTACTCCTAGTACTACACACATGTACCTTAACTCTAGTACTACACACATGTACTTAACTCTAGTACTACACAGATTTACTCTACTACTACATGTACTTAACTCTAGTACTACACACAATGTACTTAACTCTAGTACTACACACATGTACTTAACTCTAGTACTACTACACATGTACTTAAACTCTCCTAGTACTACACACATGTACTTAACTCTAGTACTTAAGCACATATGTACTTAACTCTAGTACCACACACATGTACTTTAACTCTAGTACTACACACATGTACTTAACTCTAGTACTACACACATGTACTTAACTCTAGTACTGCAAACATGTACTTAGCACTGTCCTAGTACTACACACATGTACTTAACTCTAGTACTACACATACATGTACTAAACTCTAGTACTACACACATGTACTTAACTCTAGTACTACACACATGTACTTAACTCTAGTACCACACATGTACACGGCACAAGCACACATGTACTTAACTCTAGTACATACACACATGTACTTGGAACTCTAGTACTACACACATGTACTTAACTCTACTACTACACACATGTACTTAACTCTAGTACTACACACATGTACTTAACTCTAGTACTACACACATGTACTTAACATTGCGGCCCATACACATGTACCTAGTACTACACATGTACTTAACTCTTAGTACTGCACACATGTACTTTAACTCTAGTATTACACACATGTACTTAACTCTACTACCACAATTTATGGGTACTGCTACACATGTACTTTAACTCTAGTACTACACACATGTACTTAACCTACTATCATTGGTGACATGTACTCTAGTACTGCACACATGTACTTAACTCTAGTACTACACACATGTACTTAACTCTAGTACTTACACACATGTACTTAACTCTAGTACTACACAGATGTACTTAACTCTAGTACTACACACAATGTACTTAACTCTAGTACTACACACATGTACTTAACTCTAGTACTACACACATGTACTTAACTCTAGGTAATGCCTACACACATGTAATGCTTAACTCTAGTACTACACACATGTACTTAACTCTGAAAGTACTTACACACATGTACTTAACTCTAGTACTACACACATGTACTTAACTCTCCGAGTACTACACACATGTACTTAATCTCCTAGTACTACACACATGTACTTAATCTCTATTACTACACACATGTACTTAACTCTTAGTACTACACACATGTACTTAACTCTAGTACTACACACGCCCCAACTCGAGTACTACCCACAGATGTACTTATGTATTACACACATGTACTTCCTAACTCTAGTACTACACACATGTACTTAACTCTAGTACTACACACATGTACTTAACTCTGAGTACTACAGCCACATGCTACATTTAACCTTTCCTAGTTCTACACACATGTACTTAACTTTAAGTACTCACACACATGTACTTAACTCTAGTACTACACACATGTACTTAACTCTAGTACTACACACATGTACTTTCCTTAATCTCTAGTACTACACACATGTACTTAACTCTAGTACTACACACATGTACTTAACTCTCAGTACTACACACATGTACTAACTCTCAGTACTACACTGTACTCTAGTTCTACATGTACTTAACTCTAGTACTACACACATGTACTTAACTCTAGTACTACACACATGTACTTAACTCTAGTACTACACACATGTGTACTTAACTCTCTAGTACTACACACATGTACTTAACCTCTAGTACTACACACATGTACTTCTAACTCTAGTACTACACAGATGTGTTCCTGTCTACTACACTATGTACTTAACTCTAGTACTACACACATGTACTTAACTCTAGTACTACACAGATGTACTTAACTCTAGTACTCACACACATGTACTTAACTCTAGTACTACACACATGTACTTAACTCTAGTACTACACACATGTACTTAACTCTAGTACTACACACATGTACTTAACTCTAGTACTACACACATGTACTTTAACTCCTTAGTTACTACACACATGTACTTAACTCTAGTACTACACACATGTACTTAACTCTAGTACTACACACATGTACTTTAACTCTAGTGACTACACACATGTACTTAACTCTAGTACTACACACATGTACTTCAACTCATAGTACTACACACATGTATTCTTAACTCTAGTACTACACACATGTACTTAACTCTAGTATCATACACACATGTACCTAGTACTAAACACACACTTATTCAGTACTACACACATGTACTTGCTCTAGTACTACACACATGTACTTAACTCTAGTACTACACACATGTACTTAACTCTAGTACTACACACATGTACTTAACTCTACTACCACACACATGTACTCTAGTACTACACACATGTACGGAACTCTAGTACTACACACATGTACTTACTCTAGTACTACACACATGTACTTAACTCTAGTACTACACACATGTACTTACCTCTAGTATTACACACGTACTTAACTCTAGTACTGCACAGATGTACTTAACTCTAGTACTACACACATGTACTTAACTCTAGTACTACACAGATGTATTTAACTCTAGTACTACACATATGTACTTAACTCTAGTACTACACACATGTACTTAACTCTAGTACTACACACATGTACTTAACTCTAGTACTACACACATGTACTTAACTCGAGTACTACACAGATGTACTTAACTCTAGTACTATACACATGTACTTAACTCTAGTACTACACACATGTACTCTAGTTCGACACACATGTACTTAACTCTAGTACTACACACATGTACTTAACTCTAGTACTACACACATGTACTTAACTCTAGTACTACACGCATGTACTTAACATTAGTACTACACACATGTACTTAACTCTAGTACTACACACATGTACTTAACTCTAGTACTACACACATGTACTTAACATTAGTACTACACACATGTACTTAACTCTAGTACTACACACATGTACTTAACTCGAGTACTACACAGATGTACTTAACTCTAGTATTACACACATATACTTAACTTTACTACTACACACATGTACTTAACTCTAGTACTACACACATGTACCTTAACTCTAGTACTACACACATGTATTTAACTCTAGTACTACACACATATACTTAACTCTAGTACTACACACATATACTTAACTCTAGTACTACATACATGTACTTAACTCTAGTACTACATACATGTACTTAACTCGAGTACTACAAAGATGTAATTAAGTCTAGTACTACACAGATGTACTTACCTCTAGTACTACACACATGTACTTAAGTCTAGTACTACACACATGTACTTAAGTCTAGTACTACACACATGTACTTAACTCTAGTACTACACACATGTACTTAACTCTAGTACTACACACATGTACTTAACTCTAGTACTACACACATGTACTTAACTCTAGTACTACACACATGTACTTAACTCTAGTACTACACACATGTACTTAACTCTAGTATTACACACATGTACTTAACTCTAGTACTACACAGATGTACTTAACTCGAGTACTACACACATGTACTTAACTCTACTACTACACACATGTACTTAAATCTAGTACTACACACATGTACTTAACTCTAGCACTACACACATGTACTTAACTGTAGTACTACACACATGTACTTAACTCTAGTATTACACACATGTACTTAACTCTAGTACGACACACATGTACTTAACTTTAGTACTACACAAATGTACTTAACTCTAGTACTACACACATGTACTTAACTCTAGTACTACACACATGTACTTAACTCTAGTACTACACACATGTACTTAACTCTAGTACTACACACATGTACTTAACTCTAGTACTACACACATGTACTTAACTCTAGTACTACACACATGTACTTAACTCTAGTACTACACACATGTACTTAACTCTAGTACTACACACATGTACTTAACTCTAGTACTACACACATGTACTTAACTCTAGTACTACACACATGTACTTAACTCTAGTACTACACACATGTACTTAACTCTAGTACTACACACATGTACTTAACTCTAGTACTACACACATGTACTTAACTCTAGTACTACACACATGTACTTAACTCTAGTACTACACACATGTACTTAACTCTAGTACTACACACATGTACTTAACTCTAGTACTACACACATGTACTTAACTCTAGTACTACACACATGTACTTAACTCTAGTACTACACACATGTACTTAACTCTAGTACTACACACATGTACTTAACTCTAGTACTACACACATGTACTTAACTCTAGTACTACACACATGTACTTAACTCTAGTACTACACACATGTACTTAACTCTAGTACTACACACATGTACTTAACTCTAGTACTACACACATGTACTTAAGTCTAGTACTACACACATGTACTTAAGTCTAGTACTACACACATGTACTTAACTCTAGTACTACACACATGTACTTAACTCTAGTACTACACACATGTACTTAACTCTAGTACTACACACATTTACTTAAATCTAGTACTACACACATGTACTTAACTCTAGTACTACACACATGTACTTAACTCTAGTACTACACACATGTACTTAACTCTAGTACTACACACATGTACTTAACTCTAGTACTACACAGATGTACTTAACTCGAGTACTACACACATGTACTTGAATCTAGTACTACACACATGTACTTAACTCTAGCGCTACACACATGTACTTAACTGTAGTACTACACACAGGTACTGACCTCTAGTACTACACACATGTACTTAACTCTAGTACTACACACATGTACTTAACTCTAGTACTACACACATGTACTTAACTCTAGTACTACACACATGTACTTCACTCTAGTACTACAGACATGTACTCTAGTGCTATGCACATGTACTTAACTCTAGTACTACACACATATACTTAACTCTAGTACTACACACATGCACTTAAATCGAGTATTACACACATGTACTTAACTCTAGTACTACACACATGTACTTAACTCTAGTACTACACACATGTACTTAACTCTAGTACTACACACATGTACTTAACTCTAGTACTACACACATGTACTTAACTCTAGTACTACACACATGTACTTAACTCTAGTACTACACACATGTACTTAACTCTAGTACTACACACATGTACTTAACTCTAGTACTACACACATGTACTTAACTCTAGTACTACACACATGTACTTAACTCTAGTACTACACACATGTACTTAACTCTAGTACTACACACATGTACTTAACTCTAGTACTACACACATGTACTTAACTCTAGTACTACACACATGTACTTAACTCTAGTACTACACACATGTACTTAACTCTAGTACTACACACATGTACTTAACTCTAGTACTACACACATGTACTTAACTCTAGTACTACACACATGTACTTAACTCTAGTACTACACACATGTACTTAACTCTAGTACTACACACATGTACTTAACTCTAGTACTACACACATGTACTTAACTCTAGTACTACACACATGTACTTAACTCTAGTACTACACACATGTACTTAACTCTAGTACTACACACATGTACTTAACTCTAGTACTACACACATGTACTTAACTCTAGTACTACACACATGTACTTAACTCTAGTACTACACACATGTACTTAACTCTAGTACTACACACATGTACTTAACTCTAGTACTACACACATGTACTTAACTCTAGTACTACACACATGTACTTAACTCTAGTACTACACACATGTACTTAACTCTAGTACTACACACATGTACTTAACTCTAGTACTACACACATGTACTTAACTCTAGTACTACACACATGTACTTAACTCTAGTACTACACACATGTACTTAACTCTAGTACTACACACATGTACTTAACTCTAGTACTACACACATGTACTTAACTCTAGTACTACACACATGTACTTAACTCTAGTACTACACACATGTACTTAACTCTAGTACTACACACATGTACTTAACTCTAGTACTACACACATGTACTTAACTCTAGTACTACACACATGTACTTAACTCTAGTACTACACACATGTACTTAACTCTAGTACTACACACATGTACTTAACTCTAGTACTACACACATGTACTTAACTCTAGTACTACACACATGTACTTAACTCTAGTACTACACACATGTACTTAACTCTAGTACTACACACATGTACTTAACTCTAGTACTACACACATGTACTTAACTCTAGTACTACACACATGTACTTAACTCTAGTACTACACACATGTACTTAACTCTAGTACTACACACATGTACTTAACTCTAGTACTACACACATGTACTTAACTCTAGTACTACACACATGTACTTAACTCTAGTACTACACACATGTACTTAACTCTAGTACTACACACATGTACTTAACTCTAGTACTACACACATGTACTTAACTCTAGTACTACACACATGTACTTAACTCTAGTACTACACACATGTACTTAACTCTAGTACTACACACATGTACTTAACTCTAGTACTACACACATGTACTTAACTCTAGTACTACACACATGTACTTAACTCTAGTACTACACACATGTACTTAACTCTAGTACTACACACATGTACTTAACTCTAGTACTACACACATGTACTTAACTCTAGTACTACACACATGTACTTAACTCTAGTACTACACACATGTACTTAACTCTAGTACTACACACATGTACTTAACTCTAGTACTACACACATGTACTTAACTCTAGTACTACACACATGTACTTAACTCTAGTACTACACACATGTACTTAACTCTAGTACTACACACATGTACTTAACTCTAGTACTACACACATGTACTTAACTCTAGTACTACACACATGTACTTAACTCTAGTACTACACACATGTACTTAACTCTAGTACTACACACATGTACTTAACTCTAGTACTACACAAATGTACTTAAGTCTAGTACTACACACATGTACTTAAGTCTAGTACTACACACATGTACTTAACTCTAGTACTACACACATGTACTTACCTCTGGTATTACACATGTACTATAGTTCTACACACATGTACTCTAGTATTACACGGATGTACTTAACTCTAGTACTAAACACATGTACTTAACTCGAGTACTACACACATGTACTTAACTCTAGTACTACACACATATACTTAACTCTAGTACTACAGACATGTACTTAACACTAGTACTAAACACATATACTTAACTCTAGTACTACACAGATGTACCAAACTCTAGTACTACACACATGTACTTAACACTAGTACTAAACACATATACATAACTCTAGTACTACACAGATGTACTTAACTCTAGTACTACACACATGTACTTAACTCTAGTACTACACACATGTACTTAACTCTAGTACTACACACATGTACTTAACTCTAGTACTACACACATGTACTTAACTCTAGTACTACACACATGTACTTAACTCTAGTACTACACACATGTACTTAACTCTAGTACTACACACATGTACTTAACTCTAGTACTACACACATGTACTTAACTCTAGTACTACACACATGTACTTAACTCTAGTACTACACACATGTACTTAACTCTAGTACTACACACATGTACTTAACTCTAGTACTACACACATGTACTTAACTCTAGTACTACACACATGTACTTAACTCTAGTACTACACACATGTACTTAACTCTAGTACTACACACATGTACTTAACTCTAGTACTACACACATGTACTTAACTCTAGTACTACACACATGTACTTAACTCTAGTACTACACACATGTACTTAACTCTAGTACTACACACATGTACTTAACTCTAGTACTACACACATGTACTTAACTCTAGTACTACACACATGTACTTAACTCTAGTACTACACACATGTACTTAACTCTAGTACTACACACATGTACTTAACTCTAGTACTACACACATGTACTTAACTCTAGTACTACACACATGTACTTAACTCTAGTACTACACACATGTACTTAACTCTAGTACTACACACATGTACTTAACTCTAGTACTACACACATGTACTTAACTCTAGTACTACACACATGTACTTAACTCTAGTACTACACACATGTACTTAAATCTAGTACTACACACATGTACTTAACTCTAGTACTACACACATGTACTTAACTCTAGTACTACACACATGTACTTAACTCGAGTACTACACAGATGTACTTAAATCTAGTATTACACACATGTAATTAACTCTAGTACTACACACATGTACTTAACTGTAGTACTACTTACATGTACTTAACTCTAGTATTACACACGTACTTAACTCTAGTACTGCACAGATGTACTTAACTCTAGTACTACACACATGAACTTAACTCTAGTGCTACACACATGTACTTAACTCTAGTACTACACACATGTACTTAACTCTAGTATTACACAAATGTACTTAACTCCAGTACTACACACATGTACTTAACTCTAGTACTACACACATGTACTTAACTTTAGTACTACAGACATGTACTTAACTCTAGTACTACACACATGTACTTAACTCTACTACTACACACATGTACTTAACTCTAGTACTACACACATGTACTTAACTCTAGTACTACACACATGTACTTAACTCTAGTACTACACACATGTACTTAACTCTAGTACTACACACATGTACTTAACTCTAGTACTACTTACATGTACTTAACTCTAGTACTTCACGCATGTACTTAACATTAGTACTACACACATGTACTTAACTCTAGTACTACACACATGTACTTAACTCTAGCATTACACACATATACTTAACTCGAGTACTACACAGATGTACTTAACTCTCGTATTACAGACATGTACTTAACTCTAATACTATGCACATGTACTTAACTCTAGTACTACACACATGTACTCTAGTACTACACACATGTACTTACCTCTAGTACTACACACATGTACTTATCTCTAGTACCACACAGATTTACTCTACTACTACACATATGTACTTAACTCTAGCACTACACACATGTACTTAACTCTAGTACTACACATGTACTCTAGTACTACACACATGTACTTAACTCTAGTACTACACACATGTACTTAACTCTAGTTCTACACACATGTACTTAACTCTAGTACTGCACACATGTACTTAACTCTAGTATTACACACATGTACTTAACTCCAGTACTGCACAGATGTACTTAACTCTCCTAATACACACATGTACTTAACTCTACTACCACAGACATGTACTATAGTACTACATACATGTACGGAACTCTAGTACTACACACATATACTTAACTCTAGAACTGCACACATGTACTAAACTCTAGTATTACACACATGTACTTAACTCTCGTACTGCACAGATGTACTTAACTCTAGTACTACACACATGTACTTAACTCTAGTACTACACAGATGTATTTCACTGTCCTACTACACATATGTACTTAACTCTAGTACTACACACATGTACTTAACTCTAGTACTACACACATGTACTCTTGTACTAAACACATGTACTTATCTCTAGTACCACACACATGTACTCTAGTACTACACACATGTACTTAACTCGAGTACTACACAGATGTACTTAACTCTAGTATTACACACATGTAATTAACTCTAGTACTACACACATGTACTTAACTCTAGTACTACACACATGTACTCTAGTTCTACACACATGTACTTAACTGTAGTACTACTTACATGTACTTAACTCTAGTACTACACACATGTACTTAACATTAGTACTACACACATGTACTTAACTCTAGTACTACACACATGTACTTAACTCTAGTACTACACACATGTACTTAACTCTAGTATTACACACATGTACTTAACTCTAGTACTACACACATGTACTTAACTCTAGTACTACACACATGTACTTAACTCTAGTACTACACACATGTACTTAACTCTAGTACTACACACATGTACTTAACTCTAGTATTACACAAATGTACTTAACTCTAGTACTACACACATGTACTTAACTCTAGTACTACACACATGTACTTAACTCTAGTACTACACGCATGTACTCTAGTTCTACACACATGTACTTAACTCTAGTACTACACACATGTACTGTAGTTCTACACACATGTACTTAACTCTAGTACTACACACATGTACTCTAGTTCTACACACATGTACTTAACTCTAGTACTACACACATGTACTCTAGTACTACACACGTGTACTTAACTCTAGTACTATACACATGTACTTAACTCTAGTACCACACACATGTACTCTAGTACTACACACATGTACGGAACTCTAGTACTACACACATGTACTTAACTCTTGTACTGCACACATGTACTAAAGTCTAGTATTACACACATGTACTTAACTCTCGTACTGCACAGATGTACTTAACTCTAGTACTACACGCATGCACTTAACTCTAGTACTACACAGATGTACTTAACTGTCCTACTACACTTATGTACTTACTCTAGTACTACACACATGTACTTAACTCTAGTACTACACACATGTACTTAACTCTAGTATTACACACATGTAATTAATTCTAGTACTACACACATGTACTTAACTCTAGTACTATACACATGTACTTAACTCTACTACCACACACATGTACTATAGTACTACATACATGTACGGAACTCTAGTACTACACACATATACTTAACTCTAGTACTGCACACATGTACTTAACTCTAGTATTACACACATGTACTTAACTCTAGTACTACACACATGTACTTAACTCTAGTACTACACACATGTACTTAACTCTAGTACTACACACATGTACTTAACTCTAGTACTACACGCATGTACTTAACATTAGTACTACACACATGTACTTAACTCTAGTACTACACACATGTACTTAACTCTAGTACTACACACATGTACTTAACTCTAGTACTACACACATGTACTTAACTGTAGTACTACACACATGTACTTAACTCTAGTACTACACACATGTACTTAACTCTAGTATTACACACATGTACTTAACTCTAGTTCTACACACATGTACTTAACTCTAGTACCACACATGTACTTAACTCTAGTACTACACACATGTACTTAACTCTAGTACTCCACACATGTACTTAACACTAGTACTACACACATATACGTAACTCTATTACTACACACATGTAACTAACTCTATTACTACACACATGTACTTAATTCGAGTACTACACAGATGTATTTAACTCTAGTATTACACACATGTAATTAACTCTAGTACTACACACATGTACTTAACTCTAGTACTACACATATGTACTTAACTCTAGTACTACACACATGTACTTAACTCTAGTACTACACACCTGTACTCTAGTTCTACACACATGTACTTAACTCTATTACTACACACATGTACTTAACTCTTGTACTACACACATGTACTTAACTCTAGTACTACACACATGTACTTAACTCTAGTACTACACACATGTACTTAACTCTAGTACTACACACATGTACTTAACTCTAGTACTACACACATGTACTTAACTCTAGTACTACACACATGTACTTAACTCTAGTACTACACACATGTACTTAACTCTAGTACTACACACATGTACTTAACTCTAGTACTACACACATGTACTTAACTCTAGTACTACACACATGTACTTAACTCTAGTACTACACACATGTACTTAACTCTAGTACTACACACATGTACTTAACTCTAGTACTACACACATGTACTTAACTCTAGTACTACACACATGTACTTAACTCTAGTACTACACACATGTACTTAACTCTAGTACTACACACATGTACTTAACTCTAGTACTACACACATGTACTTAACTCTAGTACTACACACATGTACTTAACTCTAGTACTACACACATGTACTTAACTCTAGTACTACACACATGTACTTAACTCTAGTACTACACACATGTACTTAACTCTAGTACTACACACATGTACTTAACTCTAGTACTACACACATGTACTTAACTCTAGTACTACACACATGTACTTAACTCTAGTACTACACACATGTACTTAACTCTAGTACTACACACATGTACTTAACTCTAGTACTACACACATGTACGGAACTCTAGTACTACACACATGTACTTACTCTAGTACTACACACATGTACTTAACTCTAGTACTACACACATGTACTTAACTCTAGTATTACACACATGTAATTAACTCTAGTACTACACACATGTACTTAACTCTAGTACTACACACATGTACTTACCTCTAGTACTACACACATGTACTTAACTCTATTATTACACACATGTACTTAACTCTAGTACTACAGACATGTACTTAACTCTAGTACTACACACATGCACTTAACTCTAGTACTACACACATGTACTCTATTACTACACACATGTACTTAACTCTAGTACTACACACATTTACTTAGCTCTAGTACTACACACATGTACACTAGTACTACACACATGTACTTAACTCTAGTACTACACACATGTACTTAACTCTAGTACTACACACATGTACTTAACTCTAGTACTACACACATGTACTTAACTCTAGTACTACACACATGTACTTAACTCTAGTACTACACACATGTACTTAACTCTAGTACTACACACATGTACTTAACTCTAGTACTACACACATGTACTTAACTCTAGTACTACACACATGTACTTAACTCTAGTACTACACACATGTACTTAACTCTAGTACTACACACATGTACTTAACTCTAGTACTACACACATGTACTTAACTCTAGTACTACACACATGTACTTAACTCTAGTACTACACACATGTACTTAACTCTAGTACTACACACATGTACTTAACTCTAGTACTACACACATGTACTTAACTCTAGTACTACACACATGTACTTAACTCTAGTACTACACACATGTACTTAACTCTAGTACTACACACATGTACTTAACTCTAGTACTACACACATGTACTTAACTCTAGTACTACACACATGTACTTAACTCTAGTACTACACACATGTACTTAACTCTAGTACTACACACATGTACTTAACTCTAGTACTACACACATGTACTTAACTCTAGTACTACACACATGTACTTAACTCTAGTACTACACACATGTACTTAACTCTAGTACTACACACATGTACTTAACTCTAGTACTACACACATGTACTTAACTCTAGTACTACACACATGTACTTAACTCTAGTACTACACACATGTACTTAACTCTAGTACTACACACATGTACTTAACTCTAGTACTACACACATGTACTTAAGTCTAGTACTACACACATGTACTTAACTCTAGTACTACACACATGTACTTAACTCTAGTACTCCACACATGTACTTAACTCTAGTACTACACACATGTACTTAACTCTAGTACTACACACATGTACTTAACTCTAGTACTACACACATGTACTTAACTCTAGTACTACACAAATGTACTTATCTCTAGTACTACACACCTGTACTTAACTCTAGTACTACACACATGTACTTAACTCTAGTACTACACACATGTACTTAACTCTAGTACTACACACATGTACTTAACTCTAGTACTACACACATGTACTTAACTCTAGTACTACACACATGTACTTAACTCTAGTACTACACACATATACTTAACTCTAGTACTACACACATTTACTTAACTCTAGTACTACACACATGTACTTAACTCTAGTACTACACACATGTACTTAACTCCAGTACTACACAGATGTACTTAACTCTAGTAATATACACATGTACTTCACTCTAGTACTACACACATGTACTTAACTCTAGTACTACACACATGTACTTAACTCTAGTACTACACACATGTACTTAACTCTAGTACTACACACATGTACTTAACTCTAGTACTACACACATGTACTTAACTCTAGTACTACACACATGTACTTAACTCTAGTACTACACAGATGTACTTAACTGTCCTACTACACATATGTACTTAACTCTAGTACTACACACATGTACTTAACTCCAGTACTACACACATGTACTTAACTCTAGTACTACACACATGTACTTAACTCTAGTACTACACACATGTACTTAACTCTAGTACTACACACATGTACTTAACTCTAGTACTACACACATATACTTAACTCGAGTACTATACAGATGTACTTAACTGTAGTACTACTTACATGTACTTAACTCTAGTACTACACACATGTACTTAACTCTAGTTCTACACACATGTACTTAACTGTAGTACTACTTACATGTACTTAACTCTAGTACTACACACATGTACTTAACTCTAGTACTACACACATGTACTTAACTCTAGTACTACACACATGTACTTAACTCTAGTACTGCACAGATGTACTTAACTCTAGTACTACACACATGTACTCTAGTTCGACACACATGTACTTAACTCTAGTAATACACACATGTACTTAACTCTAGTATTACACAAATGTACTTAACTCTAGTACTACACACATGTACTTAACTCTAGTACTACACACATGTACTTACTTCTAGTACTACACGCATGTACTCTAGTACTACACATATGTACTTAACTCTAGAATTACACAAATGTACTTAACTCTAGTACTACACAAATGTACTTAACTCTAGTACTACACACATGTACTTAACTCTAGTACTACACACATGTACTTAACTCTAGTACTACACACATGTACTTAACTCTAGTACTACACACATGTACTTAACTCTAGTACTACACACATGTACTTAACGTTAGTACTACACACATGTACTTAACTCTAGTACTACACACATGTACTTAACTCTAGTACTACACACATGTACTTAACTCTAGTACTACACACATGTACTTAACTCTAGTACTACACACATGTACTTAACTCTAGTACTACACACATGTACTTAACTCTAGTACTACACACATGTACTTAACTCTAGTACTACACACATGTACTTAACTCTAGTACTACACACATGTACTTAACTCTAGTACTACACACATGTACTTAACTCTAGTACTACACACATGTACTTAACTCTAGTACTACACACATGTACTTAACTCTAGTACTACACACATGTACTTAACTCTAGTACTACACACATGTACTTAACTCTAGTACTACACACATGTACTTAACTCTAGTACTACACACATGTACTTAACTCTAGTACTACACACATGTACTTAACTCTAGTACTACACACATGTACTTAACTCTAGTACTACACACATGTACTTAACTCTAGTACTACACACATGTACTTAACTCTAGTACTACACACATGTACTTAACTCTAGTACTACACACATGTACTTAACTCTAGTACTACACACATGTACTTAACTCTAGTACTACACACATGTACTTAACTCTAGTACTACACACATGTACTTAACTCTAGTACTACACACATGTACTTAACTCTAGTACTACACACATGTACTTAACTCTAGTACTACACACATGTACTTAACTCTAGTACTACACACATGTACTTAACTCTAGTACTACACACATGTACTTAACTCTAGTACTACACACATGTACTTAACTCTAGTACTACACACATGTACTTAACTCTAGTACTACACACATGTACTTAACTCTAGTACTACACACATGTACTTAACTCTAGTACTACACACATGTACTTAACTCTAGTACTACACACATGTACTTAACTCTAGTACTACACACATGTACTTAACTCTAGTACTTAACACATGTACTTAACTCTAGTACTACACACATGTACTTAACTCTAGTACTACACACATGTACTTAACTCTAGTACTACACACATGTACTTAACTCTAGTACTACACACATGTACTTAACTCTAGTACTACACACATGTACTTAACTCTAGTACTACACACATGTACTTAACTCTAGTACTACACACATGTACTTAACTCTAGTACTACACACATGTACTTAACTCTAGTACTACACACATGTACTTAACTCTAGTACTACACACATGTACTTAACTCTAGTACTACACACATGTACTTAACTCTAGTACTACACACATGTACTTAACTCTAGTACTACACACATGTACTTAACTCTAGTACTACACACATGTACTTAACTCGAGTACTACACACATGTACTTAACTCTAGTACTACACACATGTACTTAACTCTAGTACTACACACATGTACTTAACTCTAGTACTACACACATGTACTTAACTCTAGTATTACACACATGTACTTAAATCTAGTACTACACACATGTACTTAACTCTAGTACTACACACATGTACTTAACTCTAGTACTACACACATGTACTTAACTCTAGTACTACACACATGTATTTAACTCTAGTACTACACACATGTACTTAACTCCAGTACTACACACATATACTTAACTCGAGTACTACACAGATATACTTAACTGTAGTACTACACAGATGTACTTAACTCTAGTATTACACACATGTAGTCTAGTTCTACACACATGTACTTCAATCTAGTACTACACACGTATTTAACTTTAGTACTACACACATATACTTAACTCTAGTACTACGCACATATACTTAACTCTAGTACTACACACGCACTTAAATCTACTGTTACACACATGTACTTAACTCTTGTACTGCACAGATGTACTTAACTCGAGTATTACACACATGTACTTAACTCTAGTACTACACACATGTAACTCTAGTACTACACACAAGTACTTAACTCGAGTACTACACACATGTACTTAACTTTAGTACTACACACATATAAACTCGAGTACTACACAGATGTACTTAACTCTAGCACTACACACATGTATTTAACTCTAGTACTACACACATGTAATTATCTCTAGTACTACACACATGTAATTAACTCTAGTACCACACATGTACTTAAGTGTAGTACTACACACATGTACTTAACTCTAGTACTACACACATGTACTTAACTCTAGTAATACACACATGTACTTAACTCTAGTACTACACACATGTACTTAACTCTAGTACTACACACATGTACTTAACTCTAGTACTACACACATGTACTTAACTCTAGTACTACACACATATACTTAACTCTAGTACTACACACATGTACTTAACTCTAGTACTACACACATGTACTTAACTCTCGTACTACCCACATGTACTTAACTCTAGTACTACACACATGTATTTAACTCTAGTACTACACACATGTACTTAACTCTAGTACTACACACATGTACTTAACTCTAGTACTACACACCTGAACTTAACTCTAGTACTACACACATGTACTTAACTCTAGTACTACACACATGTACTTAACTCTAGTACTACACACATGTACTTAACTCTAGTACTACACACATGTACTTAACTCTAGTACTACACACATGTACTTAACTCTAGTACTACACACATGTACTTAACTCTAGTACTACACACATGTACTTAACTCTAGTACTACACACATGTACTTAACTCTAGTACTACACACATGTACTTAACTCTAGTACTACACACATGTACTTAACTCTAGTACTACACACATGTACTTAACTCTAGTACTACACACATGTACTTAACTCTAGTACTACACACATGTACTTAACTCTAGTACTACACACATGTACTTAACTCTAGTACTACACACATGTACTTAACTCTAGTACTACACACATGTACTTAACTCTAGTACTACACACATGTACTTAACTCTAGTACTACACACATGTACTTAACTCTAGTACTACACACATGTACTTAACTCTAGTACTACACACATGTACTTAACTCTAGTACTACACACATGTACTTAACTCTAGTACTACACACATGTACTTAACTCTAGTACTACACACATGTACTTAACTCTAGTACTACACACATGTACTTAACTCTAGTACTACACACATGTACTTAACTCTAGTACTACACACATGTACTTAACTCTAGTACTACACACATGTACTTAACTCTAGTACTACACACATGTACTTAACTCTAGTATTACACACATTTACTTAACTCTAGTACTACACACATGTACTTAACTCTAGTACTACACACATGTACTTAACTCTAGTACTACACACATGTGCTTAACTCTAGTATTACACACAGGTACTTAACTCTAGTACTACGCACATGTACTTAACTCTAGTACTACACACATGTACTTAACTCTAGTACTACACACATGTACTTAACTCTAGTACTACACACATGTACTTAACTCTAGTACTACACACATGTACTTAACTCTAGTACTACACACATGTACTTAACTCTAGTACTACACACATGTACTCTAGTACTACACACATGTACTTAACTCTAGTACTACACACATGTACTTAACTCTAGTACTACACACATGTACTTAACTCTAGTACTACACACATGTACTTAACTCTAGTACTACACACATGTACTCAACTCTCCTACTACACACATGTACTTAACTCTAGTACTACACACATGTACTTAACTCTAGTACTACACACATGTACATAACTCTAGTACTACACACATGTACTTAACTTTAGTACTACACACAAGTACTTAACTCTAGTACTACACACATGTACTTAACTCTAGTACTACACACATGTACTCTAGTACTACACACATGTACTTAACTCTAGTATTACACACATGTACTTAACTCTAGTACTACACACATGTACTTAACTCTAGTACTACACACATGTACTTAACTCTAGTACTACACACATGTACTTAACTCTAGTATTACACACATGTATTTAACTCTAGTACTACACACATGTATTTAACTCTAGTACTACACACATGTACTTAACTCTAGTACTACACACATGTACTTGCTCTAGTACTACACACATGTACTTAACTTTAGTACTACACACATGTACTTAACTCTAGTACTACACACATGTACTTAACTCTAGTACTACACACATGTACTTAACTCTAGTATCTACACACATGTACTAAACTCTAGTTCTACACACATGTACTTAACTCTCTAGTACTACACAGATGTACTTAACTCTAGTACTACACCACATGTACTTAACTTCTAGTACTACACACATGTACTTAACTCTACTAGTACACACATGTACTTACTCTAGTACTACACACATGTACTTAACTCTCTAGTACTACACACATGTACTTAACTCTAGTACTACACACATGTACTTAACTCTAGTACTACACACATGTACTTAACTCAAGTATTACACACATGTAATTAACTCTAGTACTACACACATGTACTTAACTCTAGAACTACACACATGTACTTTAACTCTAGTATCACACACATGTACATCAACTCTAGCACTACACACATGTACTTAACTCTAGTACTGGAAAGTTGTACTTAACTCCTCTAGTATTGCCACACATGTACTTAAATCTATTACTGCACACACACATGTACTTCTAACTCCCTAGTACTTACACACATTGTACTTTCTGTCACACACTAGATTTACTCTGTCACACACATGTACTTGACTCTAGCACTACACACATGTACTTAACTCTAGTACAACACATGTACTGTAGTACTACACACATGTAACTAACTCTAGTACTACACACATGTACTTAACTCTAGTACTACACACATGTACTCTAGTTCTACACACATGTACTTAACTCTCGTACTGCACACATGTACTTAACTCTAGTACTACACACATGTACTTAACTCTAGTACTACACAGATGTACTTAACTGTCCTACTACACATATGTACTTAACTCTAGTACTACACACATGTACTTAACTCCAGTACTACACACATGTACTTAACTCCAGTACTACACACATGTACTCTTGTACTAAACACATGTACTTATTTCTAGTACCACACACATGTACTCTAGTACTACACACATGTACTTAACTCGAGTACTACACAGATGTACTTAACTCCAGTATTACATACATGTAATTAACTCTAGTACTACACACATGTACTTAACTCGAGTACTACACACATGTACTCTAGTTCTACACACATGTACTTAACTGTAGTACTACTTACATGTACTTAACTCTAGTACTTCACGCATGTACTTAACATTAGTACTACACACATGTACTTAACTCTAGTACTACACACATGTACTTAACTCTAGCATTACACACATGTAATTAACTCTAGTTCTACACACATGTACTTAACTGTAGTACTACTTACATGTACTTAACTCTAGTACTACACGCATGTACTTAACATTAGTACTACACACATGTACTTAACTCTAGTACTACACACATGTACTTAACTCGAGTACTACACAGATGTACTTAACTCTAGTATTACACACATGTACTTAACTCTAGTACTACACACATGTACTTAACTCTAGTACTACACACCACACATGTACTTAACTGTAGTACTACTTACATGTACTTAACTCTAGTACTACACACATGTACTTAACTCTAGTATTACACACGTACTTAACTCTAGTACTGCACAGATGTACTTAACTCTAGTACTACACACATGTACTTAACTCTAGTACTACACAGATGTATTTCACTGTCCTACTACACATATGTACTTAACTCTAGTACTACACACATGTACTTAACTCTAGTACTACACACATGTACTCTTGTACTAAACACATGTACTTATTTCTAGTACCACACACATGTACTTAACTGAAGTAATACACACATGTACTTAACTCGAGTACTACACAGATGTACTTTAACTCCAGTATTACATACATGCAATTAACTCTAGTACTACACACATGTACTTAACCTTTAGTACTACACACATGTACTTTACTCTAGTTCTACACACATGTACTTAATTGTAGTACTACTTACATGTACTTAACTCTAGCAATTTCACGCATGTACTTAACATTAGTACTACACATATGTACTTAACTCTAGTACTA